>BSBM01001229.1:23200000-23610000 GCA_027924585.1 Larix kaempferi | reverse complement strand
TCTGTGCAGATTCCAAATATCTATTTTATTGAATAAATTTGTTAGTATTTTCTATGTTTTATTCATTTTTGTTTGCAATCATGTCATATTTACATAAAACATAGGTCATGCCTTTCACCTATAACTTTTGACTGACTCACCTAATTCCGAAAACGGAAAACAACCCGCACAAGTATAGTGAAATCCCTACGCACGAAAAAATAAAAATAAATGAATTGACTTTGTTAATACCATGATAGTGGGGCCTAATGCTCGACCTTGTCTTTTTAGGGTTTCTTTGACTTCCTTAATTTTAAAAAGGTATAAAACTAACTTGGAAAGTTTTGGAAAAATAGCGTTGCACTAGATCCGTTTGTTATCTACAACTCTACATAATTTTTTTACAAATTTGGACAATTTACATACACGAACATATGCATTATGTTTTTGAAAAAAAAAATAACATACCAATCACATAAATAAAACTTATATACTTTTCATATTTTTAAACCATGTTCTAAAAATTTATGAAAGTGCCTCTAAAAATTCATTTTAATGGTGGGATTTTTGTTTTCTTAGGAATTCTATTGCAACTAATGGGCCCATAAGTAAGTATCATTACCTTACACTAGCGGTAAAAATAATTACATTAACTCATCTTAAATTCCAAATTCAAATATGAAATCTATTTATTCTATTTATTCCAATAACATTTAAACTTTAACACTAATATAATTTAAGGAACCTTTAATTTTAACTTACTAATTAATATATGTAAACAATTAGTAATTTTATATAAACTTAAACATAATTATTTTTAAGTTTACTAAAAATAGTTATACATTAACTCTTAAATATCAAATCCAAATCCAAATCATACCATCATTAAATCTATTTATTTCGATAACATTTAAACTTTAACAGCAATACCAACCTTAAAAAAACTCTACATGATTAACTCTTAAATACCAAACCAGAACATACCGTGATTAAATCTATTTATTTAGAAAACATTTAAACTTTAACACCAATGTAATTTAAGAATTTTTAATTTTAACATTTTAATTAATATATGTAAATAGATTAATATTCTTATACAAACTAAATAATTCATTTTTTTTTAATGTTCAATATATCCAAGTTAGTGTCAATGAAAGTTAACCACTACCATCATCATCATACTTGACCACAAGTATTTCTAGATAAACTAAAATTAACTATATTAACTCTTTAATATCAAATCCAAATACAATTGCGCAATCTATTTATTCCAATAACAATTAAACTTTAACAACAATGTAATTTAAGGAATCTTTAATTTTAACATTTTAATTAATATATGTAAACAAATTTATAATTTTATATGACTTGATCACCACTTTTTAAGCTTGATTAAGAATAATGATATTACCAAATCCAAATATCATCTTTCAATCTATTTCCTCCCAAACACTATGGGAAGAAAGGATTTGATTTGTCAGCTCTGTGAGTCTATGAACATTGAGGACGAACCTCACTTGATCTTCTAACTTCTCAAAACTATAGTGACCTAAGAATGCCTCTTTCTCAGCTTATTAATCATAGGAATCAAATTTTAAAGAATGCTTATTTCTCAGCTTTTTAAACATAGGAATCAAATTTTGCATAAATTCAATTAATTCATTTCCAAATAAGTCTCAGTGGACATCAACAACTTTCACAACAATCTAATAAAATAATCATAATTATTTTTAGTTAAATTTAAACCTTAACACTACCATAATTAAGAGAACTTCTATTTTTACTTACACATAAATGCTTTTAGTTAAACTTAAAATTTAACACCAATCTAATTTAAAAGAGAATCTTTATTTATTTTTAGTTAAATTTAAATGTTAATATCTATTTAAGGGAACCATATATAACTTTATTTTTTAATGCACCGAGTGTAACATGTAACGTGTGTCTTTATTATTATAGGCCATTAATTAAAATGTAAAATAAAAAGTAAAATGTAATAAATATTTTGATGTCTCGGCCTCCCGATCGCTCTGATCGTAGATCTTGCTGCTGCGAGCTCGCCCCCCTGGCTGCGTGGTGCCTGTCAGCCTACTTGGCAGGACTTTGCCTAGCCTGCCTTGTCTACAGCTAGCCCCTAGCACTCCCTTCCTCCTTTCCTTCCCTGCATGCCTTCCTTCCTGCCTGAACGTTCTTCTCCTCTCTCTCGATCCTGGCTCCTCCCCTCCTCTTCCCCCCTCTAGGGCTTGGCCTCAATGGACTCGGAAGCTGAAAGCCCCCCCCTGATCTTTCCAACTTCCTCAAGCTTTCGGCGACGCAAGGAAAAAGGCCTCTTTCTTCTTCTCAGCAAAAATTCATGAAAAAACTTAATGAAATTCCGACCGTAGCATTACCGGCAGCTTTACCATGCAAGACAACCCTCAATCTATCGGATAGGGCTCTAATTGGTCAGTTCACTGGATTATGGCCATCTCCTAAGACCACCGAAAACTGGGTTGCGAAAAACTGGAGACCCCTGATCACGGAAGATGTCAATTCTTTTTTCCTGGGGAAAGGTTACTTCGCCTTCATAATCGAATTCAAATAGGATCGCGAGCTCATTTTCAGGAATGCACCTTACTTTATGGGACTGCAAGGGCTATACATGAACAGATGGACTCCGAATTTTGACCCTTCGCTTGACATCCCCTTGGCAGTCCCTGTCTGGGTGTGGCTTCCTCACTTACCCCTGCACTGTTGGAACACCGAATCCCTTGAGGCCATCGAAAATGCCTTAGGTAAATACATCGACAAAGCTGATCAAAAAGATCAATACTCATGTGCAAGAATCTGTGTTGAAGTTGATTTAGAACACGGCCTGTCGGAAGCGATAAATCATACTGTTGCAGATTGGTCCCACATCCAAGAGCTTGACTATGAACAAATTCCCTTCAAATGCAAATTATGCCACGAATACGGCCATTTCGCTCGATCCTGCAAAAAGAAGCCAGCGGATCCAGAATTGGATGGGAAAAAAGATCAATGGACATTCATCCCAAAAAATAACAAATCACGTATGAGATCCCTCCCAAAAAGCATAAATAAATAGAAATCAGATCAGCAACAACAAGATCCGACGACCTCGACTAGCAGGAATAGCTTCAAAGTCTTGGAAACATGCGAGATCAATGACAACCCTGAGGTTGAAGAAGAAGGAGAAATTCGTGAACACCAAGTCATTCAAGCAGCGTCGTCTGCCCTTGAAAATCCTATGATTCCCCCAGCTCATAATCTCTCTAGCCCCCTTAGATCCTCCATGATCAAAGATACTCCCTCCTATGCTGAAATCACTAAAGTGAGACCCCCAAGCTCCCCTTCCTCCTCAGAAGAACCTATAGACAAATCTTCCAAAAAACCAGGTCGTAAATCCACTAAAGATCTGAGGGAAGAAGAAGCTGAGAGGGAGAAAGTTCAAGGATCCCAAGCAACGATAGATATGGTCTTCAGCAAAAACACTAGAACCAGGACATCAAGGAAAAAATACGGAGATATAGCTGGAGGAACTCCCTCCTCCATTTACACATCTAAATGATGAAGTTGGTCTCCTGGAATTGCAGAGGTTTGGGCAACCCCTGTAAGATTGAAGCCAAACTCGATGATAACTCAGCCTTAGACATCGGAAAAGAACAATGGAAGAAAAATGTAGGTCATGCATTCAATTCCAGAGGAGCTTCTGGTGGTCTGGAAACACTATGGTCCTCATAAAAGTTTCAGCTCCACAACCACTTCACCACGTAGCACTAGATTTTCACTGAACTCACCCACCTGAAGAGCAACAAGCAGATCGCCCTTTTCAATATGTATGTTCCAAATCTACACTCTGAGAAAAAAGAATGTTGGAGTCTACTTGATGTATTTCTGGATGCCTATAAACCTCAAAATATAATCATAGCAGGGGATATGAGCATCACTCTCTCCAACTATGAAAAGAAAGGTGGCCTCAATGGTAACGATTTCTTCAAAATGTAGGTTGAAGCCCTGATCCATAAATGGGATCTCATAGATATCAAACCCAAAAAACGGAAATACACATGGTCTAATAAGCATCTTGGCAAGGGAAATATCATGGCCAGACTGGACAGATTTCTAGTGCATAGAAGCCTTCTATCTGACACCCAAATCATCTCCTCCAATATTTTAGTCAATCTGGCCTCAGACCATAAACCTATCCAACTCTCATTCAATGACATCGAGGATCTTGGCCCCATCCCCTTCAGGTTCAGTCCTCAGTGGCTTGAGCATGCAAGTTTTTGGACTACCCTGGAAAAGGCATGGAAAATACCCATCATGGGTTCACCTTGCCACGTTTGGGAACAAAAACTCAAAAATGCCAAAGTTGCTCTTAAAATATGGGCCAAAACCATCTGCCTAGCCCCAACACACCTCAAAAAGAAGGAAGTGGGAAAACATGAAGACATTCAAACCACCATGGAAGACCAGCAAGTGGAACCTCTCACGCTGCATGAAGAAACTGCGCAACAAACCAAAGTCTACAAGGCCTTTCGATCTGAGGAAGACTATTGGAGGCTGAAGTCAAGGAGCACGTCGCTCAAATCAGGTGACAAGAACACCAAGTATTTCCACCAACAATTCAAGTTCAGGCAATCTTGCAACTATATCGCTGAAGTCAGAGGAGAAGATGGCACGATTTACATAGGAAATTCCAACATTAAAAATGCAGCGATTTATCACTTCTCCAAGATGTATGCAGAAGAAGACAGAAACGAGGGAGCCAATGAGCTCACACTATTAGAGAATATTCATACCAACATTTTGCCTAAAGAAAATAGCAATATCATGAAACCTTTCACCAAGGAGGAAATCATCAACGCGATACACTCCTTCGAAGTAGACATTGCATCGGGCCCCGATGGGTTTTTGATCCATTTTTATAAAGCTTGTTGGAAGCACATAAATAAATATTTTATGAGAATGGTTAAAAATTTCCACTCTGAGTCAAAAATCGGTGGAGCCACCAACAACACATTTCTCTCACTCATCCCGAAAGAAACCAGCCCCAGCTCCTTCAGTAGATACAGGCCGATTTCATTATGTAACTCCTCTTACAAAATCATTGCCAAGATGTTGGCGACACGCATGAAGCCTTTGCTCAATAAGATAATTTCAGACAATCAAGGAGGCTTTCTAGAAGGGAGACAAATGTTGGACACACCGAACACACTGAGAGGGGGGGGGGTGAACAGTGTGTATAGCTTTTTATTACTTTTTCAACTTTAACAATCATCAACTGATTCTTCAATACATCATTCATTAATGTATTACCACATTATCATTATATCATCATCACATAGGAAGCATAGCAAAACACAGTACACAAGATTTTTACGTGGAAACCCAAGTCCTGGGAGAAAAACCACGGAAGACTTTATAATAATAATTTGCCAGCAACAACTGGAAGGAGGTAACAACCCCCTTTGTTACAAAGACTTCAATTCTCCAGCTACAACTGGAAGGAGGCTACAACCCCCTGGTTTACAGGCTACAACCTGAAGGAAGCCTTAGCTCCCTCAATTTCCTTGCTCCGTCCTGCCACCCTGATATGAAGATAGATACTGAACTATTGAAACACAAACTGCACTGATCCTGCGGACCTGCTATCCAACACCTGCACCACACTGCTCATCAACTGACCACTGTCATCAATTGTTCACTGCTCATTCACTGCTCATCAACTGTTCACTGCTCATTCACTACTCATCACAACTGTGCCACACTGTTCATCATCCTGTACAATCAATCTGTGCAATCTAGCTATACCAATCAATCTGTCTGATCTAGCTGTAGCAATCAATCTGTCTACATAAATCAATCTTCTGTTCACATCATTCGAGTTAGTCAATCTGAGTTTAACCAACCGTACACGAGACTCAGTCCACTTGAGTCAAACCAACTGCTCATACAACTCAGCCAACATGAGTCAGACCAAATGCACATGTAGTAGCCTATGCTAATGCTGCTCAACTGAACCAATGTACTCACTCCTAATTAGCACAATTTATCATTGTACTATTGTCGTCATTGCATCATTTATAATTCCATATCATCACACATTGTGTTTTCATCATCCATCACTGAGTATGACTGTGTAAACATCACTGAGCATATCAAACTAAGCATTTATCACTGTGTTTCATCATACATATATTACTGTGTACTAATTGTCATTCCACTGAGTGTATTTTACTGAACATACCACTATTTAAATATTACTAATTACATTTGTATATGCCACTGTGTAAATTCATAAATACTGCTATAACATCACTATCATGTCATCACATATCAATATACCCTCATAGTTCATTGATGCTGTACTTATCAAGGTTTGCTGCTCATTACCCACCTGCTCAACTTTGTAATTGTCAAGAAGTCTGCCCAAGTATCAATTCTTTAGAAGATCTGTACATGTACTGTAAGGTCGATCAACCACTCAATTGTCAATACTGTCACTTGTCAAAGCATGTCACTGTCACATCACATCAACTCACTCTGCTGAAGATCAGGGTTATGGATAACATTACTGGCACATCATCACTGGTATATATATATATATATTACTGTGTAATGTCGCTGTGTAAATGTCTCAAGCATATATCACTGAGTATACATACCACTGTGTAACTGTCTCATATATATATATGTACATTACTCTGTGATATCACTGAACATAGCTTAGACTGTGAAAATTATGTCTTTACCGTGACTGTGATTCCGAGGTAGTTCTTTACCGTGACCGTGTTTCTGAGGTACTCATCACTGTGACTGTGCTTCTGAGGTACTCATCACTATGACTGTGCTATCTACTTCGAAATTCTTCTCTAATGCTGCATATGTTACTGTTTCAGAATATCTTCAGAGTGTTGTTTATTACAAAGTCATGTCACTTCAAGTCATATCGACTTGAGCCTTTTATAAGTGTTGTTCCAAGTGATCTTTCACAAACTGTTGCTATGTCTTCGGTTCTTTCAATGAGATTAGGCTTTTAAGTGCTACAAAAATACCTTCAGATACCCAGATGGAGATGAGACCTTTATGATACTTCTTGCGGTATTCTTATAAAAATTTGAAGTTAAAAGGGCTTCAAAACACCTTCTATCAGACTTGTGATTTTTGGCCTTCAGAAAGGGGTATACCTTCAAATGTTTATATCTTGAATTTCTTGGAGGAATCCATTGCAAATTGCCTTAGTGATCTTCTTTTGTTTCCTGAAAAATGTTGCTCCATAAACTTCTTTCTACAGTTCTGCTGCTGTTCATCTATTTACTTGAAGTCAGACTATATGTGAAACTTGATTCAAAACACTGAGATCTCCATCTTTGCTGCCTTGTGGTTCATAGAATTGCTGTTCGGATCAGATGCTGCAATGATGTTCCAATGGTTGTTGCTGCTCTAGTGGACAGACCCAAGCCAGGATATCCTTAAAAAAAAACTCACTGTTGTTGAAAGCCTGAAATTCAGAGATTAAAGGTGCTAACTTTTATCTTTACTGTGGCTGCCTCAACAGGTTAAACCAAAATCAGAGCATAAAAAGTAAAGAAAAAAGTGTTCACTGTAGCTGCTACAGTACCCGCGAAATTCGCCTCAGACAGTCTGAAATCAGAGCTCTTTTTTCACACCACATCCTTCAAATGAGGTCGAAATTGTTGCTATTTATACACATAACACATGGAAAAAAATCTGAGCCGACCTTGCATTTATTAAAGTTGTAAAATTTCTTTTTGATTTTAAAAATTCTGAGCCGACCTACTTGTGAATGGGCAAATTAACTCATTAACTTTAAACATCATTATCTCTCCAACCAAGAGGAGTTAGGGGGCGTTCTACATATCAACTGAAAGGGCTTGACAAGGACTGCCACTTTGTGAGGGTTTTGCTGGCATTGGAAAAGTTCTTCACCCTTATTTTTTTCAATTTGTGCAGGACATCAAAAATTTACTTGAAAACTTTTGGATGGCTTTTTTTTTAAACCACTTTTAGGGCTTCTTCAATAGGTTTGAGAGTCAAAGAATAAGGGTATCAAGTTCAACACCAAGTCTTGTGGATCAAGGGATTTCATCATGGTTTTCAAAAGCTAGCCAAGCTACCATATGTGAGTGGGTCATATGACTATATTATGTGGGCTTAAAGCCATCAACCAAGGCATCTTCATCATGAATTAAGGAGCTTCATTACTTTTTGCAAAGGAGCTTCTTCAAGGGTTTCAAGTAGCATGCATAGGGTTTTACGGGATTAAGGTTATCAAGCAAGTACATTCATGACAAAAGTAAGGGCAACAAATTCACCAAGACTCATGGGTCAAGAGACAAGATCTTCACCATCACGTAGGGGCACAAGTCAAAAGATGAGGGTTTCAAGAACTAATAAAGGTATCATCATTTGATATCAAAGGCATCGTTAGTGCTTTAACGGCATGCATGCCATATTGTCAAACCACCATACATTATAGGGTCATTAAGTATATCATTTTAAATGACCATAGAATGGGTCATTTCTACTTGTCAAGGATAAGGACTTGACCTAGGACATCGCAACAAGAGCATCTACACCCTTTTGTGCTTAATACCAACTTGTGGGCTTTCATTATGGGTTCAAGGGGCTTCAAGATCCAGAATACCACAATCATTCATTAGGCAACCAAACAACAACCCACAAGTGCAAGTAGCACAAACACCATTAACGAAAGGACAACCAAGAGAAGGATACAACAATGGACTCAATGGGACCAAGATTACAGCTTAGGGGCACTTAACCAAGTCAAAGGTAGCCAGGGATTTTTCCATTGTCCCAAGGCCTCCAAGGGCTTCAAGCTTGGGCTTGGACAAAGTCAAAAGGTCTCCTGTTGACACAGACAACCACAAACCAAACACTAACCCTCAGGGGCTCCACAAGGGGCACCAAGACGCAACTGTTGGCATCAATGGCCAGGCACTGTTGGCATCAATGACAACTTAATCAACAATCTCCCCCTTTGTCATTGATGACAACACTTAGGCTCCCTCTGAGAATAGGAACCCCCTATTCACAACTTCTCTCCCCCTTTGGCATCAATGGCAAAGGGTACTACCTTGAAGTAACACTCCCCCTCAGGGCATGCTCCCCATGTCAACAACTTCTCTTCCTTTTTGTATCAATGGCAATGAGAACTTTCATTAGCAATACTGCTCCCCCTATCACTGGGCACCGCTGTTGCTTATATGCTGGAACCAACTACTATAGGATAATCAAGTACATAGCTCCTTTTACACTTCATAACACTGATCGATAGTCTTCAAAATGGTATTGGGTTTTTCCCAATATTTTCATCATTTCCATTTTGATCATTGGTGCAATCTACTGACTTTATTTTCCATACTTTGGTAGGATGATCACTGTTCATGACATTTGGTTGAACTTGCTTTCTTCTCCAAACTTTAACTTCTCCCTACATCCTGCAATGTTTCGTAAAATGACCATAATGATAACAATTATAACATTGAACGGAAAACATACCTTGATTTATATCTGGAATTATTCTGTCATGAGTTCTGCAATGGATGGCTTTGTGACCATAGTTGTTACACTTGTAGCAGTGACCACTGAACATCATGGGATCTCCCTGTAATATCCCTTTTTCAAATTTTATTAAAATGCCCAATTTTCCACTTTTTTTCTCAATTTCGACCTTTGACTAGTTTTACTGTTTTGACCTCCAAATCAACCCAAATGCTCCCAAATCTTCTGTAGGAGTGTATGAATGATATTTAGACTTGAATATAAGGTTCAGGGATGTTTTATGGCCCTCCAAATACTGCTGCAAACTTGATTTGTATTCTGATCAATATATGTAATTTTGACTAGTAATTTGTGCATCAAATCCCCCTCGGGTAACACTGCAAATGGCCTTCCAAATGCCTCCAAACTCCCACAAATTTATGAACAGAGGTATATAATGTGTTAATTATGTGATTAAGGTCTCATATGCACCATTAATTTATTTTTAATACTATTCTAACTCTCTCACATTCAACAGCAAAAACCCCCAATTCGACCCTTGGGGAAATGGCACTATTTCACCTCCCAATACAACTAAACTGAGTAAAAATGCTTCAAATGCTCAAGTACAGTACATGAAACTTGTAGAAGACATCCATGGCAGTATATTTATCACAAATATATCAGAGAATCATCCATCCATTCGAAATAATCAACATTATAGTGTCATACATCAATGCATTGGGGAAATGGACATTGTTTGCTCATTAATCAATAGTTTTGCATACAACCAGTGGGTATTTCGACCTGAGACTTTCTTAATATGAATAACAAAGGATAATAATCTATTACAATCATAAATATATAATGAGAATCTCTCTCAAGAAGCACAAGTGCTCACCAAAAATGCCCTCCCTCAAGGAGCACGAATATGGCTTCAAAACTGAAAACGGTGGAGAGAAAGTGCTGCACTAAACCAAACCATGAAACTTCCTGTAGCTGCTACCTGCAAATACAAACTCCATTAAAGCACCATGAAAGACCTGAGTGGCCTCTCCAAACACCAACTTGGATGGGAATCTTTCACCCTCGAAATTGGCTAAGGCAAGAAACTAGTCATCCACTAGCTCTCTCTTCACAAATGCAATTTTTCTCAAATCATCAAAAGCCATTCTCATACTTGATTTCTACATTTTATAACCAAAATTAGCCTTCAAGGGGTCGAAATCCTCTCAATAGATTCAATAATTTTCCATTTAGAAAATATTCCTCATTTGCCACTTGTCTCCTAGTTCCAACCTTCCATCTTCTCCCAAATTCGAATTTGAGTCTCTTTAGATTCCTCCAACTCCATGAGCGCCTTCTTGAGCCTATTTTTGGGGCTGACATGTCATAATGGTCAGGTGTAAGAAGTCAGGTCTGAATTTTGTCATAAAATGTCATAGATGCTTCATTATTGTTGTCATAAAACTAGGGAATCTAGCCCATGTGTCCACTAGTCTCCAATTTGACTCTTCCTCTCCCATGGAGGTTACTATTCCTTCCCATTTCGACCTAATATGATCAATGCCATGTGTTATGACTTACCAACTCACCCAAGAGTGTTCACCTTCCCATGAATTCGAATTGGCAAGAGAGAGCTGCCATGTGTCATTGAAAAATCAAGCTAGTGTGGGTCCCACCACCTCCATATGTCTCCAAAACCACTTGCCACCTAGAATTTCTCTTGAATTTATTTATTCATCATATTTATTAAATGTTTGAACCCTTCTAATGTCTAAATATCATTTATTAGTTTCCTTATTACCATCCCACATGTGCCCATCCAACCTAGGAAACTAGTAGGATTGATGGGATTGTCTTACTATGCACTTATTTGAATGGGGACATTACACTCCCTGAGCAAAGGATCTTCTTTGTGATGCAAGTTCTCTGTTTCTATTCTTCCTTGAATCTTGCTGATCATGGGATCTACTGAAAATATCTGTATAACTATTAGCCTTTTCTTCTTTTTCCCTGGAACTTTCACTTTCTTCAATGTTATTTTCAATCTTTGAATTTGTCTTCAACTGAGCCACTGCCTTGTTCAGATCTTCCTTTAGAGAGAGGATCTTCAATTCTTGCTTTTGAAAAATTTCTATCTTTTCTGGGAGTTGTCTTATTAGGTCTTCTTCAATTTTCTTGACTTCTTCTATCTGTTCTTTCAGATCAATGACAATACTGTCTTCCATCTGTCCTTTTATTTCTTGATTTTCTTTTCTGAGTTCTAAGAGTTCCTTTTCAAATTCAAAACTCGTCAGACATACCTTTCGTAATTCTATCTTCAAGGATTTGATTTCATCTTCTTGTTTTCTTCTTATTTTCTCTTCAATCACATGATTTAAATGAATTCCCGTTTTGTCACTTGGATCTTCTTTCTGACTGGCGGATCTTTCCTTCTGCATTTTTTCAAGTAAGATACTGATCTCACTATCTTTGTCTTGAAGCTTGCGAGTCAATTCTTTCTCCTTATCTTCTAGCTGTCTTCTGAGCTTGTCAATTTCTTCTGATTGTCTTTTATTTTCAACAGCAGACTTCTCAAGTTGATCTTTCAGAGAGTTGGATATGGCTTCTTTGATTCTGGTAGCTTCTTCAACTTGGAGATTTAGATCAATTATAGTCTGTGTGGCTTTCTCAGATTCTTCTTGATTCCTCTTCTCAGATTTGTCCAATTGTTCTTGTAATACCTGGTTCTGTTTACAAAGTTTCTCAACCTTTTGCAAAGCATTAGTAATATCATTGTTTAAACAGTCATTTCCATCATTTATCAAGAAACAATGAGATTCATCACATTTTGATGTATTACAATCTATGAATTTTGAATAGCACTTATCCTCTATACCTGATAGACATATTTCTTCAAAAGCATTACAAATAGGGTGTTCAATAGACTTACCTTCATACTTACCTGGATCTTGTACTGACCTTTCTATGGAGTTGTCTTCTGCTTTTTGTTCTTCAAGTTGATCTAACTTCAGTGACAATTCTTCAATTGAGTTGCACTTTCCTATTTTCTTCTTTTGGAGATCTGTCAGATCTGCAATCATGAGTTTCATAACTTCTTCTTCATGTTCCTTGGAGGAGTAGAGATGTTCTATTTTGAGCCATAGTTCCTTAGCAGTGTTGCACTTTCCAATTTTCTCCTTTATGGAATCTGATAAGCCTTCAAGAATGGATTCCATAGCCATTGAATTATATTGACTTGCTTCCTTCTGAGTTGTTGTTTTTACTTTCTTCGGATGATCGTACCCAGTAAGCACTGACTGCCATAGTCCACTGCCTTCTGCTTCAAGATAACCTTGCATTCTTCTTTTCCATATCAAGTAATTTGTCCCACAAAAAAATGGTGCTCCATTCACTGAGAACCCCATGGTGTGTTAAGGATCTACTTCAAGTTGGTAAGGCTTTATGTGAAGGACCCGCTCTGATACCAATTGTTGGACACACCGAGCACACTGAGAGGGGGGGGGTGAACAGTGTTTATAGCTTTTTATTAATTTTTCAACTTTAACAATAATCAACTGCTTCTTCAATACATCATTCATTAATGTATTACAACATTATCATTGTATCATCATCACATAGGAAGCATAGCAAAACACAGTACACAAGATTTTTACATGGAAACCCAAGTCCGGGGGGAAAACCACGGAAGCCTTTATAGTAATAATTTTCCAGCAACAACTGGAAGGAGGTAACAACCCCCTTTGTTACAAAGACTTCAATTCTCCAGCTACAACTGGAAGGAGGCTACAACCCCCTGGTTTACAGGCTACAACCTGAAGGAAGCCTTAGCTCCCTCAGTTTCCTTGCTCCGTCCTGCCACCCTGATATGAAGATAGATACTGAACTATTGAACCACAAACTGCACTGATCCTGCGGACCTGCTATCCACCACCTGCACCACACTGCTCAACCACTGTCACTGCTCATCAACTGACCACTGCCATCAATTGTTCACTGCTCATCAACTTTTCACTGCTCATCACAACTGTGCCACACTGTTCATCATCCTGTACAATCAATCTGTGCAATCTAACTATACCAATCAATCTGTCTGATCTAGCTGTAGCAATCAATCTGTCTACATAAATCAATCTGCTGTTCACATCATTCGAGTTAGTCAATCTGAGTTTAACCAACCGTACACGAGACTCAGTCCACCTGAGTCAAACCAACTGCTCATACAACTCAGCCAACATGAGTCAGACCAAATGCACATGTAGTAGCCTGTGCTAATGCTGCTCAACTGAACCAATGTACTCACTCCTAATTACCACTATTCATCATTGTACTATTGTCGTCATTGCATCATTTATAATTCCATATCATCACACATTGTGTTTTCATCATACATCACTAAGTATCACTGTGTAAACATCACTGAGCATATCAAACTAAGCATTTATCACTGTGTTTCATCATACATATATTACTGTGTACTAATTGTCATGCCACTGAGTGTATTTTACTGAACATACCACTGTTTAAATATTACTAATTACATTTGTATATGCCACTGTGTAAATTCATAAATACTGCTATAACATCACTATCATGTCATCACATATCAATATACCCTCATTGTTCATTACTGCTGTACTTATCAAGGTTTGCTGCTCATTACCCACCTGCTCAACTTTGTCATTGTCAAGAAGTCTGCCCAAGTATCAATTCTTTAGAAGATCTGTACATGTACTGTAAGGTCTGTCAACCACTCAATTGTCAATGTTGTCACTTGTCAAAGCATGTCACTGTCACATCACATCAACTCAATCATCACTGGTATATATATATATATATATATATATATATATATAGATATAGATATATATATTACTATGTAATGTCGCTGTGTAAATGTCTCAAGCATATATCACTGAGTATACATACCACTGTGTAACTGTCTCATATATATATATGTACATTACTCTGTGATATCACTGAACATAGCTTAGACTGTGAAAATTATGTCTTTACCGTGACTGTGATTCTGAGGTAGTTCTTTACCGTGACTGTGTTTCTGAGGTACTCATCACTGTGACTGTGCTTCTGAGGTACTCATCACTGTGACTGTGCTATCTACTTCGAAATTCTTCTCTAATGCTGCATATGTTACTGTTTCAGAATATCTTCAAAGTGTTGTTTATTACAAAGTCATGTCACTTCAAGTCACATCGACTTGAGCCTTTTATAAGTGTTGTTCCAAGTGATCTTTCACAAACTGTTGCTATGTCTTCGTTTCTTTCAATGAGATTAGGCTTTTAAGTGCTACAAAAATACCTTCAGATGCCCAGATGGAGATGAGACCTTTATGATACTTCTTGCGGTATTCTTATGAAAATTTGAAGTTAAAAGGGCTTCAAAATACCTTCTATCAGACTTGTGATTTTTGGCCTTCAGAAAGGGGTATACCTTCAAATGTTTATATCTTGAATTTCTTGGAAGAATCCGTTGCAAATTGCCTTAGTGATCTTCTTTTGTTTCCTGAAAAATGTTGCTCCATAAACTTGTTTCTACAGTTCTGCTGCTGTTCATCTATTTACTTGAAGTCAGACTATATGTGAAACTTGATTCAAAACACTGAGATCTCCATCTTTGCTGCCTTGTGGTTCATAGAACTGCTGTTCAGATCAGATGCTGCAATGATGTTCCAATGGTTGCTGCTGCTCTAGTGGACAGACCCAAGCCAGGATATCCTTAAAAAAAAAACTCACTACTGTTGAAAGCCCGAAATTCAGAGATTAAAGGTGCTAACTTTTATCTTTACTGTGGCTGCATCAGCAGGTTAAACCAAAATCAGAGCATGAAAAGAAAAGAAAAAATTGTTCACTGTAGCTGCTACAGTACCCGCGAAATTCGCCTCAGACAGTCTGAAATCATAGCTCTTTTCTTCACACCACATCCTTCAAATGAGGTCGAAATTGTTGCTATTTATACACATAACACATGGAAAAAAATCTGAGCCGACCTTGCATTTATTAAAGTTGTAAAATTTCTTTTTGATCTTAAAAATTCTGAGCCGACCTACTTGTGAATGGGCAAATTAACTCATTAACTTTAAACATCATTATCTCTCCAACCAAGAGGAGTTAGGGGGCGTTCTACATATCAACTGAAAGGGCTTGACAAGGACTGCCACTTTGTGAGGGTTTTGCTGGCATTGGAAAAGTTCTTCACCCTTATTTTTTTCAATTTGTGCAGGACATCAAAAATTTACTTGAAAACTTTTGGATGGCTTTTTTTTTTAACCACTTTTAGGGCTTCTTCAATAGGTTTGAGAGTCAAAGAATAAAGGTATCAAGTTCAACACCAAGTCTTGTGGATCAAGGGATTTCATCATGGTTTTCAAAAGCTAGCCAAGCTACCATATGTGAGTGGGTCATATGACCATATTATGTGGGCTTAAAGCCATCAACCAAGGCATCTTCATCATGAATTAAGGAGCTTCATTACTTTTTGCAAAGGAGCTTCTTCAAGGGTTTCAAGTAGCATGCATAGGGTTTTACGGGCTTAAGGTTATCAAGCAAGTACATTCATGACAAAAGTAAGGGAAACAAATTCACCACAAGACTCGTGGGTCAAGAGACAAGATCTTCACCATCACGTAGGGGCACAAGTCAAAAGATGAGGGTTTCAAGAACTAATAAAGGTATCATCATTTGATATCAAAGGCATCGTTAGTGCTTTAAGGGAATGCATGCCATATTGTCAAACCACCATACATTATAGGGTTATTAAGTATATCTTTTTAAATGACCATAGAATGGGTCATTTCTACTTGTCAAGGATAAGGACTTGACCTAGGACATCCCAACAAGAGCATCTACACCCTTTTGTGCTTAATACCAACTTGTGGGCTTTCATTATGGGTTCAAGGGGCTTCAAGATCCAGAATACCACAATCATTCATTAGGCAACCAAACAACAACCCACAAGTGCAAGTAGCACAAACACCATTAATGAAAGGACAACCAAGAGAAGGATACAACAATGGACTCAATGGGACCAAGATTATAGCTTAGGGGCACTTAACCAAGTCAAGGGTAGCCAGGGCTTTTGCCATCGTCCCAAGGCCTCCAAGGGCTTCAAGCTTGGGCTTGGACAAAGTCAAAAGGTCTCCTGTTGACACAGACAACCACAAACCAAACACTAACACTCAGGGGCTCCACAAGGGGCACTAAGATGCAACTGTTGGCATCAATGGCCAGGCACTGTTGGCATCAATGACAACTTAATCAACAACAAATTCTCGACAACGTCATACTTGTACAAGAAGCCATACATTCCAGCAAATCCAGAAGGAAAAAGGTATGTTAATCAAGCTCGATATGGCCAATGCATTTGACCGTGTCAAACACTCATTCCTCCTTAAAATCATGGCTCGCTTTGGATTCGATGAAACTTTCATCCGCTAGACCTTCGCATGCATTAGCAACCCATGGATTGCTCCCTTAATCAATGGTCTCCCTGCTGACTTATTTCAAGCTTCCCGAGACATTAGGCAAGGATGCCCGCTCTCCCCTTTCCTTTATATTATCTTGGCTGACTCACTAAGCCATAAATTAAACCTGGATCTTCTCAATGGCTCCCTCCCCGGTCTCCGTTTGACCCTTGATTCCCACCCTCTCAACCATACTCTTTTTGCCAACGACCCTTTTTTTGGGCAGAGCATCCTCCATCATAGCTCAGAATTTTAAGCGCAATCTAAATATGTATTGCATTGCCTTCGGAGGCAAGATTAATCTACAAAAAAGTGCAGTCTATAGTTGGAATCTCAACAACATAGTTGTAGCCAACATCAACAGAATTCTTGGCATATATGTCCACACCCACTGGGACAAATTCACCTATCTTGGACTCCCATCACTTATGGAAACTCAAATGCTGGAAAATGGGATGACACGCTCAACAAAATAAAAAGAAGAATCAGAAGATGGGGAGGCCAATGGCTCAGCAAGGCCGGCAAGTTGATCTTAGTAAACTCTGTTCTATCTACTTCTCCTATCTACCATTTTTCCACACTCCTTGCTCCTAAAGGTATAGCAGAACATATTAGTAAATTACTGAGAGACTTCCTCTGGTCCGACAGGAAAAACAACGACAACAGATTTCACTTAGTGAATTGGCAGACCATCAAGCAGTCGAAAGCCTCGGGAGGCCTTCAAATTCGCAATCCACGCCTTGCAAACTTGGCATTGGGTGGTAAGTTACTTTGGAAAATTATTCATAACAAACAGAATCAAGTCAGTCAGGTTTTAAGGAAAAAATACTTAAATGGGACAAAATTAAGATGTCTTGATCTCAAGCCAACATCTAAAGGCACCAGCACTTGGACATTATGCAAAGCAGCCAGGGAGTTTTCGTAAAAGATCTATACCGGGGTACCTAGAAATGGAAGGAAAATAGACATTTTTGCTGACAAAATAATGGACAAAGATCCTCTTCAAAATATCCAAGAGCTTCAATATTTAGTAGCTTGGATCTCTCAGCATGGGATCAAAACTCTTAAAGACTTTAGCACCTGGGACTCGCATGGTAACTGGCAGAGCTGGAGAAATGTAGCCATTCCATCACATCTTGAGGCAGCCAAAGCTAGGATTATCGAAAGCTTGAAAGGATCTGCTCCCTTACATCTAATGGCCAGCGATGAGAGGGGTTGGGGCCCTACAGGCTCTTACACAGTAGCTCTCGGTTACAAAGCTATGAATTTGCATGGTGAAACTAGAAATGATCTTTGGAAGCGGGTATGGGACCCCTTTGGACTTCCTAAAATCAATTTTTTCACTTGGACTTTTATTCACTGCAAAGTTCTCACCGGCGACAACCTCAGTAAGAGAGGAGTCCACGGGCCTTTCAGGTGCCCTCTCTGCCAGAGTACTGTAGAAACTATCAACCATCTTTTTTTGGAGTGTCATTTTTCCAAGACTATCTGGAATATTCTGCTGCATGATCTTAATCTCACCCTGCCTAACTTTAACTCAATCACCCAGCTTTTTAAAGAGTGGAACTCCTCCTACCCTGCCCCCCTCTCCAACAAAAAAATTTGGTATCATCTTTGGACTTCCTTGCCAAAATTTGCTTGCTGAAAATTATGGATAGCCAGAAATAATGACATTTTCCATGACAAGCAAAGCACCCCCTTACAAATTGCAAGCCAAGCTAAAGGAATGTTGATTGAGTTCCTTAATAACTCGAAACACAGGTTTGAAGCTAATCTCAGCAATGAAGAAATGCATTGGATAGGAGCCTTATCCCCCCACCCTAGCATTGATCCCCCTCAGAACCATCATCCTGCTTGGCATATAAGACTCACAAATCCTGACTTCCAGAAATGGAGAAATAACCAGGACATGGATAGCCTGCATTTCGACGGAGCTTCCAAAAACAACCCTGGCACAGCCGAAGCTGGGGGAGTCTTTTGGTCTAGAGAAGGATCAGTGAGATTAAAGTTCAGTTGGGGCCTTGGCATCTGTTCAAATAACATAGCCGAAGCACTGGCCTTGTTGAAAGGTTACCAACTCGCCACAGAACACAAAATTGACAATCTTCAAGTATTTGGAGACTCAATGATTATTACCAGAGCTCTCAACATTAATTCCACTCTTAACAACCTTCCTCTTAGACGAATTATTCATAGAATTCGATAAATCTCGAGCACCTTCAAAAACTTCAAAGTTTATCATATCTTAAGAAGCTTAAATATTGAAGCAGACATTGAAGCTAATGGAGCTACCAGACTTAGTCAAGGAAATATGAAATTATCTTATACAACAACTGAAACACATCATATTCCTTAAATCCTGCTTCTCCCATCTGACTGAGAGTTTATGCAGATCCAATTGTGACCAAGAAGACTATAAGCTTGTGCAATTCCACTCCATTTCCACAATGTCAAAGTGATCACTGAAGATTTAGTGAATGTGCATCTCCAACTCTATCCTGGAAATCTTAGCATTCATTAACAGATTATGTAGAGTATCATGAGTTTCAAGCAAATTGAGTATTCTCGATCGATACAATGCAAACAAGGCAGAGCATTCGGAAAGCTTTCACCACAGTAGCTCTATTATTGGTTTTCTCTCGGCAGCTCCACTATTGCTCCAATTGAGACAAAGAAGACTATTAGCTTGTGCCTTTCCACTCCATTTCCACATTGTCAAAGTGAGCACTGAAGAAATAATGAATGTGCAACTCCAACTCTCTCCTAGCAATCTCAACATTCATTAAAAGATTATGCAGAGCATCATGAGTTTCAAGCAAATCGAGTATTCTCGATCGATACTCTTCAACCGAGGCAGAGCAATCGGAAAACTCTCATCCACAGCAACTCTACTATTGGTCTTCTCTCGGCAAATTTCCCAGAAAACCTTCAAGCATGTCCTCCAGCAAACAAACATACTCGTCTTCCAATTTTATAAGTGAAGAAGTCTCTAAAACGTAGTCTTCATCAGGTCTTCTGAATGTCATCAAGGAAACTCTCGGCATAGTAAGCCTAGCTCAGTATTTCGACAGGCTCAGCTATAACACATCTACAGATATTCAGCTCTTCTAGGTAGATTGGCTTTTTTCAACAAACACCAGCTCCTACAACATTCTTATTCATTTCAGCCTTGTGAAATAAGCTTCCCAAGCAAGCAGTTCGTCAACTAAAGATTAGGCATTCATTCTCTAACAATAAAGGAACCCTCAGGCCAATTTGGCTTCATTTGTAATCTGCCGATTTGGTTAACAACCACGGCTTTTTTTATTTTTATACAATATTCGTTTCTGTTAAATATATATATATTTTGATGTGAGCTCATAAACTAAAATATTGTGAAAAGTAATTAAAAAATAGATGTTCCTTTATAAAATCAAAACTTAAAACTTAAACCCGGATCTATCAATCAAGAGAGATTAAATTTCTTGAGTTTAAATTTTAAAAAAGAAATACACCTCAAAAAATTGGATCCCATTGGGTGCTTAATAGATACGTTTAAGATGGATCTATGGTGGTTTAATCTAATTTAAAAGGGAATCTTTATTTATTTTTAGTTAAATTTAAATGTTAATATCTATTTAAGGGAACCATATATAACTTTTTTTTTTATTTTTTTCCTCATTAGGAAATTTTCCCAACCAATGAAGAATTTTCACTTGAATCCGGTCCAAAATGTTGTAGGAAACACCCAATTAAATAGTGGCAGCTCCCATCCTCAATCCCTCCCCATGAAGTTTGATTGATTGACCAGCCACTTAAGTTGATTATAGTTGTTTTAGTTAATATATGTAAAAAAATTATATAACTTTTTTTTCAACCTAGAATTTTCACCTAAGTCGGGACCAACCTAAATGTTGGACCAAACACCCCACAAAATAGTGGCTCTCCCATCCTCAGCTCCTCCCATGAAGTTTGAACCATTGAAGCGATGAGACTAAACCCTACATAAACTAATCAATTTACAAAATAAATTATACCATCAACATAGATCCATTTTAAACGGGGATCTATTAAATAATGCAAGGTATCCAATTTATTTTTTATCCCTCTTTTTATTTTATGAGCCTAATTGAATTTTTTTAATTACAGAAATCCAAATTCTATTAATGTAATACAATAACACCTTGTGGTGGTTAAGTCCCCCATAAACTTCGGGGTCCAATCCGAAGGGCATGGAAGTACCCTTGATTCCAAAGCGGAATATGAGGTTCAGCCACATTCAGCAACGTAACCATTTATAGCAACTTTGTGGTATAAAGGTGTGCACTGTATTGCCTAATGTTTGGCATTACAACATTGCATTTAAAAAAGGTGAGTTGCAGAGAAATACAGTATGATGGATAGCACACTGGAGTCACTAGATCAGTCTTACCAGGCCTTCATGGCAGCCACAGCGTGTGTTGTGGAAGCCTACAAATCCTCAGGCGGTGCCAAGACGCCCACCACAGACGCCGCACTCGAAAACCTCAAGCAGCACTACGAGCTCTTCCAAGTTGCTTGTGACAGGGCACAACACTTGGTGGAGTCGACGCGGCAGAGAATCGGCTTGGAGTCCCTCGTCGACGAGGCAACACGCGGCTCTTCTTCCACCACGGCCGGCCAGACCGCGTTGGGCATCCCGCCTATCAGCGCAGTCAAGCTGGAGAAGATGAGCAACGAAATCAGGTTGCTCGTCGCCGATATCCTGCAGAGAGTAAGAGGAGCCTCCAATTCTAATCCCGCCACAGCCACCACCGCTCCGCTCTCTTCCTTGGCCTCAACCGGGGCTCAGCCTGCTGTCAAGGCCGACTTCAACGCGTGCTTCGGGGAGGACGCGGTCCATAAGGTAAAAAAACGGAACCTTTTTTCTTTGTCTTTTGTTCTTCGTCATTGGTTTTGGATTTTCTGTAAAAAGAGAGAACTTTTTTTTTTGTCTTTGTTCTTCGTCATTGGTTTTGGGTTTTCTGGTTCGTGCCTGTTTAAATGGATCTACGTACGATCTGGTTATTATTGTGAATATTTTATGATCTTGTTTCAGTTTGTTACGTAACTGTTCAATGTACTATGCGGGGTAACCCAGAATTTACAATCTTTACGCACAGTTTTAAACACATCCACACAGATTTGCAGACGTAGCTTGCAAATCAGAGCAGCAGGCAAATTTATATACTCAACAGCAGCTTTCAGACCTGTGCTCATTTAACTAAACCATTAAATATCATTGCAGAGTACAGAGACAGGTACTGAGCTAGTAATCCCTCCTATGATTGTATAGCCAGGGTTATAAGTTGGTTATTGATCAACTTATCATTTTTATCTTATACCTTATGATGAACAAATTGGTTTTCCAAAGTGGAAATCACCACCCATAATTTTGCGTCAATGCCTTTCCTATTTGCAGCTGCGATGTGATAAAACGTTCTCAGGCATTTGCGGGCGCACTCACAAAAAACAGGCCTTTCCTATGATTGTATAGCCAGGCCCCTCAGACGACATTATCGACAGTGTATCAGCCCTTTCGCTGATTGATTATTCGGTTGTGGAGCCTTCTTCTCTCCAACCAACTGCCCCCGAATAAAAACAGGAAGAATTCCACCATGAAAACCCATGCCACCCAAACTGGAATCTCACGCTTCCGAACCCGCACACAACAGAAAAGCACAAGCAATTAACAACACAAAACCCACAGGGCCACATAGTCGATGTGCACCATTTTGGAGAGACAAGGCTAAAGCTCTTTATACCAATACAACTACTTTCTTAAGTTGCAGTGGAGTGATTAACGCCCTTAGTTAGGCATTGGAGACAAGTATCTGCTGCAAATGTTTAACCTCGGCCAAGTCTGGTTCAAAATCATAATAAACATCCGACCCATAATAATCCTCCAACGTAAAGAGTTTAGGAATGGTCTCATAAATCATTCAATAAATCATTCATTAATAAATCATTCATTAGTCTCCTAACGTCAATCATTGCAAATTTGAATGACAACCAACCACTCATATAGCCTTTGTTTTGTTTTGAAAGTTTTTCTCGGTAAGTTGCAATATATATAGACATCTTGGAATCGGGACTAGCCTGCATTATTGTCCATGATTATCTATGGTAACTTTCTTTCTACACTTGTTATACTTAAGTACAGATCGTCTTAGGGTGTCATGAGACTTCTATCTTAAGTAGATAGTCTCAGGGTGTCGTGAGGCTTCTATCTTCATTATCTTCATAACATGATCAATTTTGTTTTGTAGTCATTTGGAGTTAGTCATTTTAGAGTGCTTCTTGTTTAGGTTAACTTTGTTTTGTAGTCACTTGGAATTAGTCATTTTGGAGTGTTTCTTGTTTAGGTTATTTGGCATTATTGCTACCTTTAGCTCATATCTCCATACTTCCATCATCTGTGACTCAATGGTTGCAACAACTATAGACACCAATCTGTTATCTTGGTTTGGTTGGAGATCGAAGTGGCACAATGGAAGCAAATGGGCAGTGGCCATGGGAAATCCTTCTTAATAGATTGTGAGCATGGCCCTTACAAATCAATATGGTGGGAACTTTCTTTCTTGTTGGGGTCCTATAGCCAATAATGTATAGTGAGGCTACTAAATTATCTGTGTATGGTGGTAAATATGAGTTTGTCACTTGGTACTAACCCAAGTGGTTGTGGGCTAGGGTGTTATCCTCCCCACCTAGGTTCTATTCCTATAAGTGACATGTTGAGCTCATAATGAGTATATTGTTGTAATGGTTATGATCCCTATTGTTGACTTGGCCTTGTGTGCTAAATAATCTAGGGTTTACCTTCGGTTTTCCCCGAGATAATTAACTAGAAAAATATATATAAGTATATGGGTTCTATTCCCTTGGCCACCATAATCTGCAAACTATTTTGGAGGCATGTTCGCATGTTTCTTTTGTCAATTTCTTGTATTTTAAAGAGGTTATTGATGGTGTTTGTGTTATAACTCTTCACATGAGCCTCCAATTTTCATCCCACCAGAGGCGTTGTAGAAAGCATCACATTCTCTTTCCAATGAGTGGTTGCACACCACATTGATTTGCTTCTTTGAGATCATTGTTTCTCTTTTATGAGCTAAATAAATTTGTGTTGATTTGTCAAGACTCATATTGAGGATTCTTGTACATAATGGTTTTATATATGGTGCCTCTCATTCTGCACCCTTGAGTAGTGTACTATGTGCCACTCATGTAGATAGTCTTAGGGTGTCACCATATAACTGTCTCCATAGCATGACCAACCTTGTTTTGTAGTCATTGGGAGCAAGGCACTTTGGAATCTTTATTGCTTAGATTTTTTTGCATCATTGCTACCTTTCTCTAGACCTCCATACTTTCACCATCATCTGTGACATCAATTACAACCATTTATGTCCACCTAGTTCAACATTTGGGTGGGATAGTGTGCAATGCTTTCTCAGATGATCTTCTATGAATCACCATTTTGATTGAGATCAACATTCTACAAAGTGAGCATTGTACAAAGCAACACTTCCTATTTTGACTCGGTGGTGGGAACAACTAGTGTCCGATGCACTCTAGTGAGATGGATTGGTGTCCATATCGACCCTCACATTATGGGTTTTATTGATTATGCAACATGAATTCCTAATTAAGCCTTTTGTGTTGGGACTCACTTTAGAGGATTGGTCTCTTTTGGGCGGGATGTTGTGCATTAGATTCTCATTGCCTTAGGACTTTGAAATTGGTCACTTGGTTTTCTTTGTGGATCTTTTTAGATACAACTCTAGGGCCTTTTTCAACATTAGTTTTTATCTCTCTTTTGGGGAGGGATTTTTCTCCTTTTCTTCATTTATTGGAGTTGTATACATGGATACTTAAGTAGGGCTTGTTGCTGGGAACCAATTTTTCTTATGCTTACTCTCTATGTTTCACTAAAGCATGAGTGTTAGGGTATATACAACTAGTTAAACTTATGCAAACTAACTTATCCACCAAGGTGGTATGCTTATCTACATGTTTGGTCCACCTTG
Organism: Larix kaempferi; assembly: GCA_027924585.1. Classification (NCBI taxonomy): domain Eukaryota; kingdom Viridiplantae; phylum Streptophyta; class Pinopsida; order Pinales; family Pinaceae; genus Larix; species Larix kaempferi. The sequence continues at coordinate 23,584,983 of BSBM01001229.1, read as the reverse complement.
TTGCTGAGTTGGCTTATCATCAACTTATGAGATGAGACTTTTTAGGTTTGCTATAAATAAACCTGATGTCTTCTTATAATAAACAAGATAGCAATATGTAATGCCATTGTTGTGTTTTTTATTATGTCGAGGCTCATTTATGACCTAGGTTGATCCTAGATTTCTACATTATATGTTAGTATTGCACATTCCAGTTGCATTAGGGGTATTCAAGGTTGCTAAATCCATTTATGCATTAAAAACAACAATTTTATCAATCCAAAATTGCAAAGATTGAAGAAATTGATATTATATTAATAAGTGTTTATATCTTAGAAATTGGGGTGGCTAGGGCCTATGTTTTTCCTAGTTTACACAAAGATAAGATAAGTGTACTTTCAAGATTGATTTTATGGCGTTCCATCATAAAGTTAAGTGCTTCCATGTGTAGGTTCATTATCGATGCATCAATTACGAGTTATTCATGCATAGTTATGTTTGTTTATTTGTTTTTTTTTTTTTTAATAATTGTTTATTTCAAAACAAGTGCCATAAAAGGTTAGTCCACCCCAAATTCTAAAACATAAACACCTATGGATGTAATAAAGAAAATAATTGGTAGTTGATACATTGATGCATGAATAACAAGCAATTCTTACAACTAACTTGTTTGTGACATTTAACCTTTGACTTATCCTTTATCGATCACAAGTTAAGTGGCTGTAATATTTTTATATACCTTAATTATAAGTCAACTAAAAATAGTTAAGTTTTAACAAAATACAAAATCCAATCAGAGTTACCAAATTAAAATTTAATAAATTCATTAGAAATATATGTTTTCTATAAAATCTTCACACAGAGCTATTTGAAGTTCAAAGTTCTAGAAATTACATCCAACTTCCAAACCTTGCTTCAACTTCCCATTGTCTGTGAAAGGGATTCGAAGACGGGGAGATTTTATCTTACCTTTTGAAATAAAGAAAATAACTATACAAATTGAAACAACTAACGAATTCAATCATTTTTGAAAACTAATTCTAAGTTTTGGAATTATATAGTATTGTATTTAAAAAAGGTGAGGTATACATATTTATATTATATAAGTATATTATTAATACAACACAGTTATTTAACTTGTGGTCAGTGAATATTTATAAGTCACAAGTAAAGTTGTATGTTATAGCTAATTTTATTTTAATTAAACTGGTTGTTTCAGAGAAGTGAACTATTCATACATCAATTAAGACTTATCTATACATTAGCTATGAGTTATCTCTATCCATATATCAATTAAGACTTATCTATGCATCAATTAAGACTTAGTTAAGAATATTTTATAGGGTGTTTCATATTTTGATTTTAATTTTAGTAAATATTTTATAATCTTTTTAGGGTTTTTCATATTTTGATTTTGAATTCACTTAATTTTGTTTAGTTGAATATTTTATGAATCTGTTTTAGGGTTTTTCACATTTTAATTTTGACTTCAGTTTGTTTAGTTGAATATTTCATGAATCTTTTATAAGGTGTTTCACATTTTGATTTTGACTTCAATTTTGTTTAATTGAATAATTCATAAAAAAATTATAGGATATTTTACATTTTGATTTTGACATAGTTTTATTTAGTTGAATATTTTATGAATCTTTTATAAGGTTTTTCACATTTTGATTTTGACTTCAATATTGTTTACTTGAATATTTTATGAATATTTTTTAGGGTTTTTCACATTTTGATTTTGACTTCAGTTTTGTTTAATTTAATATTTCATGAAACTTTTATAGGGTTTTTCACATTTTGATTTCGACTTCAGTTTAGTTTATTTGAATATTCGTGATTTTTTATAGGTTTTTTCACATTTTGATTTTGACTTCAGTTTTATTCAATTGAATATTTCATAAAAAAAATTTAGGGTTTTTCACACGGCAAGCAACTTTTGGTTATTAATATATATTCTTCATTCAATTGACATAAAATATACTTCATTATAAGTTTGATTGTAATGCAAGTTGGAAAGCCTATTTTGGTAATAGGTTTTTAGTGGCCGGGAAAAAGAAACTCATGTTTAAGAGCTATTATCTTATATGGATGATTGGAGTTGCCACTTCTATTATCTTACATGGATGATTGGAGTTGCCACTTCGCTAGAGAATCTTAAAAAAATATTTAAAAAATCCATAAATGTTTTATAACTTATCTTAAAATTAAAAGAAATACACCCTATCATATACTCTTCATAGAAGGAGATTTTTCCATTGAGTCATATCATACACTATAAGAGGAATTGGTTTAAAGATGCAAACTCTTAACTAAATCATTGAGGAATAAAGGAGGATGTTATTATGCTACTAAAAATATTATTACATCTAAATATAAGGAGAAATTGTGGTGTAATAAAGAATTAGTGGATAAGAAAAAATAAAAGAGATTGAAAGTAACTGCATCTTGAGTTTTTCCCAAAAATGTGTTTTATTTAAAAATATAAATTTAGAAAAACTTATGTCCAATCCATTACTTATTTTATTATTCTTATTTTTTAATTACTTTACCTCCAATCTATAATTCCATTATGTATTTATTTTTCCTTTTTATATTTATTTACTTATCTATTTAATCATGTCTGACTTAAACTTCAATTTATTAATTTTCTATTTATTGTAATATATACTTTAAAAAAATTAAGAGAAAACATAGAAAAAAACAAATACAGATCTCTTGCATGAAAGATATTTAAAATAGAGAGCTATATTCACTTGCTACAAGGGGAAACTTCCAAGAGAAGAGATCCAACAATAACAATAATTCTTCTTGAAAAAACATTACATAGCTTACTACTATGTATATAGATTCAATAAACAAATCCCTAATTACTTGTGGTCAACCACGTATAGGCCTTTATTCAATAAAAATGGTTATTTTTCATTAAGTCACTACCCACAAACTATCTAATGGGTCTTATGGCCTTATACATTGAAAAAGTAGGGGGGTTAGTGTAGGACCCTAACATGCCACCCCCCTTTAAAAGCATCATTGAACTCAATGCTAAAGATAGGGAAATTGTTGCAAAATTGTTGATAGTTCCCTAGTAGCATCTTTTGGTGAGTTATCATTCCATTGTTCATAAAAAAAATCACAGATAGTGCGGTGATGTAGTTGATGCTCCCTGGTGTTCAAATATGCTTATGGTTGGAGCCAAATGCACCCTTCTTCATCTAGTTCTCATAATGTAATTTGAACTAGACAATTTCAACCCATGACCTTCTTCAAATAGGAGACATGAAATATTAGGTGAATATTGGAGTGTACTGAGAGCACTAATTTGTAATCCACTTAAAACCATTGCATTAAATACTTTGATATGGGTTGTAAAACTTAGGTGTGAGCTTTATAAAATGTCTGCTTATAAGGTTGGAGGTGAAGGAACACCTGGTCGCAAGCCTCTAACAAGTTGTAGTGGTTGCTTGCAATTTTAATCCAACCTTTACATAATATGTGTTGATTAGTGAAATTTAAGTTAGTAAAAGAGGGATATATCAGAAGCCACATATTGGTGTAAGAGGAGGAAGATTCACCATCACATCATCTTTACAGAAGAGAGAAGTCTTCCACTATTGACATAGAGAAAGAACTCACTAGTTGATTGCTCATACAAGAACATGAAGACCATAAGTAGCTCTTTATCATTTTCTATAAAATGGCTTTTCTTTACTCTAACTTGTTAATTTTGTTTCACTCTGTGCCAATCACAATAGTATTCTTTATTTGTTTAAACCTTGTGTGTTTAGTACATACAAATTTATTTTAAGAATATCTTGTGTATTGTTCTTTTTTTATTTACCCTTAGTTAGTAGGCTAGGGTGATGTTTTGAAAGGTTTTTTATTACAAGGTTTAAGGGTAGGTATTTCTAAAGAGCATGTGTTATGAACATGACCCACATACTCATATTTTTAAACTAGAGCCCACATTAATGATTTCTCATGGATCCATCTCCATTGTAATGCACTTGCTAAAACATGGTTAAAGAATTCCATGCACCTTAAACCTAATCATCCCAAGGACTTAGGAATATTTACTTGCTTCCATGTTCCTAATGGCTATCGACCATATGTTATGGTCCCACTCCAAAAAAATACTTTTGATTAATGATGAACAATCAATTTAACCCCAAATAACATTAGGGAGAGAGTCTATAGAAGTAGGGAAATTTAGTGATGTATATTTACATGATAGCTAAAGTATTGATGAAGAAAATGTTGGATCTGAATTTATTAATTTAACAATTAAATTTTGAAAAAAATAGATATAGGGTGTTTTGAAAATTTAAGCTTTCAAAGCTCTGGCATGCATGGAGAAATTGTATCATCCACAAATTCTAAATATGATACTAGGTCTAAAACTTAAACTAATTCAATACTTGATATAATTCTATAGGATTTACAAACAAGTAGTTGCCTTAAATCCTTAACCATAACTATAAAAAAAATACAAAGATAAAAGCTATGTTTATCGAACCTTTAGACTAGGTTAAAATGACTCAAGGGATGAATTCTTGAAAAATAAAATAAAACACTGATCAAATAATACAATAGAATGTTCCACCCATTAAATCAACAAGTCATCAAAACCAAAGCCATGCACATCCATTTAAATAAATGGAAGGACATCTAAGGTAATCATATGTTTTTGAGAAATTTAATTTAGAAGGTCATCTAAGGTAATCATATGCTTTTGAGAAATTTAATTTCATAATAACTTCCCTTCTCTCATGAGATTTGAGAGAATGAATGCTTATTTTGAAATTATAACTCCATCTAGGATTTTCCTTTGTGTGACAAAGCTCCCTTGTTTGTTTGAGATGAATTTAGCAAGGAGTGGTTGGATTCTTGTTAATGCTCATGTTTGCATCCATATTTTTATGGGATCAACCTTTATAGGAGTTATAATTTTGAAGGTTTTTGAAGGCATGGCATGAACGGAAAAGAGATTTGTTAAAATTTGATGTTGTTATCTAGTTTAATATTAATAGTAGGAAAATGTTTAATGAAGCTTGGAGAGAAATTTTATGAATGAATGAATATGACATTTCCTCATAGTATAAGAGAATCATTTGCAAGCTTTATGAAAGATAAAAAGATTATTGGGCATATGATATAAGAGAAATGAGTATTTGTTAGAATTGAAATATTTTAATAAGCTATGCCTTGTGCGCATGATGGTGAACATAGTGTTTGTTAAGATTTTTATACATCATATGTTTGAGTTTCATAAATATGTGAGAACCTTAGAGGAATTGTTAGAAGAATTGTAACATACTAGAGAATGTGGCTTTGGGTTGGTTAGAGAAATTGTGATAGATTTGAGGATTAACATTCAAGAGGTGTCGATGAAGAATCATTAAAATGTAAAAATCTCTCTCCAAAACCTTGATAAAGAATATTCAAAAGTAGTCAAGGAAGAATCATTAGAAGGTGAGAATATCTCTCCAAGACCTTGATAAACAGCATAAAATGGTGGTATAAGGCTTTGGGAAGAATAACAAAATATTTACTAATGCTCTAATTAATAATTTCTCATTGATGTTCAGTGGGTGCATCAATACTTATATATATATATATAATTATTTCTCATTGATACCCAATATTTATATGCTTATATAAATAAAATATACATTAATGCTTTTAAGTTGAGCACCATTGCACTATATCTTCATGTACACTTTCAAACTTGCATCATGCCAACTCATAGTTCTAAGTTACATTAAGGACATTAATAATTATAAAATAAAATAATAACAAATTATCTCAATGATTTTGGGGTGGTGCATATTGGTTATGCATAACTTCATTGTTGGGATACATTTATTAGGTTGTTATTCCATAATTTATCTTTGAATGGAAAATTAAGATTAATTTTTAACTAGATTTAGTTTCTAAATACATTTCTTTTACTTTCCAACCGTTGTAGATTATAAAAAGGCGAGGACAGATAAATACATCTATTTTATAAACATATCAGTTTCAGCTGGCCATCTTAAAACGACATACTTTTAAAAACGGTGAGGGACAAGTAAATACATATTTCATTTAAAAGAGGTAAGGGACAAGTAAATACATTATTATGGATAGCACAGTGGAGTCACTAGATAAGGCCTACCAGGGCTTCATGGCAGCGGCAGCTTGCGTTTTGGAAGCCAAGGAATCCTCAGATGCTGCCAAGACGCCCACCACAGACGCCGCACTCGAAAACTTCAAGCAGCACTGGGAGCTGCTCCGGGTTGCTTGTGACAGAGCAGAGCAGTTGGTGGAGTCGGTGCGGCAGAGGATTGGCTCGGAGTGCCTCGTCGACGAGGCCACAGGCGGCTCATCTTCGGCCAGGGCCGGCCAGACCGCGGTGGGCATCCCGCCTATCAGCGCCGTCAGGCTGGAGCAGATGAGCAAGGCAGTCAGGTGGCTCGTCATCGATCTCCAGCAGGGAGGAGGAGGAACCTCCAATTCCAATCCCGCCACAGCCACCGCGACTTCGCTCTCTTCCCTGCCCTCAACCGGGGCTCTGCCTGGTGCCACCGCCGGCTTCGATGCGCGCTTCGGGGAGGACGCGGTCCAGTAAGGTTAGAAAAGGCACCTGTATTTAATTTCAGTTTTGGGTCAGTGGGTTCTCCGTCATCGGTTTTCGGTTTTCTGGTTGATGCGTGTTTAGATTCATCTCCGATCTAGGTATTATTGTAGATATTTTATGATCTGGTTTCACTCTGTTACGTAATTGTTCAATGTACTATGTGGTTAGCCCAGAATTTTACAGATTTTATGCACAGTTTTAAACACATTCCGCCGTGAAAACCCATGCCAGGAAAAACAGGAAAAATTCCACCGTGAATACTATTGCCAGGAAAACCAGGAAAAATTCCACCGTGAAAACCCATGCCACCCAAACTGGAATCTCACGTTCCCCAACCTGCAATCCTGGATTATAATGGGGTTCTGAATCCATACAGATGGTCAAAATCGTGATTTTAGCAATGTATTATGTGATTTCAGTGGTTTTCATTATTACCGGATTCTGAGCCACTCACTGGAAATGGAAAAATATGTGTGCCCCTTATGCTCTTTGGCTCTCCCACTTTTCCTACCCTGAAATATTTTAAAGTCAATTGATCTACTTATGTGCTTATAAGTTGGATATAAATAAAATTATCTTATAATGGACAAACTTGGTTGCCAAGGAGGAATTCACCACCCAGTCATAGACAACTCTATTTGAATGCCATTCCCTAGTTGGGGCTACGATGTGACAAGACGTTAAGGAAATTGCAGGCGCACTACAAGAATTCACAACAACAATGCATTAACCCTCACCAGGATACTCATTTGAAACCAGGCTACTCATTTGAACAAAGATAAGGGCAAAATGGATCAGCTGGAACCCCACTGCTAGCCTACTGGTTATTAAGAAATCAAAGTCCTTTAAGGTGTATGAGTTCTAATTGTTCACCTTGGCATACCTTACACAGCAGAAATGCACAAGAGTCACAACGCCACAAGACTCACAAAGATGTGCACAATCTTGGAGAGACAAGGCTAAAGCTCTTTATACAGTAATACTACTTTCTTAAATTGCAATGAAGTGATTGGAGATCTCCAACGCCTTTTATATAGGCATTGGAGATATCTTGAATTGCAATGTTGGCATTAATGGCTTTAAGTTTATATAGGGCATTGGAGAGAGTATCTGCCCCAAATGTTTAATCTCTGCCAGGTTTTGTTGAACACCATAATCATCATCCAGGTGAATAATTGCAAAGAGTTTAGGGATGTTCTCAAGGCATTATTCATTAGTCTTGGAACGTTGCAGGATCATGCAAATTTGAACGACAACCAACCACTCATATAGCCGTTTTGTTTTGAAATTACTTTTCTAGGTATCTTCTTTGCAATATATGGGCATGTTGGTATCTCGACTTCAAATCCATGTTTATAAAATATTGGGCTTGATACAATTAGTTGACTGTTTCATCGATCCTCTATAGGGGTTTTTGACATTTTTTTTACTTTAGTCTTGTTGCGCCGAGAGGTCTCGGCGCTCTACAGCCCAGTATGAGGGAGATCTTGTAACATGTGTTGAGTGTTTGTAGAGTAACAAAATAATACAAAGTAAACAAAAAAGAATAATACAAAGTAAAAAGTAATAAATATTATGTCGGCCATAAACAAAAAAAGAATAATACAAAGTAAAAAATAAATATGAGACTTAAACTAGAGACTTTACTTTTTACTTTTAATTCAAAGTAAAAAGTAAATATGAGACTTTAGAGTGTTTGTCGAGTTTGTCTTGGTAACAAAATAGTACAAAGTAAACAAAAAAGAATAATACAAACTAAAAAGTAATAAATATTATGTCGGCCATAAACAAAAAAGAATAATACAAAGTAAAAAGTAATTATGAGACTTAAACTAGAGACTTTAGAGTTTAGGATTAGGTAGGTATTGCACTCAAGGAGCTATTCAATGAGAGGTTTGCACCTCGGGAGATTTGATCCCTCTCGACGCTTGATAGAGCCTAGGATTTGGATCTAGGCTGGTTTAATCCTCAACTCTACACACAACCAAGATCTGTTTTTGTTGGTCTCTAACACCATTGGCAGACGACATGGGTATGCATTGGGCTTAATTACTCCTGGTTGTAGGAGTTTTTGTAATTGTTTTTTATCTCCTCACTTCCCAAGAATAATGTTCTATACATGCCAATATTTGGCAAGGCTGACTCAGACGTGAGTTCAATCTTGTGTAGTTTGGAGTGTTTCAGGGTGGCACATACATCTCAACACTACAACTTGCAAATTATTAACATAGGTCTCTGTAACCTTGGGGGATTTTGACTTCAGGATTGTACCAAGGTCTCACACACTCCTAATACACTACAAATACAATGCATATCACATAATCTCAACACTACAATTTAAAAATTATCTCTTGTATTTTTCTATATTTTCTCTGAATTTCTAGGTTTAAGCATATTACAGGTTGACAGAGATTCTAGCACCTCCTCTGTTTGGGATTCTGGCTTCGATCTTGCCACTCATGACTTCATTGTACCACTCATGACTTAGTTGACTTCTTTAGCTACAAGGTTATTTCTCCTTGCAGAGACCATATCTCTATCACATGGTCTAGGGTTTACCTCTTTGGGTTCTTCTGCAATCAGGTTTTTATTTTGATCTGTCTCTTGGTTTTGGAGATGCTCTAGGCACTCCATTCCTGTCGTTACTTGTACTTTAGAGTCCCATTGACCTACTTCGGTCACTTGTGGAAACTAGTATTGTTTCTTTTCATGTCTCCTCTCTAAGTCTCTGATATTATGTTTTTCTTCTGATTGATTTTGACTTCCATTGCTTACGAGAAGACGAGTATGATGCTATCTAGAGAACATGGAATAGTAAAATAGTTTGAATGACATGTTTAGTTTCATTTCAGGCAGGTCTTAGGTTCTTTGTGGCATATTTTATTCCTTCATATTTTGTTAGTAAAAAGCATGTGCTAGATGCAATTTGAATGCCAACTTAAGATGACCTGAGTAGCCTTGTAAGCTCCCAGTTCATCTAGCTTACTTTGAATTATAGGTTTCATATCCTTGTTTAGTTTGAAAAGTATATATGATCTTTTTGCATTTTACTTAATTGGCATTCCAGAAAGATACCATTTATAATTTTTCGCAGTAGTGTTGGATGGAGTTGTTTTTATCTCTTCTCTGTTAATGTTATGTTCGAAAGCTTTTTATTGAAAATACTGTTCAAGGAATCCAGAAAATCTAATCCATGTTTTACATCAGATTTGATGATTTGGGGTTGATTTTTGGCGTTGATGGGCTTCTTATGACATGGTTTCTTTTCATGCATACCTTCACCAGTCTCACTTTTCTAAAATTTGGTTTTCTAGTTTCTGTCATTTAAATTTATCGAGAACTTTCATTACTTTCACCCTTTTAGCATGTTATATCAAATTTTGATAATGATATGTAACTGTTTGGCTTGGAATGCCATTTTTCAGTACTATTAACTATATGTTGGTACAGTTGCGAGAATGCTTTTGTTCGGTCTCTCAAACCTAAGCATAATGCTGGTGACATGTTGAGTAGTTAAAATGCAAGAAAAAAGTTGTTTTGTCTTGCCAATGGTCAGAATCGTGTGTAATGGTGCATTGGGAGAATGGTGAAATGGTTAAGAGTTCTTCTTCATAACCTAGCTAATGTGCTAGTGGCCAGAATGCCTGCAATGTTTCAGTGGAAGAATGGAAAAATGGCAAACCATTAGACTTGTCCTTCATAACTGGTTAGGGTAAAGGCCTAGTAGTAGCTAGTTTAGCAATTTTGAAAACAGGAAAATCATTCTTTTGATGAATGGCTTTGTGCATTTTATCTTTAAAATTAAATATGGTATTGAGATGGAAGGTGGGGGGACATGGTAATGAGATCGTAGGTGGTTTCTTGCAGAAAACTGTACCAAAATCTTACTATGGTCATATGGTTGTTTTAAATGCTTTGTGTTATTTGGTCAGCTCTGTTTTCTCCATCTTCTCATTCTTCATTTTATTAATTGACAATAAGCACCATACCTGTGTTTCATTTTGTAATAGTTTAAAGAAAAAGGATAAATGTCTGCTATGTTACAACACACAATTTCCATTCCTCTGTTTTGGGTACTGACGTGACAAAAACTTTGCTCTCTTTTGAAACTTAAGCAGGATTCTACATGACAAACCAAGAAGGAGCTTAAATGCTGGGCAAATTCCATCTACTTGTGCAAGTTGCAAGATTGAATCAGTGAAGTCTCAAAATCTTGTCATTTAGAGGTGTTTTGACTCTTGAGTACCTAGTAATGTAGGGTTGCAGGATAGTACATATCAAATCAAGTAGGAGCTTAAATGCTGGACAACTTTCATCTACTTGTGCAAGTTGTAAGATTAAATCACTGAAGTCTCACAACGTTGCCCTTTAGAGGTGTTTTGAGTACCTAGTAATGTAGAGTTGAAACCACGTGAATAAATAATTATATCTTGCTCTTTAAGTAGGGTTTGATGCTAGCTACAACAGGTATAGGATTTCAGAGACAGAATGCCATCCTTGAATCTTTTGACAAAGAGCATTGCTTCTTTTCCTGCAATTTTAATAAAGTATTAACGACTCAGATTATTGCTGAATCTATGCCAAACCTTATCATTGAACTATGAGACTGCATCTGTATTTTACCTAGTCTGCGGTTCGTACATATGTTTTGAAGTTTACAAGCACTTGTGAAAACAAATATAAATAGCATTTCAACGCCAAATGAGGTGTTAGAAAATCAAGTTTGCAGGCAAGGTGGTGTCAAAGTTTCATATTTTATATTATTCGCCCTCAGTTGACTATGTTTGACAAAGATATTGTGTGCACTAGCGTTGGTCTGGATTGTGTAGTGTATAAGTCAGTGTAATGTTAGTTGTAAGATGTGATATAAACACTAAACTTCTGTGCAATCTATTGTTGAGTATGTTTAGAGTGGTGGATAGAGCTGTCTCAATTTTTTAACTGAACATGACACGGGAGAATGCTAGTTTTAGCTATACTTAATGCATTAAAAAAGGACTTGGGATTCTCCAATGTGGAAAAGATTGAAGAAGGTTGCATGAGTAGCTTTTCACTTAAATTCCACATTTATGTGATCTGATTTGGCATCTCCAAACTTTTAGAATGGATTTTGGTCATACCTACTGATAAATGTTCAGAACCTCAGGTTGGCAAATTTTAACGATTGTATACTCTTCAAATGAGATGTGCTTCCATTTTGATGCATCTAAACTTTGAAATTTCATACCAATAAGAAAGCAAATTATTTTTTTTGGATATTCATGATGTGACATATTAAATGGATTTTGTAATGATTTTTTTCACTGAAGTAAATTAATATTTTCCCTTTACAATAAAAAACATGACGTATGCATGTCCATTCAACCAATATGTTTTCCTTTGATGCGGAAGTGTGAATGCTAAGCTATAACATAAGAATACACAGCAGAAAATGAAATATCCTCACCATAGAATAGATCACACGTCTTTATTTAAGCACCGTTTATTTTATCTAGGCATGAGAAGGCGAGATTATTTCCACACATTGTTTATTATATCTGAGCATCAATTTCACACTCGACTCTATTAATTTTGTATTGCATCGGAACAGACATTTATAGCACAAAATGAATTATTCTCCAGCCAGAATTATTCACCCCTAGACTAGACATGTCAGTTCATCTTATCCCTACAAAGGGCACCCAACTAAAAATGGTCATTATATCCTTTAACGATTTCCAATACTCTTAATGACATTTTTTTAAGATCAAGCAATTTCTTGAAGTTTTGAAGCCTACCTTTCAATGCTTTTGTGAAGATTGTTTTCAAGCTTGTCTTCCGTTTTGTAGTATACCATATTTCAATTTTTCTATCTGCGCTTACATTTGTAATTGCGATGATGATGGGTTGCAATATACTTAGTATTTGCATGAAACACTGGATTCTTTGCTAGTTGAATCACACTTTGACCATCATAGGGGATATGAAGGCTTACCACCTAGAAACCTAAGACACAATCGTTTCACATTGTGCACTGACTGCAACTTTGAACACCGTTTCTGTGGATAACAATACAAGAGTTGGTTGCTTCCTGCAAAATTACAAAAATACTGCTGATTTCATGCAAATGAGTAACTTCTTCCTTTTTGCTCATTGATTCATCCATCCTTGCTGAATTTGCATGTCTTTAGTTAATTTGAGGTGTTGCACTATATATTCAAGTGAACATCTTAAGGATTTGCCATGAATCATGATGGGTTGGTAGTAGTGAAGTAGACAAACCTTCTTATCAACTGTCTATATAAAGTTGTGTCTAGTAGCCAGAAATCATCACAAATTGATCAAATTCATTCCTATGCTAGTGCAAGTGTTCTTAGCTTGCAATTTTTACATTCATCTCAGAATATAATTAGCTTGCAATTCTTACATTCATCCCAGTATTTCTTGTGAATACTTGGTGGGGAACAGATTTTATCATTTATTTGTCATATTTGTTTTCAAGGAAAACAAAAATATAATTTATTTTCAAATCTGAATCAAAATTAGATTTTGTAGGTATCACGTTGTAACAAATAAAAGTTCTGGCTGTTATTACATCAATAATCAGATATAGGCTTAGTGAAACTAAAGAGGCCAATGTCACCACGCCACTCTCTCTTTTGCTGTTTAGGTTAGCTCTTCTTGATCTCAAGGGAGGCTTCCCTAGGATAAGATTATTAAAGTTTGCAATAGGTTTATTGTGGGAAATATAACCATAGGAGTGAGTAGTCCTCCCACTTGTTGGAGAAATCTTTGAGGTTATAACAAGAGCCCAATATTGTAGATTGAGTGTTAGTATTACATCAAATGACAAAACAAACTTTAAGCAAGAAATAAAAATAAACTAAAACAAAATAAAATGGACAAGTGCCAAGCAAAACAAAATAATACAAATCAAATGTTGATTGCCCAATAGTTCAGCTAAATACAATGGTGTCACCTAGGAGGTGAAGGCTTCAAAGGGAAGCCGCCAAATTCTCTTAGGGAGGTCTTTTTCGTTCACACAATTGCAAGATAACTAACATAGAACAATAAATAAACTTTTGCTTTTTAGAGGAAGAAAGCAAGGGAGTGTTTGCATGCCAACTTGAGGTAAGAAGTGGATTGAAATGTGGACTCTCAATGTAATTCTTGCAGCATAACTTTGTTCTTAATTTTCTTCTATAGAATGCATGTCCATGGCTATTTTTATAGGCCAAATGAAGATCAAGAAACATCTATATCCAAATGTAAACCATCTTACTTGAGTGTGGAACCATTCTTGTTTTATACTCAAGAAACATCTAAATCCAAATGTGAACCATCTTACCTATAGTGTGGAACCATTCTTGTTTTATACTCAGAATATTTACTTTCAGAAAAAGGATTGTGCCTCTCAGAGGTCAGTCAATGACAAGGAACCAGAGACCCTACTAGAGGGTTAGTACAAACCAAAGAGAGAGAGATGAGAGGATTGTAGTTTAGTCAAACAAGGATGGTCAATGACAGTTAGAAAAACCACAATGCCAGTCACAATAAAGTCCCAAATAATTTATGTCTAATAGGTATAAGCACAAGGGGTTTTCAAGCCCTAAGTGATAACAAAAAAATGTGATCTCAATCAACACAAAAGGATCAACACAAAGATGAGATCTCAGCAATCTGGTCAAGATAAATCTTAGTAGTGAAACAGTCAACAAGAACCAAACTTTAACATATGTGGTCAAGTCAACGAGGGTTACAACCACTCCACATTGAGTAGAATGAACACCAAAACAGGCGAGTTTGAACCTTAGGCTTCACGGCCTCCACAAAAGAGATGTGGTCTGACCCTAGGCCTCACGGCCTCATCAAATCAACCCACAGTAGCTTGACCGAATAAAGCAACATGTTGGCCTTCATAAAATATGCAAGATCTGGCATCTGGCCTCTAGCAAGTCACCAAAAATCAGATCGAACCTCAAGTGAATCACAGAAGTCCACGGGCTAGCAGATCTATGCTTACAGCCTCTTTAACATGTACAAATGCAGTGGATAATAACTATATCGATAGCAGAAAGAACTCGGCTAGGGTTCAGCTAGATCAATAGAGTCACAGCTGTCACAACCTCAAAAAGAGCAACTGAGATGCCCTTGATGTCAAGCATAGGAAGGAGTAGAGCTAATGTTATGATGTGCAAATGCTAAAGAGAAGTCTTCAATAAATAGGATCAAGATCTTCTAGAAGGGTTAAACAAATAAAACTTTTATTTAAACTTAGGGTTCCATTTAACAAGAAAAGTACCAACAAATTACAATATATATATATATATATATAAACAAGGGTCATATAAATAAGTGAGGGTACAATGACCCATCAGAATGGTACCATAAAAAACAAAAGTGGGTACCAAGTGTATTAAGGTCAACAAATAATAAAGTCACCTAAATTATATTTAGAATAACATTAGGTGGGTGTTATTGGCTGAACTAGCAGGGTTAGCCTCCGCTGACAAATATGAGATAAGTGACCACTATCACCTAAGCCAATTCCCTAACTTCTTCGGAGAGTCGGAACCTCCAAGGGGAAGAGCCCTTATGTAGTCTGTAAAACACCTTAGGACAAGAGAAGCTATGTCTTCTTGACAACAATATTAGTGACCAGTGCCTTAGATAATGAATTTAAGTGAATGAAGAAAACATACTACTCAGGGTGTAGTGCTCATAGATGTAGGGTATAATGTAAAGGTTAATAGTTCGAGTATGCAAGGAAGATCATTAATCAACATCATGATCATAAATCACATAATAAAGTGTAAGAACATCTATCCGACTGTTGTTAACATATAAGAGATCAACTACCAACCATTTATCATGTGAGTTTGTTATTTGTTAAATTTCATACATTCATAGCATAAAACATAAATGCATTACCAAGATCACTAGAAGTAAGACAAAGCACAAAACAACAACACAAAGTTTACCCTAGGAAACCCAACAAGGAGAAAACCCAGCAACCTTCGCAGAGAGATGATAATTCTGAGATCATAGTACAAATGAAGAAAGAGAGAATGTGAAAGTATCTTCCACAAGTAAACAACCCAAATAAGCCTCCTCCTAGTGATGCAAAAATCTGCTCTTCCAAGTGATGCACACTTCACAAGTGTGAGAATGAATAAATGAGGAGCACTAACCTCATATTTATACAAGTGCTGGAACTAGAAAATCCCTTATGGGGCCGACTTGTCTTGGGAGCAATAAATATTTTATTTTTAATCTTTTTATTAATTCCTTTTGCACCCCAAGGCTTACATTGATTATTTCATGTGTTTACATAATTGATTACATAAGGTTCTTCTCCCTTAGGAGCTATAAACAAGTACAATAAAAGTACAATAAAATATAATGAATAATATCTTCCGAAGTTGTACAAAATCCAACAATTCCTCTCAACGAGGAAGGTATTCTTTGGTCTTTATCAGCATCACGATCATTTGGGTTTCATCTTGTACTCTACTCTGTCTCCATCATCTCTATGCATACTAAAGGTTGTCCACACAATCTTTGTGCATCATCATCACCAGTCCTTTGGTGAGTCCAGGAGAATCACTCGATCTTGGATCCAGGAGAATCACTCAATTTTGGATATCTGAGATATACAACTATACCATCTCTGCTATACAATTTGCTACATGTTTGTCTCATCTACCAATGGGGTCTTCCCATACCTGGTTGAGATCTCAGATGAGCAAAAGGGCACGACCATCTACTGACTGTCCTACTCTTTTGCATATGAGATTTCTCCCATATTTGGCTCAGTATCTGGACTACAGAGGCACCTGTGCAACCACACGACCAACTGCTGACTGTCCTACTCATCTACCTATGAGATTTCTCTCATATCTGGCTAAGTAACTGGACTGCAAAGGCACCAGTGTGAACCCGACCAACTGCTGACTATCCTACTCATCTGCCTATGGGATTTCTCCCATATCTGGCTGAGTATCTAGACTACAGAGGGTACCTAGGTGAGCCCGACCAACTGTTGACTGTCCTACTCATCTGCCTATGAGATTTCTCCCATATTTGGTTGAGTAACTGGACTGCAGAGGCACCTGGGCAAAGCAGGGCAAGCATCTCATCTTTCCCTCTCAAGGAGGGAAACGTTTTCTTCGACTCCAAGTCTTCCGCAAAAGTATTCGAACTTCACTCTGGGAAGTGCCTTGGTGAGAACATCTGCAGTGTGGTTGTCTGTCGACACGTACTGTAACTCGACTGCACATTTCTGCACCATATCACGAATGAAGTGATATCGAATCTTGATATGCTTCGACCTGTCATGAAATACAAGATCCACTGACATCTGTGCACAACTCTGGTTATCACAGTGAATCACAGTCGGCTCTAGAATCTGGTTGAACAATTCTGCCAGGAGTTTACGAAGCCAAACTACTTCTCGAGCTGTTGTGCTAGCAGCCATGTACTCGGCCTCTACAGTACTGAGTGATACCGAGTTCTGCTTCCTGCTGCACCAGGAAATAACTGCAAAACCCAAACTGAAGCAATTTCCAGAAGTACTTTTCCGATCTGCAACACATCTGGCCCAATCTGAGTCTGTAAACCCCTGCAATATCAAGTCACCATCTGAAGCATATTTCAATCCATATCCCACAGTGCCACGTAAGTATCTAAGCACATGTTTTGCATCAATCCAGTGAATCTGCCTCGGTTCGCACATGAACTAACTGAGGGAATTCACAGCAAAACATATATATGGTATGGTGTTGGTCAAATACATCAATGACCCAATCAACTGGCGATAAATAGTAGGATCAAACAAATCAGAATCTGAAGTAGAATCTCTCAACTTCTTCCAATTTGCATCCATCGGAGTAGCCATGCACTTGCAGTCCAACATTCCGAATTTCTTCAATATATCGATGGTGTATTGTCCTTGTCCTAGGAAAATCTCTTTTTGCCTCTGCCATACTTCTAATCCCAAGAAGTAATGCATCAATCCAAGATCTTTCCTTTCAAACTCAGAGGCGAAATTCTTCTGACACCATCCAATGAGTTTCTCATTTCCTGTGAGAATAGGTCATCAACATATAGGACCAAAATCAGTGGCTCATCATCTACAACCTTGTAGTAAAGGTTGGGATCTGCATCACTCTTGGAAAATCCCAAGGTCACCAGGAATTCGTCTATTCATCCATACCAAGCACGGGGTGCTTGCTTGAGGCCATACAATGCTTTTTTCAGTCTGCATACATGCGACTCCTTTCCTTGGACAATAAACCCATCTGGTTGTTCGATGTAAACTTCTTCCTCAATAACACCATTGAGAAAGGTTGTCTTCACATCCATCTGATGCAACTTCCATCCCATAGCTGAAGCAATTGTGATAATGGATCTGATGGAAGTATATCGAGCCATAGGAGCAAATGTATCATCATAATCGACTCCCTCTTTCTGAGAGAATCTTCTGGCAACAAATCTGGCCTTGTATTTCCCATATGCTTCATGCTAAGTATGTTGTGCCCATCTAGGTCTTTTCCGACCTACTGCAACATTTTCAGGGATATCAACTGGATCAATGGAATCGATAGGTTCATCCTTTTTTTTTCCAACTCCCTCTTGAACTAGAGGGAGAGATGATCTCATCTTCTTTGGTTCTATCATTTCATCATCGATCTCCATCTCTGATCCCCTGCCTTTCCTGGCAGCTAATTCTTCTTCAAAGGTCAAATACCTACTGACTTCAATCTGTCTGGACCCTGGGATGTAGATTCTGTAAGTCTTTGAAGACTCATTGTATCCCACAAAGGTTCCCTTCTTGCCTGAAGGTTCCAAATTGGGCATATGTATAAAGACTGGACAGCCAAATATCTGAAGGTGGCTTACTTCTGGTTTCACTTCTGTGAAAGCTTCCTCCGATGTCATCCTTCTAAGCTGAGAGTCATATTTTAGGAAGCTTCTTGCTGAACATCAACGAGATTCATATGTCCATCGGAACAAGTCTTCTTTTATAGGCCAAATCACATGGTCTTTTCCCTACAAGTCAAATCTCAACTGATGATCAGTGACATTTTATAATCAAATGAGAGAACAAATAGTTTACACATGCATCTTAGCTAATACTTTATGACAACAATCATGAGCATGTCTACCAAACATATATGGGAACTATCTAGATGTCTGCTATCTCCACTAGAACAGGCCATCAAGAGTGTGCACTACCCTAAGCATGCAGAAAGGGGATATCATCTAGACTAGCTTCATGAGTGTTGTGTAGCTCATACGCATAATATAACAATGTAAACTATATCAACTGCTCAATACATTAGATCTGCATATAAAAAGCATATAAGACAAAAACAGATCTATGTAAGCAAGAAAAAAAAAATACTTATCTCTTATTGTTTTGGTGTGTGGGCCCTCACTGCCTTCTTGTGGGAACCATAAGAGATCTATGTTCTTGCATTCTGGATCTTCTAGAAGAGGAACTCTGAACGATCATCACCCCTTTGCTTCTTGCGATGATGATCCTCTTCTACATCAGCACTTGAGGCGTCATGCTTCCTTTTACTTGAACTTCGACAACTATTTGCGTAATGTCCATATTTTCTACACCTATAGCATTGAACTTGAGATATGTCCTTCTTCTCCTTTTGATCTGGGAAAGGGCTTGTTCTCCTATCTTAGTGCTTGTGTTTATGGAACTTCCTACCTTTTCCCTTACCCTTAGTGGCATGAGAAACAAAAGCTTGAGTCTCTTCAGTTTGATCGCTATGGATTCTTTGGCGTGTTGCGATCCTTGTCTCCTCCTGAGAGCAATCTGCCCAAAGCTTGTCAAACTTTGGTAGTTTGGATCTACCACTTATGCTTTGGATAAAGGACTCCCATGATAGTGGAAGACCATTTAAAGTGTGGAGAACAAGCTCATTTTCGCCAATGGGATCTCCACTGGTGTTCAGCTTGTCTCTGAGTTCTGCGATCCTCGTAAAGTATGAGGCAATGGATTCTGACTTTGCTATCTTCATATTTGAGAGCTGGTTTCTCAAAGTCATGGATACATTTAGACTAGTGTGTTTTACATTTTCCTATCACTCTTCTTTCCTGAGATTTGAGGAACCAAATGGTCTCTCACGGAATCCACAAGAATCCTTCTTGCTTTAGCATCATTCTTCCTCCATCGAGATTTATCTTCTTCGGCTTCTGGTTCGGGGACCTTCTCATTTACATATAGTAGAAGATCATTTTCCTCTAGGAGTAGAAGAACCCTAGACTTCCAGGAGATAAATTTTGTGGCTCCTTCCAACCGATCTTCAACCTTCATCCCAATCATCTTGATTTGCGGATCTAAATCAGAAACCCTAGCAGGAGCTAGGTCAAAAATAAAAGTTCTCGGAATTTAATTCCGTCTTCACCAATGGATTGGACTAGCCAAAAACGAAATCCTTATGGCTCTTTTTCTTCAAAATAATGGGTGAAGACTTCACAAGATGAAACCTTAATTCCGGCAGGGTTCCGACAATGCTTCAGCAATGGCTTCTTCTAGAATGGCTCTGATACCATGTTAAATTTCATACATTCATAGCATAAAACATAAATGCATTACCAAGATCACTAGAAGTAAGACAAAGCACAAAACAACAACACGGAGTTTACCCTAGGAAACCCAATAGGGAGAAAACCCAGCAACCTTCGCAGAGAGATAATAATTCTGAGATCAGAGTACAAATGAAGAAAGAGAGAGAATGTGAAAGTATCTTCCACAAGTAAACAACCCAAATAAGCCTCCTTCTTCTAGTGATGCGAAAATCTGCTCCTCCAAGTGATGCACACTTCACAAGTGTGAGAATGAATAAATGAGGAGCACTAAAATCATATTTATACAAGTGCTGGAACCAACAAATCCCTTATGGGGCCGACTTGTCTTGGGGGCAATAAATATTTTATTTTTAATCTTTTTATTAATTCCTTTTGCACCCCAAGGCTTACATTGATTCTTTCATATGTTTACATAATAGATTACATAAGGTTCTTCTCCCTTAGGAGGTATAAACAAGTACAATGAAAGTACAATAAAATATAATGAATAATATCTTCCGAAGTTGTACAAAATCCATCGTTATTGACAAATGCTATCAATCCCAAATACCAAAACACTTCTGTGGCAATGAAGTAGCCCTTGATATCACATTAGTTTGCAATGGACACTAAAGTATAGCATCATGTATATATAAACCAAGATTGACCTTAGGAACAATGATATGTGTCTTGGGAACAATATTATCACCCAATGTAGTATACAGTTGAGAGATGTTGCATGTAAATGCTAGTACAATATGGCAACAGAGATAACAACTCACAAGATGGAAAAAATACAAAATTTCCTAAGTACCAACTCTTGCATTATCCCCCAGTTATCTTTCAATGTTCATCCACTCATTTGCAAGTTATACCATAAGGATATCAACATATCAGAATTAATAACAGCCGTGAGGTTAATAGAATAATTTCAGTATGAGAGCACGGTAGACAAGCATAGCAAAGATATATATCAATTCAGTGGACCATAAACTCAACACAACATCAATAATAGCGAAGTGTAATCACTAATGATCGCGATGCAAACCTAATATGTCATCACCAGAAGTACTTGTTTCAAATCAGTAATAAAGATACAACAGTAGTAAGCTCAGTCTGTCAATAGTAGTAATATTGTTAAAATTATAGCTTCATAAGATATTAAATATCTTTACTAAAACTTTTGCTATGTACCATGTGTCATCTCCAGCAACTACTTAGCCAAGTGACATGTGTCCCTAAGGGCGCTGCTTAGGAAGGGGGTTGCTTAGCCAAGTGACATGTCCCTAAGAGGGTTGCTTAGCCAAGTGACATGTGTCTCTAAGGGGGCTACTTACGACGGTTCCTCCCTAAGAGGGCTGCTTGGGGTAGTTCTCTTAGGGGGATGCTTGGGACAACCACCCTATACTATAAAAAGGGTGCCAACCCTTTCTTATTTTTCATTCACTCCTATTTTTATTTCTTGAAGAGAGCCCTTGGAGGAGGTCGAAGGAGCAGGCAAGGATACTGTGGGCAGTAGAGCAGGCAGAAATATTGTGGGTAGTGGAGTAGGCAGAAATATTGTGGGCAGTGAAGCTGGCAGAAAACATTGTCAACAGAGGATATCATTCATTTTTGTTATGTGCAGAAGCAGGCAGATATCATTGTAAGCAGAGGTTGTCTTATAGTTCTGGTATAAGTTGTTATATCTCCTATTAATTTTTCCCTAGCACAGTGAAGTTTATGATGATGTAACTAAATCTGATATCTTGTATAAGAAAGATTGTTTGGCTGGAGTTTTTCTCCCTTCTAAGGGTTTTCTCCAGCATAAATCTATTGTGTTCATGTGGAATGAATTAGTGCATCTTATTTTTTTCATAGTGACTACTGCTTGAATTAAAACTTAATATGGTATCAGAGCTTTGGGTGTGAACAGAGCTCAGTTCTGTAGTTTTTGAGCCTTCACAAGTCCTAGAATTTAAGTTTTATAAAACACAGTCCTAAGTTTCATGTTCAAACATGTCTTCTTCTATTTATGTTCGGCCTGAAGATAGGCTAGAGGGAGCATCAAAATTTAATGTTTGGAAGCTCAGGATTATGAATATTCTCCAAGAATTGAACTAGATCAGTTTGTGACTACAGTGGTGGAAGAACTGGTTTCTAATGCTAGTAAGGCAACCTTCATAAGGAATCAAGCTAGGGCAAAGAGAGTTATTTTTTATTCTGTAAAGATAGTATCATTCTAGTACTAACTTCTCTAATGACAGCTGAAGACTGTTATGATACTCTTGTGAAGTTGTATAAGAATACTACACCCAATCGGAAGAGAAATCTAAAGAACAAATTGAAGTTTTTATAGATGCAGAAAGGTGAGTCTGTTGCATCCTTTTGTTCTAAAATTGCTCAGATTCGTGATCAGTTACTTGTCACAGGGGTAATTGTTGATGATGACGATCTTGATCAAACCATATTTGATGGTCTTCCATCTTCATGGAGTACTTTCTTTTCCAGTGTGAATGGTAGAGAGATTCATCCTACTTTTGAGTGTTTATGGCATGACTGCCTTCAAGAGGAAAGTCGCATGACTTCAAGAAATCATGTTGCTAATGATGACAGTGTTGCTTTGGTTGCAAAAATAGGAAAAGGAAAGAAACATTTCTTTAAAAGGCATTTCCAGGAAAACAAGCTCAAAGGAAACTTCAAAGGTAAAAATTTTGATATGTCTAAGATGGCATGCTATAGTTGTAACAATATGGGACATTTTGCTAAAGACTGCAGATCCAAGAAGAAAGTCTTCCATAAAAGGAAGCATCATGCATCTACTATTGAAGAAAGAGGATCAGGTAAGAAGGCAAGTGAATCTCCTGAGAGACAAGAGAACATAAAAGAATACTACCTAGTGTCTGCTCTTTCTGGTCATCTAACTACTAATCAGAACACTTGGTTGGTAGATAGTGGAGCTTCAAAACATATAATTGGTTACAAAAATATTATTTCAGATTACATGAAGAAGTCTTTCCCAGTGCAAGTTCAGCTGGGTGATACCTCATGTTATGGTATCAAAGGGGTCTGTGCCATCTCTCTTCAGTTAAATTCTGGATCCATCATTCATATTGATGGGGTCTTATTTGTTCTTGGCATGAAGAAGAACTTGTTTTCAATCTCTACACTTGAAGATAAAGGCTACAAGGTGGCCTTCATGGATGGCAAAGCAGTTATCTGGCCGAAAGGTGGTCAGCTAAGTTCAGCTGAAGTCATTGGAATTTGAGAAGGAGGTCTCAAGAAGGTAACGAATCATTCTGCTCGTGCTCTTGTTCATTCTATAGTCAGCCCTTGCGAGTTGTGCCACAGAAAATTCGGTCACCTTCACTTCGAAGCTCTTCTTGGACTTCAATCTATGGTAAGTGGTATGCCTTCTATTTCTTTTGATAACAATGAAGTATGCAAAGGTTTTTTACTTGGAAAAAATGCAAAGAAGTATTTTCCTCAGTGTAGTAGAAAAACTGAAAAGATCTTAGAGCTTATTCATTCTGATACTTGTGGACCAATGTCTTCTCCTTCCCTGAATGGTTTTCTATATTATGTCACATTTATTGATGATCTTTCTAGAAAATGTTGGATTTATTTTCTGAAGTTGAAAAGTGAAGTTTTTTCCAAATTTAAAGAATTCAAAGCTTTAGTAGAAAACCAGACAGGAAAACAAATTTAGATTCTAAGATCTGATAATGGAGGGGAAAATGAATCTTGTGAGTTCGATTTTTTTTGTAAGGAAGTTGGTATCAAACGTCAATTAATTGTTCCATACAATCCTCAGCAAAATGGCGTGGATGAAAGAAAGAACATAACTATTTGTGAGGCTGCAAAAGCTATGATGTTTGATCAAGATCTTCCCAATTCTCTTTGGGCAGAAGCTTCATCCACAGCTTTATACATTCAGAATAGATGTCCACATTCTATCCTAGAAGATAAAACTCCTGAAGAAGCTTTCTCTCGTAAGAAACCAAATGTAGATCACTTAAGAGTATTCAAATGCCCAGTTTACATCCATGTGAAGAGAACAAAGATGGAACCCTCAGGAAAGAAAGGGATCTTTGTTGGATATAGCGAATCTTCTAAAGCTTACAAAATCTATATCCTAGGTCAGAAACAGATCGAGGTTAGCCGAGATGTAACTTTCCATGAGGAAGTTGTTTTTAAATGATCGAGAGAGCTTCAAATTGATGATGAGCTAGATTCTCCTCCAGCCAAGACTTATGGTTCTAACTTTCAGAGGGAGGAAAGTCATGATGATCCAATGGATCAAGATTCAGTGTTGGAACTAAAAGATCATAAGACATATGCACAAGTAGCTCAATTTTTCTGAGTAACGTAATTGCTAAACAATCAAACTTGGAAACAACAAGTAAGAAGAACTTCCACAATTCTGCTTAATATAGAATACATACCTCTAAATGAAAGGTTACAGCAGCCTTGTAACTAAAACATTACCCCTTGTTTGCCTTGTGTAGTGCAGATGTTAGGGATGGCTTAAGGACAGTCAAAGACAAGGTCTGCAATTTATTACAGACCTTTGGGACAGACCTTGAAAAGACTGCCCAACCCGAGTTTAAGGGGCTACTAAAGAGGGTCGTGCCCTAAGAAGACCATGTGGGAGGATGCCAAAGGCAAAAGGAAGCCCTAAGGGCTAGGTCGAGGGTAGGATGGATGAAGGGTAAGAGGTGGAGTGGAAGAGCGAAGGAAGGGAAGAAGGAGGAAAAGAAAGGAGATGGGAAGGAGGGAAGAACAAAGAAAAGGAGGCCAGCAAGGACGACAAGAAAAAAAAGGGAGATAGCAAGGAGGATAGGAGGGGGAGCGAAGGTGAGAAGGGTAAGATGAGGAGGCCGCTAGGGAATAAAGAGATCTACAGTTAGGTTTTAGGAACAAAAAATTAGTTTTTTTTAGGTTTTATTTTATAAAATTTACATACAAACTAATGTGAAGAAATAGACCTAGATTACAAAAACCAAAAAATCTAAGCTAACATAATATGTACAAAACTCATAAGCTAATGTTTGGAAAAAGGTAGAAAATGCCAACCTAGAGTTTTAAAGGTTTTACCCTAACCCTACGCATCAAGGAAAATGGCCTTCCTCTTGAGATGGTACTTGCCAAATTTGGCAAACTAGGGCCTTCTTCAACAACCACAAAATTTGGTTAAAGGGACCCTAGTTAGGGCAAACCTTTGAGACCTAAAGCTCAAGCCTCACAATGCTATGGTGACTAAAGGCTGAAAATAACCTAGCTAGGACAAAATACAACATTAATGGATACCATTCAACCAAGAACAAGCATCATCAGTTGTTATCTAAAAATGAAGTGAGGAGAAGTATATTTATACCTTCTCACACTCATTTTATAAAATATCCAGGATGACATGTATTTTAAAATGTCAATTTGAAATTATAAAATGTCAATTTAAAATTAAAACAAAAATAATATAAATAATCAAATGTGTGGGTAATTTGGGACATTTTCCCCAGAATTTACGCATACATGACTAAACAGCTAAAAATAAGTATATCGCTCTGAATTGAAGGTTGGAGTGGCGAGGGGGAGGGGTGGTCGTCATGCCCCATCTAACCCCAATAGTAGTGAAAATCCCTCAACGCCACCCCCTAATCAAGCAATGTTGGCCTGGAGGAAGGATGACGTCATCATCATGAACAAGCCAAGGAGAGAGGGTGTGGATGGTGTCCTGGAATGGAGGCGTGAACCTTAGTGCTGAAAGAAAGTGCCACCAGTGTGATAAAGTAAGGTGGGGGCCACGTGACCCAATGACCCACCCCTTGGGGGGCAGACACCAACCTCGGGGATTCAAGCCCTTCCATGAGGCAGTCAGCAATGCCATTAAGCCATAGTAACCCCAGAGGAGAAACCAAAGGGTCTATCCATAACCCCCCCCTCAGAAAAAACTGGATAACACCCCTCCTAGTCAGAAAAAAAATGACCCTCTCTCCCTGGGGTACATCTACAGGTGCGCTGGTACTGGTACCACGTAACAGTGGGTACTAGGACCAACACATGGTCCAACATAAGATATGAATGGGTACATAACCCATAAACCCTAGGACTAAGGGTAAACCACAAAATGGACAAACAACCATAGTACCCATAGGATCAAAATATTAATTTTTCATCAAGTTAGGGTTATATGCAGAAGAATAACAATTCAATATACTTTAATACAAAAAATAACTTTAATAAACAATTACAAAATTTGAAAATTGAATATGGGATAGTGCAATAGTAATCTCTAACATAACATAATTTTCATCTCTTTCAACTTCACACCTTTAACACTATCAAATAGGTCATTGTGTTAAAGTAATTTTCAGTCCTTTAACACTACCAGTTAGATCACTATTTTAAAGTAATCTTCAGTAACATGTAATAAAATAAACAAATTGATCATATAACAATAAGAGAAAAATAGTTGAAGATACTTACCTGGGTGTGAAACCCTTACTGTAAAAATACTCAAAAGAGATACTTTCAGAAAAGACTGTGCCACAGAGAGGCCAGTCAACTCTAGGAACTGGCTGACCCTACAAGAGGGTATGTACAAACCAGAGATAGAGATGACAGGTTATAGTGGTGAAGATTAGTGACATTCAAAACACAGTGACAGTTAAACAAGACTCGGAACAGTAGAACAAATCTAAGAAATTCTCAGCACAAAAGTTTGACCACAAACAAGTAGATTAGATCAAAAAAATAGTCCACAGATAAAATCTCAGCATATAAATTTCAACAGTAGAGATCTAGCCCTAAAGAGATCTCAGCTCAAAGAATCTAACCAACAGGGGTCACAGTTACCAATAGGATGTGCTCAACAGGCTAGATAGGATCCTCAGGCCTCACGACCTTCTTAAAAGAAGAAAACCAGCCAACAGGTCAAACCCTAGGCAGTCCACAAACAGGTGGATCAGATCCACATGACCACGACTGTCCTCAAGTAGGATGAACAAGCCTTATCAAAGTCACGGGACGAGCCTCAAATAAACCTTCACCAGGCAGACCGAAGTCAAAGGAGGAGTTACGGCTGAGCTTCAAGGGTAACTGAGTCACGACTAAGCTTCAACAATCAATTAAACAATAGATTGGACCTCAGCAAACAACCACAAAGCAGATCGGATCTTCACCAAATCAACCACAAGCAAATTGGATCTCAGCATATCAATCACAAAGCAGATCGGATCTCAGCAAATCATCCACACAATAGATCACATCTCAGGAAATCATCAACACAACAGATCAGATCTCAACAAATCATCCACACAACAGATCATATCTCAGCAAATCATCAACACAACAGATCAGATCTCAACAAATCATCAACACTGCAGATCAGATCTCAACAAATCATCCACACAGTAGATCGGATCTCAGGAAGTCAGTCATAAGACAAAAAAACGGATCTCAGGAAGTCAACCATACAGTTGATTAGATCTTAGACAAAACACTAAGAGATGAAGATGTATAACGAGTGAGAAAAGATTCCAATATATAGGATTTTGATCTTCTAAAGAGATCATTAATTTAATCCTTTAAATTAGGATTCCATAAATTTAGGGAAGATAAAAATATATATATATATATACAACTAAAATAAAAATAAAATATAAAAATATAAAAAATAAAAAATAAAAGATAAAAGGGTCCCATTTTAAAAGAAAATATAAGAAGGGTACTAGGGTCATTTAGGTGAGGGTACAATGACCAAAAATAACATAGGTGTGGGTACATGACCCATAATAACATAAATGAGGGTACATGACCCATGACCCTTAGAACCAAGGGTAAACCACAAGGTGGTCAAATAACCATAGTACCCATAGGACCAAAAACATCAAAAGTGGTAAAAATCAAAAGATAACTCAAAGTGGGTAAATGACCCTTTTAACCACAAGTCAAGGACAAGGTACCACAACACCAATAATCTACAAGCTGGAAAGAACAAGGGTGAACAACCAAGGTGGGGTTACAATCAATCATCTCTCTCTCAAATGTACAAGTGTTCCATACACTACCTGAAAGTTCATCATCACTGTATAAGGAAGGGTTCACATGGATGATGTGATCATGTGGTCCTCTAGACTGCTCCTAAGGTCAAATGTTAGTGGCTTCATCAAGGGGTGGCCAGTCCCTTGAGAAGACCATCTAACTCAACCATCTCGAAGACCTAGGAGAAGAGGACATCACACATCATCATCTTGGTAACTTACCAAGTGCCTCCATTCTCAAGGAATGGCTCTCATCCCAAGGTTGAGCTTCAGTCCTAGACTGATTCATATTGATCAACCTCTGGTCCATGACCAGGTCCTCCATTCTCCCAGAGAATGGTCCTCAGCCTCCAGCTAAGCTTTCAGTCCCAGACTGAATGTTGATCAACCATCTGCAGGACCTACTTGATCCTTGATGAAGAATCTGCCTGGTCCTAGACTAGGATGTCTCTGTCTCAACTTGCAGGATCTGCTTGGTCCACATGACCAAGAAACTGACTGGTCCCAAACCATAATACCCTAGAGACAAATAGGGGCCCTAGCCACATGCTAGGGACTTTGCCATGGAATCAACCTGC
Source organism: Larix kaempferi (assembly GCA_027924585.1). Lineage (NCBI taxonomy): Eukaryota > Viridiplantae > Streptophyta > Pinopsida > Pinales > Pinaceae > Larix > Larix kaempferi. The sequence goes on along the minus strand of BSBM01001229.1, from coordinate 23,556,217 downwards.
TTGGTCCTCGACCAAGAACCCTAGGAGACAGTTGGGGGCCCAAGGGTACCTTCTAGGGTCTTATTCTTTACTCTACCTGATTAACTTGACCAGGAACCCTAGTTAACTGACTAGGGTACCATTCCCTCTGAGAATGGGTCTCGCAGATGCAATAAAAAATTAACACTCCCTCTCAACAAGAGAGGCATTCTCAGCAACACTAAGCTTGTCAAAAACAGAAGCTTAGTCAACACATATGACAACTGCACAACCTGTCATAGAATACAGGAATTTCATAGAGCTTCAAAGAGCTCTGAATGTCAGTATACACCTTGATCTTATAGATCCACTTGGAAGTTACACTTCAATTCCCTTGTTGTCTGAGAATCACTTTCCACATATCATTATCCATAGTATCTTTCCAAACTTGAAGTTTGACTATCTCCACATCAGTGGATGATCTTGAATCAGTGACATGGCTCCCACTGGAGCAACCTTGGAACCCCTCAATAGGCTCCTTAAAGAGATCAACTGAAGGCCTCTTGGCCTTCTCCCTCTGTTTCTCTGAACGAGATGTCTCGTGGACTGGTGCTTCTTGCACTTCCATATCTATACCACTGGGAGATCACATCTCTTACCTCTTTTCTACGATCCCACTTTGTTGGGAATTGAAGATCATAGTTGGATCCCTCTTGGTCTCTAATTTTACTAGTTGTTTCACAAACAACTACATGTTAGATCCTCTTTTGCTGACACATGGGAGAGTAAATATTTGATCCTGCATTCTGTGGAGCCTCTTACTCCCTCTGCACCTGAGTACTTAGCTCCCTCTGTAACTGTGCACTTAACTTCTATGTATAAGCAGGATCTATAAACTTTATTATTAGAGCAAGTCACATCAAAATTCAATTTCATAGTCAGCAATAATCAATATAAAATTAGCATCCATCCATATATTGGATAGCTATCTAGATGCCATCAAGAGCATATAACATGTCATCTGTTTCATCATGACAATTTAAAGAATCAAAACAAGTTGGGATAGAAGAGTCTACCCTCTTTCTACCTGCCCTTATCTTGATCTTGTCATCATATATACTTATCATATCATTCAATAGCACAATCTAGATATCAGGTCATAATGATTTAATGCATGGGTGAACACTAAACTTCTTTGCACTTGTCATGTAAGTTCATGATCACTAAAGATCATGTCATATAAAGAATTAGGCTGGCTCCTTACTAACCTCAAAAATACATACCTGAGATAAACCTTCTAGGGATGCTAGTCATACTTGACATACTTCTTTTAAAGAAGCAAGTTCACAGCTTGCTAATTCATCATTTCTTTTCTGTTGTCATATGGATTAGCAGCTTTACTGCCACATCTTTCATTTCCAGCCAATAATCCTTTTATGTGTCCATTTAGTTCTGATTCTCTGATTTTTTTTTTCTTTCTAATATTCAACCTCTTCTTGTCATCTTGATGAGCTCTTGCCAAGAACCTTTTGAAATCAAGTTGGTTTAGTATTCAGAACCCTATCTTAGGATCTATGTAGACTCTCATAGCCTACAAAACAAAGTTAGCTACAGGCCCTAAGCTCTGATACCATGTTAATTTTTCATCAAGTTAGGGTTATATGCACAAGAATAACAATTCAATATACTTTAATGCAAAAAATACATTTAATAAACAATTACAAAGATTGAATATAAAATAGTGCAGTAGGAATCTCTAACATAACATAATTTTCATCTCTTTCAACTTCACACCTTTAACATTATCAGATAGGTCACTATGTTAAAGTAATTTTCAGTCATTTAACACTACCAGTTAGATCACTATGTTAAAGTAATCTTTAGTAACATGTAATAAAATAAACAAATTGATCATATAACAATAAGAGAAATATAGTTGAAGATACTTACCTAGGTGTGAAACCCTTAGTGTAAAAATACTCATAAGAGTTACTTTCAGAAAAGACTGTGCCTCAGAGAGGCTAGTCAACTCTAGGAACTGGATGACCCTACAAGAGGGTATGTACAAACCAGAGAGAGATGACAGGTTATAGTAGTGAAGATCAATGACATTCGGAATTCAGTGACAATCAAACAAGACTTAGAATAGTAGAACAAATCTAAGAAATTCTCAGCACAAAAGTTTGACCACAAACAAGTAGATTAGATATAAAAAAATAGTCTACAGATAAAATATCAGCATATAAAATTTCCACAGTAGAGATCTGGCCCTAAAGAGATCCCAGCTCAAAGAATCTAACCAACAGGGGTCACAATTACCAATAGGATGTGCTCAACAGACTAGATAGGGTCCTCAAGCCTCACGGCCTTCTTCAAAGAAGATAACCAGCCAACAGGTCAAACCCTAGGAAGTCCACAAATAAGTGGATCAGATCCACATGACCACAAATGTCCTCAAGCAGGCTGAACAAGCCTTATCAAAGTCACGGTTAAGCCAAACAAGCAACAACAAACAGGACGAGCCTCAAATAAACCTTTAGAAGGCAAACCGGAGTCAAAGGAGTTACGACTGAGCTTCAAGGGTAACTATGTTAATTTTTGAGCATTAATTCAACATACTCTAGGATCTTTACTGAGAGAATAACATGTACAGCATATCAAGCATAACAATGCATATCAATCACACCAAGCAATCACATGAGACAATAGACACACAAAGCTTCACTGGGGAAAACCATAAAGGTGGAAAACCCCACAACTTCCTCAGAGATAGAAAGACCAATGATACAACCCAAGTACAAGAGATAGTCGTCCTAGCAGCTACTCCTTCCTCACTTGTGCACCACTTTCTGGTGAGTGTAGAAGTGAATAATGAAGTGATCAAATAGAGTGCCTCCCGCACTCTATTTATACATGACTTGACCTGCCTAATAAACTAGCAGGGGCGACTTGTCTAACTCAGTCTAATAACCAATGGTAATACTAATCAGGGTCGACCCCACACTTGGTGGTTTAATAACCCATCACTTGCAAGTTGCGACACTTGTTAATACAAATGATGACACTTCCGTATAGAGGAATAATAACATCTCTATAGGAGTACAATATACATAGGTGAAATACATTCAGAAGTTACATATACATCAACACTCCCTCTTAACTAGGAAGGTATTTCTCGACACAGATCTGCTAGCACAAGTCTTCTTCTCTGGATCATCGTCATCGTCACTGTTGCCGCTATCTCAATCAATCTCCGATCTACTCATCATAGGAAGTTCTACAGAGCCAGTCCTTTTTCATACTGGATGTAGGCCCACCACCTATAGGTCTTCATCATCACTGGCCATACTGTGGAATCCTCAGGATTGATTACGTACATTAAGCCAAAACCTCGAAAGAGCATATAAGGACTGATTACGAACATACTGTTCAACCTATCAGATCTCCCAAGATCTTTTACATGTAACTGCACAAACCGTCCACGACCATGGAGTATCATCCTGATACTCATGATCATACTGATAATCTCATCGTCTACGGAGCACAGTCCAGATGCACACAATGCAGCACTTACACTCACCAGCATGGGAAGACACACTTCAACCATCTGTGAAAGGCTCAGCACTCACATCAACGCACGTGGGAGAACACATCTACCACCATGTCGGAAAGGCTCTGCACTTACATCAACGCACATGGGAGAACACATTTACCACCATGTCAGAAAGGATCTGTGCATCTGTGTCTTCGGACTCATCACACATGATCCACCTGATCATGTCAAAGCATCTACCTGATGCATGTCATCATAGCATGATCATCCCGATCATCAATGCATCCACCTGATGCATACCATGTATCCACCTGATACATATCATCATACATGATCTACCTGATCATACAATGTATCCACCTGATACATATCAACATACATGATCTACCTGATCATACAATGTATCCACCTAATACATATCAACATACATGATCTACCTGATCATATCAAGCATCCAACATGATGCATATACATATACATGATCCAACTGATCATATCCAGCATCCAACATGATGCATATACAGATACATGATCCAGTTGATCATATCCAGCATCCAACATGATGCATATACAGAGTAGTAACTGGAGCATCGTCCTAATGCTCATCATCCAGCGCTTACATCCACAGCCATGGGAAGGATCCTCCTCTCACCATGCTTGGAATGGCTCCTGCAAATGTGTCCATCACTTCTTCCTCGAAGTGTCGTCAATCTAAAGAACACCAAGCCTCTCTCTGAAGTACTCAAACTTCACTCTGGCTAGTGGTTTTGTCAACACATCTGCAACCTGCTCATCTGTCGCAACATACAGGAGCCTTCACTGCTCCTCTCTGCACCATATCCCTAATATAGTGATATTTGATCTCAATGTGCTTCGACCTGCCGTGGAACATCGGGTTCTTAGACAGCTTCACACAACTCTGGTTGTCACAAAAGATACCAGTAGCCTCCAACAGGAGATCAAATAACTCAGACAATAGCTTCCAAAACCATACTGCCTCACAACTAGCCGAACAAGCTGCAGCATACTCTATTTCGGCTGTACTCAGTGCTACGCACGATTGCTTCCTGCTAAACCAGGAGATCACACCCGATCCCATACTGAAGCAACACCCAGATGTGCTCTTCCTATCTGCAGCACTGCCTGCCCAGTCTTAATCAACATAACCCTGCAGGTTAAACTTTTGATTCGCATCATACTTGAGCCCATAATCAATTGTACCCTTCAAGTACCTCAGAATATGCTTTACAGCAACCAAGTGAACACCTCTCGGATCCGTCAAGAACTGGCTCAATGTGTTCACCGCAAAGCAAATATCTAGTCTAGTGTTCATCAGGTACATCAAGGACTCAATCATCTGACGATACACAGTGACATTAACCGGATCATATGAAGCATCACACAGAAGCTTCAGGTTCGATGCCATAGGTGTGGCCATGGCCTTGCAGTCCATCATCCCAAACCTCTTCAGGATTTCTACTACATACTTCCCTTGTCCAAGGAAGATCCCATCTGCACTCTGCCACACCTCCATGCCTAAAAAATAGTGCATCATCCCCAAGTCCTTCATCTCGAACTCGACAGCAAGCTTCCTCTTGGTATCAGTAATCAATCCATCCTCACCTGTAACAAACAGGTCATCCACATATAGAAGTAGTATCACAGGATTGCCTTCCTCAACCTTGTAGTAAAGGTTGGAATCTGCTTTACTCTTAGTAAAGCCCAAACTGGATAGAAAGCTGTCTATCCTACCATACCAAGTCCTAGGGGCTTGCTTCAAGCCATACAAGGCTTTCTTCAACCTGCACACATATGACTCCCTGTCATGTGTCTCAAAACCAAGTGGCTACTCCACATATACTTCCTCTTCGACTACACCATTCAAGAAAGTTGTCTTGACATCCATCTGGTGTATCTTCCATTTCATCACTGCAGCCAGGGCAAGTACTGATATGATGGAAGTGTACCTGGCTACAAAAGCAAATGTCTCTTCATAGTCTATCCCCTCTTTCTAGGAGAAGCCACGAGCTACAAATCTCGCTTTGTATTTCTCTATGCTGCCATCTGCAACATGCTTGATCTTGTAGATCCACTTGGAAGTCACAACAGACCTCCCTTCAGGTCTTGGGACCACATCCCAAACATCATTCTTCATGATCGACTGATATTCTTCGACCACGGCATCCTTCCATTCTCTCTTTTCTGCTTCTTCTTCATAATTGGAAGGTTCTTTGATCATAATGTCACAGAGTAAGGCAACATAACTGGTATGAGATCTAGTCCTCTTCCTTTCTCTGTGTTCTTCTTCTAGAATGCCATACCTTTCTGCATCTTGAATGAGCTCTCTAGCCCATGCAGATTTCCTCTAGTGAGAGTTCTCACGGGGTGGATCTACAGGTTCTTGCGAATCTTCCATTTCACGATCTACCTTTAGAATTGTTTCAGTCATGGTAGTGTCTTGAAATATGGTTTCCTTTCGTTCTTCATGATCTTCAATAGGTGTTTTCTTTGATTTGATGAAGGCTAAGTTTTTATCAAATGTCACATCCCTGCTGACATCAATCTTCTTAAACCCTGAAAAGTATATTCTGTAAGCTTTCGAGCTTTCACTGCACCCCACAAAGATGCCCTTCTTTCCTGAAGGATCTAGCTTTGTTCTCTTTTCTTTTGGAACATGTGTATATACTGGACAACCAAATATTATGAGATGGCTGACTTCAAGTTTCTTACCAGAGAATACTTCTTCTGGTGTCTTGTTGTCCAATATCTTGTGAGGTGTTCGGTTCTGCACATACACAGTTGTCCTAGCTGCTTCTGCCCATAAATGCATAGGTAGATCCTAGTCATGCAGCATTGCCCGTGCTGCTTCCATGATTGTTCTATTCTTTCTTTCTGCAACCCCATTTTGTTGTGGATTGTAGGGAGCAGTCAACTCCCTCTTGATTCTTGAATCACTACATAACTTCTTGAAATCACCTGAAGTGAATTCTCCGCCATTGTCGAATCTGAATGTCTTGATCTTCTTATCAGTTTGATTTCCCATCAAGGCTTTGAATTCCTTGAACTTATCAAACATTTTATCTTTGTTCTTCAAGAAGTAAACCCAAGTCTTCCTAGAGAAATCATCAATGAAAGAGACATAGTATACATACCCATTCAGAGAACTGGATGACATTGGACCACATACATCGGAGTGGATAATTCCCAAGATCCCTTTAGCTTTGCTTTCACTGCTTGGAAATGCCTTCTTAATGTTCTTTCCTTTTGCACATCCTTTGCAAACACATTCATGCTTTGTCTTGATTTCAAGAAGACCCTCTACAGCTTTACTTGCAATTGATAGTGCCCTATAGTGCATATGTGCAAGCCTTCTATGCCAAAGTTCACTTGGCTCCATGGATTCATGTACCATGGCATGTTCAGGTTGTCCCTTCAATTTGTACAATCCTCTCTCTTGCTTCCCAATCACTACTGCATCATCTATAGTTTTACTCTTTTTCCACATTAGGACTTTGCCATCTACAAATGCAACCCTCATGCCTTTTGCATCCAATGCAGATATGGAGAGTAGGTTCTTCTTGAGCCCGGGTACATATAAAACATCTTTCATCTTCAAAGACTTCCTAGAGTCTAGGTTGTAGGAGGCTTCACCACTTCCTTTGATAGGATATTGATAGTCATCCCCAAGTTTCACCTTATGGGGTGACTCATGTTCAGATAGATTTGCAAAAGATTCTTTAAACCCAATCATGTGTTTGGAAGCCCCACTATCAATAAGCCAATCATTACATCCATGAGAGATAGTACCTGTGAGAGTAGATATTAGAACATATTCATCTTCACTAGATGAATCATCACTTTTTGCTCTAGCCTTCTTCTTGGGAGGTTCATCATCCCCGACAGCATGAGCATGATAACTCTTCTTGTTGTTCTTCTTCTTTTTGTTCTTAGGACAATCTGAAACAAAGTGTCCCTTCTCATTACATGTGAAGCATCTGAGATCTTTCTTATCTTTATGTTGATGGTGGTGTGAAGATTTCTTAGCATGACAATGCTCCCTCTTTGACCTTCCTTTCTTGGTGTGTGCTGTGAGAGCTTGATCTTCATTTCCCATCTTTTCTTCTCGAGCCACAAACCTTGCTTCTTCTTGTGAGCATTCCTCCCATAGTCTACTGAATGAGATCAACTTCCTTCTTGCACAGATTCCTTGGATGAAGGAATCCCATGACCTAGGTAGGCCATTCAATGTGGTCATGACAACTTCACCATTGTCCACTACTTCATCCACAGCTTCAAGTTGTTCATTGATCTAAGAGACCTTAGAGAAATAAGCTTGAATGGTCTCTCCATTATGAAGCTTTACCCCTTTCAATTGGTTCTGCAGAGTCATCTTCCGATTTATGTTCTTCCCTTCAAACAACTTGGTCAAGGAGTCGAACATCTCCCTGGGTGTCTTCAAAGTTAACACATGTGGTATGAGATGGTCTTTGATAGAATCAGCAATGATACTATTTGCCTTGACCAAGTTCTTCTTATGTAAGGCCTTAGCCTCTTCTCCCTCTAGGACATGGACTTCTTCACTTATGTAAGTGTCCAATTCATTTTCTTCCAGGATTAACCCAATCCTATACTTCCATGCTCAGAAGTTATCAGCCCCTTCAAGCTTATCCTCAAGCTTGGTGTGGTGAGACATCTTAAAGAGTACTTCAAATGGAAATAGAAAAGATTTAGGTCTTACCAATTGATTTGCAGAAATCTAGATCTGGTGCTGGATTAGGGTTTGTCAGAGAAACCCTAAAAATTCAAAATGTGAATTTCAAACTTCTGAAAGGATAGAAAGATGTGCCTTGATAAGCTGATCAGCCTGGTATATTCAGAATTTGAAATCTGCAAAGTTTCACCCTTCAGAAATGCATTTTAGTCTCCCGGATTCACTAGGGAGGACCCTGGATTAGGGTTTGAGTTTCCCGGAGCTTCACCCAACCAAAAAGTTCGATCCAAAGCTCTAAACTTCGATTTTTCCAAGGAGCTTCCAGCTATGGTCTCAGAATTCAGAATTTTCTATTTTTGTGGAAACCCTAATTTTTAGGGCCAAAAATGAAAGTACCCAGAATTGAATTCTGATTGGACAGAAAGATGCACCTTGATGAGGAGAGTCAAAATACCCTATTGTCTTTCAAGATCTGTGGAGAGAAACCCAATAAACAAGAATCCCTAGCTTCCGCAACTACACAGTGTCTTCTTCTCAGATTAGCTCTGATACCATGTTAATTTTTTAGCATTAATTCAACATACTCTAGGATTTTTACTGAGAGAATAACATGTACAGCATATCAAGCATAACAATGCATATCAATCACACCAAGCAATCACATGAGACAATAAACACACAAAGCTTCACTGGGGAAAACCATAAAGGTGAAAAACCCCACAACTTGCTCAGAGATAGAAAGAGCAATGATACAACCCAAGTACAAGAGATAGTCCTCCTAGCAGCTACTCCTCCTTCCTCACTTGTGCAGCACTTTCTGGTGAGTATAGAAGTGAATAATGAAGTGATCAAATAGAGTGCCTCCCGCACTCTATTTATACATCACCTAACCTGCCTAATCAACTAACAGGGGCGACTTGTCTAACTCAGTCTAATAACCCATGGTAATACTAATCAGGGCCGACCCCACACTTGGTGGTCTAATAACCCATCATTGCATGTTGCGACACTTGCGACACTTTTCAATACAAATGACGACACTTCCGTATAGATGAATAATAACATCTCTATAGGAGTACAATATACATAGGTGAAATACATTATGAAGTTACATATACATCAACAAACTGAGTCACGACTGAGCTTCAACAGTCAATTACACAGCAGATCGGGCCTCAACAAACAACCACAAAGCAAATCGGATCTTCAGCAAATCAACCACAAGCAAATTGAATCTCAGCAGATCAATCACAAAGCAGATTGGATCTCAACAAATCATCCACAGCAGATCAGATCTTAGCAAATCATCAAAGCAGCAGATCAGATCTCAACAAATCATCCACACAGCAGATCAGATCTTAGCAAATCATCAACACAGCTGATCGGATCTCAGCAAATTATCCACACAACAGATCGGATCTCAGGAAGTCAGTCACAAGACAAAAAACGGATCTCAGGAAGTCAACCGTACAACAGATCAAATCTTAGACAAAACACTAAGAGATGAAGATGTATAATGAGTGAGAAAAAAGACTCCAATATATAGAACTTTGATCTTCTAAAGAGATCATTAATTTAATACTTTAAATTAGGATTCCATAGATTTAGGGAAGATATCAAAAGATAAAAAGAATAAAACATAAAAATAAAAGATAAATAAAAAAATAAAAATAAAAATAAAAGATAAAAGGGTCACATTTAAAAAGCAAATATAAAAATGGTACTAGGGTCATTTAGGTGAGGGTACAATGACCAAAAATAATATAGGTGTGGGTACATGGCCCATAATAACATAAATGAGGGTACATGACCCATGACCCTTAGAACCAAGGGTAAACCACAAGGTGGTCAAATAACCATAGTACCCATAAGACCAAAAACATCAAAAGTGGTAAAAATCAAAAGATAACTCAAAGTGGGTACATGACCCTATTAACCACAAGTCAAGGACAAGGTACCACAACACCAATAATCTACAAGCTGGAAAGACCAAGGGTGAACAACCAAGGTGGGGTTACAACCAATCATCTCTCTCTCAAATGTACAAGTGTTCCATACACTACCTGAAAGTTCATCATCACTGTATAAGGAAGGGTTCACATGGATGATGTGATCATGTGGTCCTCTAGACTGCTCCTAAGGCCAAATGTTAGTGGCTTCATCAAGGGGAAGGGTTCACACGGATGATGTGATCATGTGGTCCTCTAGACTGCTCCTAAGGTCAAATGTTAGTGGCTTCATCAAGGGATGGCCAGTCCCTTGAGAAGACCATCTAAATCAACCATCTCGAAGACCTAGGAGAAGAGGACATCACACATCATCATCTTAGTAACTTACCAAGTGCCTCCATTCTCAAGGAATGGCTCTCATCCCAAGGTTGAGCTTCAGTCCTAGACTAATTCATATTGATCAACCTCTGGTCGATGACCAGGTCCTCCATTCTCCCAGAGAATGGTCCTCAGCCTCAAACTGAGCTTTCAGTCCTAGACTGAATGTTGATCAACCATCTGTAGGACCTACTTGGTCCTTGACGAAGAATCTACCTGGTCCTAGACCATGATGTCTCTATCTCAACCTGCAGGATCTGCTTGGTCCACATGACCAAGAAACTGACTAGTCCTAGACTAGAATACCCTAGAGACAAATAGGGGCCCTAGCCACATGCTAGGGACTTTTCCATGGCATCAACCGGCTTGGTCCTCAACCAAGAACCCCAGGAGACAGCTGGGGGCCCTAGGGTACCTTCTAGGGTCTTATTCTTTACTCTGCACAGTTAACTTGACCAGGAACCCTAATTAACTGACTAGGGTACCATTCTCTCTGAGAATGGGTCTCGCAGCTGCACTAAAAAATTAACACAAAAGACACAAAGATGGTATTAATAAAAAAATAACTCAAGGTGGGTAAATGACGCTATTAACCACAAGTCAAAGACAAGGTACCACAAGACCAATAATCAACAAGGTGTACGGACCAATAGTATATCAACCAAGGTGGAGAAGGTACAACCAATCATCTCTCTCTCAAATGTACAAATGTTCCATATTACCTGAAAGTTCATCATCACTGTATAAGGAAGGGTCCACACTGGATGATGTGATCATGTGGTCCTCTAGACTGATCCTTAGGTCAAATGTTAGTGGATCCATCAAGGAGTGGCCAATCCCTTGAGAAGACCATCTAACTCAACCATCTCGAAGACCTAGGAGAAGAGGACATCACACATCATCATCTTGGTAATTGACCAAGAACCTCCATTCTCAAGGAATGGCTCTCAGTCCCAGACCAGAATACCCTAGAGACAAATAGGGGCCCTAGCCACATGCTAAGGACTTTGCCATGGCATCAACCTGCTTGGTCGCCGACCAAGAACCCCAGGAGATAGCTGGGGGCCCTAGGGTACCTTCTAGGGTCTTACTCTCTACTATGCATGGTTAACTTGACTAGGAACCCTAGTTAATTGACTAGGGTACCATCCTCTCTGACAATAGGTCTCGCAGTTGCACTAACTTTAACAGGACCGTGAGGGCGTGTGACCTGCTCGATGGTCTGGTCTACGTGCTAAATGGGAGCGTGTGGTGTGTGTGTGATTCAACTATTTCCATTTAACTAACCTGGCCGTATAGGTGTTGGAGTTTATACTAGAAGTGTACATGATTTTTTTTTAATAAAATTTATTAATATTTTGATTATTAGTAATTTTTTTAAACAATTTATTAATTGTTTTTTAAATGATTTACTCAATTTAAAGATAAAAAAATGTTTTACTAAGAAATTCTTATAAATTTGAATATTTTACAAAATATCACTAAACATTTTTATAATTAGCATTTTAAAATTACTAACATTCATATAAAAAATACACTTCATAAAAACATTGTTAAAACTTTCCATAATTTTTTTTTGTAAAATTTATAATTAGAATTTTAAAATTAATAACATTCATATAAAAATAATACACTTCATAAAAACATTGTTAAAACTTTCCATAATATTTTTTGGTTGAAATTTTACAAATAGACAAAGAACGGGGATAACTATAATACGCCTTTAATACTCAATTAAAAGATATATATATATATATATTTCAACAGAAAAAAGTGTACTGTTGCTATTCATAGGAATCAAATAGTACAATGATAGTTCTGGTTCTTTTCAAATAACACATATGCTAAATACTGAGGCAAAATATATCAGCCCTTACAAATATACTAAGATGAAACCATCTATCCACATCTTTTTGCAACCACTAAAATATTTCAACAAAAATGATATCAATAGGCCGATATACAAAGATTAATCATAGAAGTATAAAACACCCATGTCTTGGATGTTTTCATCCTGCCATTCTTCCCATATAAGATGCCCTTCATCTCCATCAAGTGCTTGCTTAGACAACTTATCAACCAAAGAGTTGTGCTCCCTGTATATATGTTCAAATGAGATGACTTGATGAAGAGAAATTTCATATCTGATGCGCATATATATATATGTGTGTGTGTGAGAGAGAGAGAGAGAGAGAGAGAGATCGATGAATCATTTCGAAACTAATGGCATGCAAACATTAAATGCATCATATATGAACGTAGACTTAATGGTATGACAAACTAAACTCTATCGACACCAATGATAACCATGTGCCGAGGGAGGGACTAAGTTGAGTCAAATATCAAGTGCGTTCAAACAAGAACCCACAACCACATACCATATATATATCACTATACTATTTCCTTTGGTTATTACAAACCAATAAGTAATCGATCATAGTGCATTATATATATGAAAAGGGAAGGCAAATGGAACATTAGCCGAGCTAATGTTTACTTCATTGTTTTCGAGGTAATTCCTTAACCCGCCATACAACTTCCCGTCGTATTAATGGATATGGTTAGATAAAATACAACGTATAAATTCCAGGTTCTCAGGTTCTCGATTCAAGTCTCGAGGCTTCACTTGGAGTCTTGCATTAAATCGTAGATGAGGGGAAAGGTGTACACATCTACAAACATTAAGTGTAGTCACTGAGTTGTAAGTTTACCATCCTCAGCGCCATTTTAGATATGGTACATGATATTCAAGCCGTGAGCTATAGTAGCTCGTTCCCCGTAAACATCCGTTGAACTCATTGTTTTGGCCTGTCTTTCCACAAGGGGGGTTTTCTCTGAGCTATTTCCACGGGTTCAGAAGGGGCTCTTTAACAACGCCTGAGCTCTGAGAGCTTGTCGGGCTAAGCTATGACAGCCCTATCTGTGGCCTGGGCTTGTTGACAGCGAGGGGTGAGTGTGAGGGGTCTATAGTTGGTGCAAAGGCGGCTTTGAAGGCCGAAACATTGGAGAAGAGATTTGAAAGTTGGAGCGTTGAGATAGGCCGTGTTAACTTGTAGTTGACAATTCTCTTCCAGTTCAATCCGTGGCAATCGATTCAAGTTTTTTTTGTTTAATTTATTTATTTTTTAATCAGGCAGATGCTTCCTGTATTTGTTCAATCTTAAATAATAAATTGACTCTAATCCTCGGATTTTGCAATTTTGGCAAATTTTATGTCCTCTGTTTTGTTTTGTTTTGTTTTTTTAGTGTTATTTGGCAATGGAATATTTTTTACAAACAATATATATATATATATATATAAAACCTTTACTGGCATCCGAGGTAATAAAGCAGCCCCAAGGTAACCCAAGTGGTCGGGTTAAATGAATTGAAGAAAATAAAATTAGAAAGGCCTAAAGACAAACCTGATAGTAGCAAATCTCAAATTCAATGTTGGGAAACTTTTAATAAAAGAAATGTGCGAAAACTTTCCAATTCCAATTTTCTGGGTTGATAAAAGGATAGAAATTGCATTTGAAACCTCTACGTCCTTCAGACTATAGATATACAAGTTTAAAAACTGGAATGGAGGTGGGTGGTGGTTCATGGCCCTTAAGGCCCTATTATCCGAACCTAAGGCTCTGATACCAGATGTAAGGGCTCATCTGGTAATACGGGGTTAACCTACTATTATGCAAATTTAACTACAGTTCTTAATGAATTTATAGTCCAGGAACAAAAATTACTATAAAATTTACTTTACTACAGATAATAACTGATAAAATTTAAGTTTCATACTCTTAAAATTTCATTTAAAAGCAATGGCTAACAAATTATCAATCTAGAAAAAAGGAAAATTTTAATAAAATTTTACGACTAATTGAATTTAGAAGGCATAGACAGACCCTACTTACCTGGAGTGATTGTCCTGGAGGAAATTTCCTTGCTCTGGCTTATGTTAGCTCTCCCGTCTTCTTAACCACTACAACTAGTGTGGGGGGAACGACTCTCCTCCCAACCAAACTCCATAAGCCCCCAACAGTTAATACTATGCCAGCCAACTCTCTAATTAAGTGTGATTAAGGCAGTAACCTCACTCTCACCCCCAAACCTGACACAACAAGCATTGCTCAACCACTCAAAGTCCCTCCCCAACAAACAGTCATGAACCTATACCAAAAACATGACCCCCAAATTAGTGCCCCATTCCTCTATTTATGCAGAAAATTCCATAATTTATTTAATTTGAAATAAATTTGCATTAGAGCCACATGGCCTCCATGCACATTACCTTTTCTAATAATGTTTAGTAAACTTAAGTAAGTTTTATTTAGTTAATTAATCTTTATTAGTTTTTTTATTTCTTATTTCTGTAATTAATATTATCTATAATATTAATATCTGTTTACAACTTTACATCATACTAATCTCTAAATTAATAATAATTTTTGTAATATTATTTTACTATTATTATTATTATTATTATTAGGGTGTTACATATACACATTGATTAAAATCCACTCCAGAGCTACCAGAGTCCAAGACTGCTATATTTATTATTTAGTAGTTGACTTTGTTATGATGGTACCAGTACCAACGCACCTGCAGAGGTGCCCCAGGGAGAGGGTGTCATTTTTCTCACCAAGAGGGTTGTTTAGCCATCTTTCTAATTTTAAGTTGGCATTTCTAATTTCAAATTGACATTTTAAAAAAGCATGTCGGCCTGGATTTTAACTATTTTTGTAAAAGTGAATGTGAAAAGTATAAATAACTTTTCCTCACTTCATTTTTACACATCAACTTTATGGGATTACACTTTTATTTTTTATTTTTTCCCTAACTAGGGCTCTTTGAGTGATGTGCACCTCTTGAGGATGATCATGCTTGCTCATTTGGGGACAAATCTTTGAAGTCTTTGCTCTTGTTTCTTTGCTAAGGTGATGCTAAGAGTTATTTGCTTAACACATACACAAAAAGGTATCTAAGTCTTTCTCTTGATTTTTTTTTGTTAAATGTTGGATGTATGCTTGTCTAAGGTTCAATGGTAGCCATTGGTGTTGCATTTTTCCCTAGCATAAGTAATTTTCTAGCCTTTAATTACCCTAGCATTGTTAACTTGAGTTTCAGGTCTCCAAAGTTTGTCTTAGTTAGGGCATCATCAACCAACTCTTGAAGTTGTTGAAGAAGCCCTACCTTTCCAAACTTGGCAAGCACCATCTCAAGAAGAGGGCCATCATTTTTGATGCTCTAGGGTTAGGTGAATGCCATTAATAAAACCCTAAGTTGTTCAATCTACTCATCTTGTTGGAATTTGTGCAACTTCGAAAGATATTATTATTGTATTTTATTATAATTGATTGTACCTCCTAAGGGAGTTGAACCTGATGTAATTAATCATGTAAACCCTAGAAAGAACAATGTAAACCTTGGGGTGAAAAAGCAAGCAAAAGAAAAGATAAAAATAAATTATTTATCGTCCCCCAAGAAAAGTCGGCCCAATCAAATTAGACAAGTCCGCCCAGTTAGGGAAAAGGTCAGTTTGGCACTTGTATTAATAGAGGGAAAGTTCACCTCTTTATTCACTCATCCACTCAAGTGAAGTTCGCATCACCTAGAGAGAGATTCGCACTAGCAGCTAGGAGAAGACTATTTTTGGGGTTTCTATTTGGAAAGTGTTTCCTTTCCTTCTCTCTCATTATTGTACTCTGATCTCGGAATTATCATCTCTATATGAAGGTTGTTGGGTTTTCTCCCGTTTGGGTTTCCAAGGATAAACTCTTGTGTTATTGTTCTGTGCTTTGTCTTTCTTCTAGTGATCCTATTGAATTTATGCAAGTAAATTATTATGCTATGAATGTATGCAAAATCTAACATGGTATCAGAGCCAGGTTCTAAAAGAAGCCATTTTCGGAACTAGGGTTTCATCTTTCTAAGTCTTCACTCAACTTTTTGGAAGAAAAAGAGCATTGGGAATTTGGCTCTGAGAGCACATCTTTTGGTGAAGACAGAATTCAATTCTGAGATTTTTCAATTTTTGACCTAATAATCTAGCTGCAACAGAAATTAGGGTTTTAGTTTTTAACCTAATTTCTCCACAGTTTTGGCTCGGTCCTATCTTTACTCAACTCGCCTTGCTAGGGCGCATCTCCCTATGGAGTCCATTTTCCAAGATTTCAACTTTCATTTTTGACCTAGCTCCTACTAGGGTTTCTGCTCCATATCTACAGTCAACATGATTGGAATGAAGGTTGAAGATCGTCTGGAAGGGGCTTCCAACTTCATATCTTGGAAGTCTAGAGTTCTTCTCTTACTAGAAGAAAATGATCTCTTGCAGTTTGTCAATGAGAAGGTCCCAGAACCAGAAGCCGAAGAAGACAAATCTCGGTGGAGGAAGAATGATGCCAAAGCAAGAAGGATTTTGGTGGATTCAGTTAGAGACCATTTGGTTTCTCAAATCTCAAGTAAGAAGATTGCTAGAAAGATGTTCAAAACCATAAAGAAGTTGTTTGAACACAGTAGTATCAATGTAACCCTTACATTGAGGAATCAACTATCAAATATGAAGATGTCTAAGTCAAAATCCATTTCCTCATATTTCATGAGGATCACGAACTAAGGGACATGCTTAGTACTAGTGGATATCCCATTGATGATAAGGAGTTTGTCATTACTACTCTAAATGTGTTAAATTTTTAGTATTAAATCACGATACTATAGGATCTTTGCTGAGAGAATAACATCTACAGTATATCAATGCATGACAATCATAATATGACAAGCATCACAAGCATCAAAAGCATAGAGACAAGAGACACAGAGTTTCCGTGGGGAAAACCCTAAGGTGAAAAACCCCACAACTTCCTCAGAGATAGAGAGAGCAATGGCTCAACCAAAATACAACCAAATAACACTGAGATAGTCTCCTAGCAGATGATCCTCCTCCCCCTCACTCCTCCCCCTCACTAGTGCGCCACTTTTCAGAGAGAGAGATAGTTACTTTTTCGAGTGAGTAAAATAGAGATCTCCTATCTCTATTTATACTCACCTTTTTGCCCAGTGACCTACTAGGGCCGACTTGTCTACTTGGATACATCCACATTATATTATATATTAATTAGGGCCGACCCCATAAGGTGGTCTAATAACCCATCGGCAAGTACACACACTTGCGACACTTGTCAATCCACATGACGACACTTCCTTATAGAGGAATAACACATCTCTTATAAGGGTACAATAAATATATATATAATACACAGATGAAATACATTCCGAAGTTACATATACATCAACACTCCCTCTTAACTAGGAAGGTATTTCTCGACACAGATCTGCTAGACAAGTCTTCTTCTCTGGATCATCGTCATCGATGCATCGTCATCATCATCGTCACTGCTGCTACTATCTCAACCAATCTCTGACTCTACTCGTCATAGGAAGTTCTACAGAGCCAGTCCTTTTTCATACTGGATGTAGGCCCACCACCTGCAGGTCTTCGTCATCACTGGCCATACTGTGGAATCCTCAGGACTTATTACGTGCGTCACAAAACCTCGAAAGAGCATCCCAGGATGTTACGGGTACACAACTCTGACCTGTAGGATCTCCCAGGGCGCTATTACATGTGACCCCACCACAAAACCTCGAAAGAGCATCTCAGGATGTTACGGGTACACAACTCCGACCTGAAATCTCCCAGGGCACAAATTACATGTGGTCCACCACAAAACCTAGCAAGAGCATCTCAGGATGTTACGGGTACACAACTCCGACCTGAAATCTCCCAGGGCACAAATTACATGTGGTCATGGCAAAACCTCGCAAGAGCATCTCAGGATGTTACGGGTACACAACTCCGACCTGAAATCTCCTAGGGCACAAATTACATGTGGTCATGGCAAAACCTCGCAAGAGCATCTCAGGATGTTACGGGTACACAACTCCGACCTGAGATCTCCCAGGGCGCTATTACATGTCCTCCTAGAGCAATGTCTCGAAAGAGCATCCCAGGCTATTACGGGTACACAACTCCGACCTATAGGATCTCCCAGACATGCTCATCTGCACAACCTGATCCACGGCCATAGAGTATCAACCTGATACTCACCATACATCATCCTGATGTACTCATGATCGTCCTGATCATCATCACTGCAACGTCCTACTGCATGTCATCTGGAGCAACATCCTGAAGCTCATCATCCATGATCATCCTGATCATCACTGCAACATCCTGCTGCATGTCATCTGGAGCAACATCCTGAAGCTCATCATCCATGATCATCATGATCATCACTGCAACATCCTGCTGCATGTCATCTGGAGCAACATCCTGAAGCTCATCATCCATGATCATCCTGATCATCACTGCAACATCCTGCTGCATGTCATCTGGAGCAACATCCTGAAGCTCATCATCCATGATCATCCTGATCATCAATGCATCCACCTGATGCATACCAAGTATCTACCTGATACATGATACATATCACCATACATGATCCACCTGATCATACAATGTATCCACCTGATACATATACAGATACATGGTCCAAGCATCCAACATGATGCACATACATACATAAATGATCCACCTGATCATATCCAGCATCCAACATGATGCATACATACATAAATGATCCAACTAATCATATCCAGCATCCAACATGATGCGTACATACATACATAAAAATGATCCAACTGATCATATCCAGCATCCAACATGATGCGTACATACATACATAAAAAATGATCCAACTGATCATATCCAGCAGAAACCAGAACATCATCCTGATGCCCATTATCCAGCACTTACATCCACAGCCATGTGAAGGATCCTCCTTCCAACATGCTTGGAATGGCTTCAGCAAATGTGTCCATCACTTCTTCCTCGAAGTGTCCTCGATCTGAAGAACGCCAAGCCTCTCTCTGAAGTACTCGAACTTCACTCTGGCTAGTGGCTTCGTCAGCACATCTGCAATCTGCTCGTCCGTCGCAACATACAGAAGCTTCACAGCTCCTCTCTGCACCATATCCCTGATATAGTGATATTTGATCTCTATGTGTTTAGACCTGTCATGAAACACTGGGTTCTCGGACAGCTTCACACAACTCTGGTTATCACAGAAGATACCAATAGCCTCCAACGGGAGATCAAATAACTTAGACAGTAGCTTCCGTAGCCATACTGCCTCACAACTAACTGAGCAGGCTGCAATATACTCTGCCTCAGCTGTACTCAGTGCTACGCAGGACTGCTTCCTGCTAAACCAAGAGATCACACCTGATCCCATACTGAAGCAACACCCAGATGTGCTCTTCCTATCTGCAGCACTGCCAACCCAATCTGAATCAACATAACCCTGCAGGTTAAACTTTTGATTCGCCTCATACCTGAGCCCATAATCCACTGTACCCTTCAGGTACCTCAGAACATGCTTTACAGCAACCAGGTGAACACTCCTCGGATCCGTCAGGAACTGGCTCAATGTGTTCACAGCAAAGCAAATGTCTGGTCTAGTGTTCGTCAGGTACATCAAGGACCCAATCATCTGACGATACATAGAGACATCAATCGGCTCAGATGAAGCATCACATAGAAGCTTCAGATTCGATGCCATAGGTGTGGCCATGGCCTTGCAATCCATCATCCCGAATCTCTTCAGGATATCTACTGTGTACTTCGCTTGACCAAGGAAGATTCCACCTGCATTCTGCCACACCTCCATACCTAGGAAATAGTGCATCATTCCCAAATCTTTCATGTCGAATTCAGCTGCAAGCTTTCTCTTAGTATCTGCAATCAGTCTGTCATCTCCTGTCACAAATAGGTCATCAACATACAGGAGTAAAATCACTGGATTCCCTTCCTCAACCTTATAGTAAAGGTTGGAATCTGCTTTACTCTTGGTAAAGCCCAAGCTAGATAGAAAACTGTCCATCCTACCATACCAAGTTATGGCAGCTTGCTTCAAGCCATACAAGGCTTTCTTCAATCTGCACACATATGACTCCCTGTCATGTATTTCAAAACCGAGTGGTTGTTCCACATATACTTCCTCTTCTACTACACCATTCAGGAAAGCAGTCTTGACATCCATCTGGTGTATTTTCCATTTCATTGCTGCATCCAGGGCAAGTACTGTTCTGATGGAAGTATACCTGGCTACAGGTGCAAAGGTTTCTTCATAATCTATTCCTTCTTTCTGAGAGAAACCACGAGCTACGAATCTTGCTTTGTATTTTTCTACACTGCCATCTGCAGCGTGCTTGATTTTGTAGATCCACTTGGAAGTCACAACAAACTTCTCTTTAGGTCTTGGGACAACATCCCAAACATCGTTCTTCATTATTGATTGGTATTCCTCAACCATAGCATCCTTCCATTCTTTCTTTTCTGCTGCCTCTTCATAACTGGAAGGCTCTTTGTTCATAATGTCACAGAGTAAAGCAACATAACTGGTGTGTGATCTGGTTCTCTTCTTTGCTCTGTGTTCTTCTTCTGGAATGCCAAATCTTTCTGCATCATGAATGAGCTCTCTAGCCCATACAGGTTTCCTCTTGTGAGAGTTATCCTCACGAGGTAGATCTACAGGTTCTTATGGATCTTCAAACTCACGAATAGTTTCTGGAACTGCTTCAATCATGGTAGTGTCCTGAAATCTTGTTTCCTTAGGTTCTTCATAAACTTCGGTAGGTGCCTTTCTTGATTTGATGAATGCTGAGTTTTCATCAAATGTTACATCCCTACTGACATCAATTTTCTTGAACCCTGGAAAGTATATTATGTAAGCCTTCGAGCTTTCACTATAACCCACAAAGATGCCCTTCTTTCCTGAAGGATCTAGTTTAGTCCTCTTTTCTTTTGGGACATGAGTATATAGTGGACAACCAAATATTCTGAGATGGCTGACTTCAGGTTTCTTACCAGAAAAGACCTCTTCTGGTGTCTTGTTGTCCAATATCTTGTGGGGTGTTCTGTTCTGCACATATACAGCTGTTCTAGCTGCTTCTGCCCATAGATGCATAGGAAGATCCTGGTCATGCAACATTGCCCTTGCTGCTTCCATGATAGTTCTGTTCTTCCTTTCTGCAACTCCATTCTGTTGAGGATTATAAGGAGCAGTCAACTCCCTCTTAATCCCTGAATCACTGCAAAGCTTCTTGAAGTCATTTGAGGTGAATTCTCCACCATTGTCAGATCTGAATGTCTTGATTTTCTTCTCAGTTTGATTCTCCATCAAGGTTTTGAATTCCTTGAATTTATCAAGCACCTCATCTTTTCCCTTCAAGAAGTATACCCAAGTCTTCCTGGAGAAGTCATCGATAAATGATACATAGTAAACATACCCACTCAGGGAGCTGGATGACATAGGGCCACATACATCTGAGTGGATGATTTCCAGGATGTCTTTTGCCTTGCTTTCACTGCTTGGGAAAGCCTTCTTAATGTTCTTACCTTTTGCACATCCTTTGCAAACACCTTCATGTTTGGTCTTGATTTCAGGAAGACCCTCTACTGCCTTGCTTGCAATTGGAAGTGCCCTATAGTGCATATGAGCAAGTCTTCTATGCCAAAGTTCACTTGGCTCCATGGATTCATGTACCATGGCATGTTCAGGTTGTCCCTTCAATTTATACAAGCCTCCCTCTTGCTCTCCAATCACTACTGCATCATCTATGGTCTTTCCCTTTGGCCACATTAGGACTTGGCCATCCACAAATGCAACCCTCATACCTTTTGCATCCAATGCAGAGATGGAGAGTAAGTTCTTCTTGAGCCCAGGTACATAAAGTACTTCTTTCATCTTCAATGATTTTCCAGAATCTAGGTTGTAGGAGGCTTCACCACTTCCTTTGATTGGGTATTGATAATCATCCCCAAGTTTCACCTTATGGGGTGATTCATGTTCAGATAGGTTCACAAAGGATTCTTTAAACCCAGTCATGTGTTTGGAAGCCCCACTATCAATCAACCAATCATTACATCCATGGGAGATGGTACCTGTAAGAGCAGAAATTAGAACATATTCTTCTTCACTTGATGAGTCATCATCACTACTACTTTCTGCCCTAGCCTTCTTCTTTGGAGGTTCATCATCTTCGGCAGCATGAGCATGAAACCTTCTTTTGCTGCCCTTCTTCTTCTTACTGGAGTTGTTGTTATTATCCCTTTTGTTCTTGGGACAATCTGAAGCAAAGTGACCCTTCTCATTGCATGTGAAGCATCTTAGGTCCTTCTTACTCTTTTGATGGAATCTTTTGTGGTGAGAGTGATCCTTCTTGGTTTTGCTTCTCTTGGTGTGAGCTGCAAGAGCTTGATCTTCTCCTCCCATCTTTTCCTCACGAGCTATGAGTCTAGCTTCTTCTTGAGAGCATTCTTCCCTCAATCTGTTGAAGGAGATCAATTTCTTCCTTGCACAAATTCCTTGAATAAAGGAATCCCATGACCTGGGTAGGCCATTTAGAGTGGTCATCACCACTTCACCATTCTCCACCATTTCATCTACTGCTTCTAATTGTTCCTTGATCTGGGAGACCCTTGAAAAGTAAGATTGAATGGTTTCTCCATTCTGAAACTTCACTGCTTTCAATTGGTTCCGCAGGGTCATCTTCCGATTTATGTTCTTTCCTTCAAATAGCTTGGTCAAGGATTCAAACATTTCTTTGGGTGTCTTAAGAGAAGACACATGAGGTATGAGATGGTCTTTGATAGAATCAGCAATGATTCTCTTTGCCTTGACCAAGTTCTTCTTGTGCAATGCCTTGGCTTCTTCATCCTCTGGGATAGGGATGTCTTCTTTCACATATGAGTCCAACTCATTCTCTTCCAGGATTAACCCAATCCTATACTTCCAGGCTCGGAAGTTGTCAGCCCCTTCAAGCTTATCCTCAAGCTTAGTGTGGAGAGGCATCTTTAAGAGTACTTCAAATGGAAATAGAAAAGATTTAGGACTTACCACTTGAAGTGCTGAAAACTGGATCTGGTCCCGGATTAGGGTTTGTCAGAGAAACCCTAAAAATTCAAAATGTGAATTTCAAAATTCCGAAAGGATAGAAAGATGCGCCTTGGAGAGCTGATCAGCCTAGTACATTCAGAATTTGAGATCAGCAAAGTCTTGCCCTTCAAAATTGCCTTTTTGTCCTCCCGGGTTCACTAGGGAGAGCCCTGAATTAGGGTTTGAGTTTCCCGGAGATCTACCCAACCAAAAATCTCGATCCAAAGCTCTAACCTTCGATTTTTGCAAGGAGCTTCCAGCTGTGCCTTCAGTTTCCAGAAATTCCTATTTTTGTGGAAACCCTAATTTTTAGGGCCAAATCTGAAAATGCTCGGATCTGAATTCTGATTGGACAGATAGATGCGCCTTGATGAGTAGATCCAATCTATACTGAATTTCAAAAATCTGTGGAGAGAAACCCAATAAACAAGGAATACAAGCTTCCGTCACTGCAAAATGTCTTCTTTTCAGTTAAGCTCTGATACCATGTTAAATTTTTAGTATTAAATCACAATACTATAGGATCTTTGCTGAGAGAATAACATCTACAGTATATCAATGCATGACAATCATAATATGACAAGCATCACAAGCATCAAAAGCATAGAGACAAGAGACACAGGGTTTCCGTGGGGAAAAGCCTAAGGTGAAAAACCCCACAACTTCCTTAGAGATAGAGAGAGCAATGGCTCAACCAAAATACAACCAAATAACACTGAGATAGTCTCCTAGCAGATGATCCTCCTCCTCCTCACTAGTGCGCCACTTTTCAGAGAGAGAGATAGTTACTTTTCCGAGTGAGTAAAATAGAGATCTCCTATCTCTATTTATACTCACCTTTTTGCCCAGTGACCTACTAGGGCCGACTTGTCTACTTGGATACATCCACATTATATTATATATTAATTAGGGCGACCCCATAAGGTGGTCTAATAACCCATCGGCAAGTACACACACTTGCGACACTTGTCAATCCACATGACGACACTTCCTTATAGAGGAATAACACATCTCTTATAAGGGTACAATAAATATATATATAATACACAGATGAAATACATTCCGAAGTTACATATACATCAACAAAATGGTCTTCCACCATCTTGGGAGTCATTTATTCAAAGTATAAGTGGTAGATCCAAGCTACCCAAATTTGATAAGCTATGGGCAGATTACACTCAGGAAGAGACAAGAATAGCAGCAAGACAAAGACTTCATGGCACTCAACCTGAGGAGAATCAAGCATTCTTGTCCCATGCCAAGAAAGGCAAGGGAAGGGGAAGAAAGTTTTACAAACACAAGCACCAAGATAGGAGATCAAGTCCTTCTCCAGATCAGAAGAAGAAGAAGGATTTGTCTCAGGTACAATGCTACAGGTGCAAGGCATATGGTCATCATGCCAGTAATTGTTGAAGCTCAACCAAAAGGAAGCATGAAGCCTCAACTGCTGATGTTGATGAAGATACTCCTCACAAGAAGTCAACGAATGATGATCGTTCAGAGTTCTTTTTCTAGGAGATATGAAGATCCAGACTACAAGAACAGAGATCTCTCTTGGTTCCCACAAGAAGGCAGTGCGAGCCCACACACAAAAACAATAAGAAATAAGTATTTGGTTTTCTTGCTTACATAGATCTGTTTTGTCTTATATGTCTTCAAAATATGTTGATCTATTTGGAAGTGTGTTGAGTTGTTGATATAGTTTACCTTGTTTTATTTATACATATGAGCTACACAACATTTCATGAACTTAGAGCTAGTCTAGATGATATCTCCTTCTTGCATGCTTAGAGTAGTGTACACTCTTGATGGCATGTTCTAGTGGAGATAACATACATCTAGATAGTTCACAAATGTGTTTGGTAGACCTATTTATGATTGTTGTGCTCCAGTATTAGCTAAGATGCTTGTGTAAACTATTGTCATTGCATTAAAATAGAAATTGGTTAAATATGCAATGTTACTGATCATCAGTCGGGATTTGACTTGTAGAGAAAAGACCATGTGATATGGCCTACAAGCTTTGTTGGACGGGAACCGCTCTCGGAGTTCAGGGAACTCGTTCCAGAAGTTCCCGCGTTCCAGGGAGCTTAGGAATGGAAACGAAACGTTCCAAAATCCGTCGGAACGGTTCCGGTAGCTTTGGAACTTTCCAGGAACTTCTAGCATAAAAATTTGGGAGCTTGGGAACTTGTTTTTTGGCGTTCCGCCGGTTGGGAGCTTGCAGCCGTTTCCAAAACTCCCACACGTTCCTCGTTGGTGGCCCCACGCTTAATCACTTAATCTCTCCTGCCGGCTTCGGTGGTTGATAGAGGCGGAGACGTGGTTGATAGAGGCGGAGGTGGAGGCCTCATTCGACTGCGTAGAGGCTTCATTCAGTTGCCAGCGGCTTCCGTGGTTGATAGAGGTAGAGGCGTGGTTGATAGAGGCGTAGGTGGAGGCTCGTCCGTGGTGGAGGCGGCTTCAGGCGACTTCTTGCAAGTAAGGTAAACCGTAATGTAATGTTTATAACTTTAAATGTCAATTAAATTTATTAAATATTAAATTTAAATTATATTTATAATTTATAAATTATTATATTTTTTTATTACAATTTAGTTTTAATTTTTTTTAAATGTTCATTGTTTAGTTTTAATTTATTTTTTAAATGTTCATTGTTTAGTTTTAATTATTTTGTAGGTGTTCATTGTTTTATTTATTTTTTAATTTCAATTTTTTTTTTTAATTTAAAATTTTTTTATTAGTTATAATTTTTTTATTTTTTTAAATTATAATTTTATATATTTTTTTAAATTTTAAATTAGTTAAGGTTTTGAAATTAGTTTAAGTTTAACATACATAGTTTTGAAATTAGTTTAAGTTTAATATACATAGGTTTTGAAATTACTAATTAGTGTAAGTTTAATTACTTACAATAGAAGTTTAATTTTTTTTTCAATTATATTTTTTTAATATATATTATCGCCGCTCCCAACCCACTGTTTCCTACAAATTTAGGAGAAACTTCTAGCCGTATCAGACACCCGTACCCAAGTTCCCAACCTTCCCGCGTTCTGGAAACTCGTGCAACATAGCCTACAAGAGAAGGATGATGAGATTTGTTCCGATGAACAAGTGGTGGACACATGTATCCCATTGATATTCTGCAGGAAGCTTCTAGTGGTATGACCCTCAGACTAGAAGGATGATCTCAGAAGAAGCCTTCACAGGAGTGAAACCAGAAGTGGGCCACCTCTGGATCTATGGTTGTCCAGTCTACATACATGTGCCCAAGGAGGAAAGGACGAAGTTAGAACCTTCAGGCAAGAAGGTAACTTTTGTGGGATACAAGTGAGTATTCAAAGGTGTACAAAACCTACATCCCAGGATCCAGACAGATTGAAGTCAGCAAGGATGTGTCCTTTGAAGTAAGATGGCTATCAGGGAAGGCAGAGGATCGGACATGGAGATCGATGATGAAGAAATGCTAGAACCAAAGGAGATGAGATCATCTCCCCCTCCAGTTCAAGAGGGAGTCAACAGAAAAGGATGAACCCATCGATTATATTGATCCAGTTGAGCCTGTTGATGTTCACAAAGATATTGCAGTAGGTCGAAAGAAGCCTATATGGGCACTGTAGACTTTGCAGGATGCAGAGGGGAATGAAGCTCCACATGGAACTTTCCAAGAAAGTAAAAGACCTCAGAAGTTCTCCAGTTATGTAGCATGGATGAGTCACATCATTGACTCAGAACCTACCACTTATGGAGAAGCATCCAGACACCAAGTTTGGGAGGATGCCATGGTGGAAGAATACCAATCCATCATGAAAAATGATGTGTGGGAGGTTGTGCCGAGACCTGAGGGGAAGTCAGTAATGACTTCCAAGTGGTTATACAAAATCAAGCAAGGAGCATATGGAAGTGTTGAAAAACATAAGGCCAAATTTGTTGCCAGAGGGTTCTCTCAGAAAGAGGGAGTCGATTATAATGAGACATTTGCTCTTGTGGCTCAATATACTTCCACCAGATCAATCATTGCTATTATTTCAGCCATGGAGTGGAAGTTGCATCAGAGTGATGCAGACACCAACCTTTACTACAAGGTTGTGGATGATGAGCCACTAATTTTGGTACTCTATGTTGATGAATTGTTTCTCACTAGAAATGAGAAACTTATTGTATGGTGTAAGAAGAAACTCACCTCTGAGTTCGAAATGTAGGATCTTGGATTGATGCATTACTTCTTGGGATTAGAAGCATGGCAAAGGTAGAAGGAGATTTTCCTAGGTCAAGGAAAATACACCATAGATATTCTAAAGAGATTCTGAATGTTGGACTTCAAGTCCATGGCTACTCCAATGGATGCAAATTTGAAGAAGCTAAGGGATTCTACTTCAAATTCAAATTTGATTGATCCCACTATATATCGCCAGCTGATTGGGTCCTTGATGTATCTGACGAACACCAGACCAAATATATGTTTTGATATGAATGCTCTCAGCCAGTTTATGTGTGACTCGAGGCAAATTCACTGGATTGTTGCAAAATATGTGCTCAGATACTTGCGTGGCATTGTTGGATATGGTATGAGATATGCTTCAGAATGTGACCTGAGATTGCAAGGGTTAACAGACTCAGATTGGGCTGGATGCGCTGCAAATAGGAAGAGTACTTCTGGATGTTGCTTCAGTTTGGGTTCTGCAGTGATTTCCTGGTGCAGCAGGAAGCAGAACTCAGTAGCACTCAGTACTGCAGAGGCCGAGTATATGGCTGCTAGTACAGCATTGCGAGAAGCAATTTGGCTTCATAAACTTCTTGCAGCTTTGTTTGGCCAGATTCCAGAGCTAACCGTGATTCACTGTGATAACCAGAGTTGTGTGCAGATGTTAGGGAATCTGTATTTCACGACAGGTCGAAGCATATAGAGATTCGGTATCACTTCATACATGATATGGTGCAGAAAGGTGCGGTCGAGTTACAGTATGTTCCAACAGATGACCAGACTGCAGCCTCTTCCCAGGATGAAATTCGAGTACTTTCGCAGAAGGCTTGGAGTAGAAGAGAACATGTCCCTCCTTGAGAGAGAGAGATGACAGAGAGATGTTTACCATGCTTTCACCCAGGTGCCTCTACTCGTCAAGGTTCTCATCCAAGTATGGGAGAAATCCTATCGGCAGATGAGACGGACAGATAGTAGATGGTCGGGTTCACCGAGGTGCCTCTATTCATCCAGGTTCTCAGCCAGGTATGGAAGAAATCCCATCGACAGATGAGACGGACAGGTAGTAGATGGTCGGGTTCACACAGGTGCCTCTGCTCGTCCAAGTTATCAACTAGGTATGAGAGAAATCCCATCGACAGATGAGACAGATAGGTAGTAGATGGTCGTGTGATGATGGCACAGGTACCTCTACTCGTTCAGGTTCTCAACCAGGTATGGGATTACTATTAGTTTTTGTTCCTAGGAAGTGTCCCCTAGATGATTTTTTTGCCTAAGTCACTTAAGTGGGGGAAAAGTGACCCTTGCATTTGTGAAAAGCATTTAATTTGACTTTAGAACATAAAGTCACTTTTTGATAAATTTAAGTGGTGAGTGAATTTAATATTCATGAGAATTAAATGAGAGCATTTAATCTCAACCATAGATCTAATTGTTATCACACAATCTCTAGTTGATGGATAAAGAGTGTCCCAACAAGGATGGCAGAGGATGAACAGCTGGGAAGGTGTAACCGGCAATAGCCAAGTCCTCCATTCAGGGAACGGAACTCACACCGGACATGGCTACTGTCACTTTAGACAAGGCACGTAGCCAAGTCATGGGGGAGACCCCGCTCAACCAGGTGATGGTCAAGAGACAAAACACACCCAAATCCAAAATATAGAAAGAAGTAAAGACAAGAGATGAGTGTAAGTAGGTCCTAAGCTTAATCTCAGCCTCAGACTGGACACAGGTATGAAATTAGTGTATAATTGAGATGTGACCAGCGATAGATGGTGATGAATATAACAGATTAGCTGGCTGAAAATCAACTAAGGATGCAAATAATGCAATAAGTGATTAACAAATGAAAATTTGCCCAAGGGAGAGATTGATTCAGAGATTGGTGGACCTAGGGCAGCGGAAAATTAGTGTTTAAAAACACTTCCAGCCAATGAAACTTGATTCCCTACGGTAAAATGACATTCTAAACATGAATCAAAAGTACCCACAACCCAGAAAATTACCCAATAGTGAGATTGGCTGAAATGCCCAAGGAGGGCGAATTCAGTGGGTGACCAGTGCCTAGTTCTATGAGTAAATGGGGTCAGAATTTAATGAAACTTGAAATATGGGGGTTTAGGCACGTATCATTAGTGGGTTTTAAAGGACAACTAATTCTAATGATGAAATTTAAAGATTTTAATTTTTGGGGTTTTAATGCTAGTTTTTGCAGCTTGACACATAGAAATGGAATTTAAATCTATGAGACCAGCAAGAGAAGAGTACCTGGGATGAAAGCGTGTGGCTGATATGACTTTTAAGACCAACTCCAATTCAGTGATAGAGCGACCAGCGAGTTTGTGTGGACGTTTGAGCAGTTATGTGACCAACTTCTGCCTAGATACCTGCCACAAAGAGAGAAATCAGCATATGCAGCAAATAAACAAGTAATAACAGAAAATAAATGGCTAAGAGTGAGGAAATTGACTAGCTATGAAGCAAATACAACTCCCTTGTTATTTCGAAGAGAAACACTGTAGTGGAGCTCCCACTCCAAGTGTAGCGCCTCCCTCCAAATGGCCAATCTTCCTGCAATTCGTGTTAGTCAAACAAGGGCAACAAACTCATCTAAATCTCTCTACAAGCAATGGAAATCAGCTAACAATCAAAGACATCAACATTCACACAAGTACTCTCAAGAAACCGAAAGGAGAATGTCTCAATATCACTCAAATGTCAAATGTACAATATGCCAAGAGGAATTACAAATGAGGAGAGTGTCTTCTCTTATAGAGAAAGACCAATCTCAAACCTAATTCCCCCCAAAACTAAGGGCTGAGATTAACTCTCTCCCAACCCAAATCGATGGTGGGGGTGATCTCTAGAGGGGGGGCGAATTACCCTCAAAAACGCCCAAGTGGAAATGGGGCCAACTCGTGGGGCCCATAAAACACATATAAAATGTGGTTGGGGGGTGCCTATGAGTTGTTTTATCCCCCCATACCACTACACTATGATCTCAATACATAAAAAACATCAAAAATATGATTTTTTTGCTAAGTGGAAAAACGCCCCCATGGGCCAATTCGTCCCCCTTGATGAGCTGGGCAAGAGAAGGCCCCACAATACAAAAATACAATGTCCAACATTACCAAATTACCTTAGGAATCACCCTTGTATTAGCCATCCTTTAATTTTTGCCATTTGCTATAGTTGCCTTTGTCAATTTTTTATTTTCCATGTATTTTATTGTTGGTTTATATTGTTGAAGGAGTAAATTGGGCTTTTAACCCACTTATAGTACCCGGATTGTCGAACCGTCTGCTGCAATGTGATCGTGGACCCCAAAAATAGTAGGGATGACCACTCGAACGACCCCGATCCATCATTTAGGCATTATTTGCCAAAATCCATGATTTTTTAATTAAAACAGGTCATTAATGACCAATAATAATTAAAAATCTCACAAACACCTCGATCTTTTTACATTCTGTCACTTGAAGGCTCACATGGGTCCCCTGTAGATAATAATTGACCAAAATCAAAATTCCGGTCGCAACATTTTTTTGGGCCCATTTTTGCCCTGATCAACCTAGTTTGTCCAAGTCAAATCTGGTCAACAATGGTGCTAGCTGAATACCTGTATGCAATCATGAAGTGAAAGGCTTCCTTATACAAGTTAGTACATTACTAAACAATATGACAATAATATGGTGATCAAAAATTGCATTAAATCTCGGAAAAATACAAGGCCCCAGGTGAGGTGGGCCCACCACATCCAAAAGACTCAACTGCTATGCACAACCTATAGACTTTACCACCTAGCTGCCTTTGGGTGATGTGGAATACACGGTGAAGGATGAGGGATGACAAGGATAAAGATCATGTGACCTTTCGGATGACTCAGGAAAGCGGGGTCCACTGAGATAAGCATACCATGACAAAAACACGGAGAAGGGCGGTGCCTCACAAATGGGTATAGTGCAGGGAAACCGCCACTGGTCATCTAACAAGTATCTCACAACTCACATCCGTGCCCGAAGACTCCATGAGTTTCTTTTCTAGAGCCGCCAAACTGGGTGTGCAGCAAACCGTAACTTGAGACTCTAGGGGACAATCTTGAGCTTGTCCCTTGCTCCCTCTCACCTCCTTGCCCTGCAAGACTAGGTGAGAAAATAAGCACTACCAACACATTGCATGGATTTAACAATGAATTTCATACTTAGCCATTTTTTGGCTAAATTTTACATTTACAAAAAGCCTTTCTGGCTTGCTTTACATTTCTTCAATTTACATCAAGGCCCTTTTGGGCTACATACATATCTCAATAGATATAATCATGGTTCTCATACTGCAAAGTAATGGGGGTGAGCAATACATGCTTTGATGACCAATGGGGAGCACCCGGTGAGGCTACACAATCCTAACTACATTGCAACAGTGGGGGCAACCGATAGGAGCAAATCCCAGGTTTGAGAGTGCATCTCACACACTAAAGAGCCGAGGCACAATAGACAGGGAATCATGGCATACTCAGAGATCAGTGGGGAAAGGGATCCTCAAGGTCACAAATCGGAATCCAAGTTGGGAAAGACTATCATGGATGAGTCGGATGGATGGAGAAGGTGAAAGTGGATCCAAAGTCAACTGCCTAGGGGGACTAAGTGACCAAGTCTATACCAAGAGTAGGGGTGTGACCCGGTGTGCATATACAGGGGCCTACGAGGAAGGGGTGGACTGACATCACCAAGGGCCCAATCATATATCATAACAATAGCTAGATCACCAAATCAATCATCATATGCAAAGTTAGTGTACTATCATGTATAAACAAGTCTAAGCAACAATCATGAGCAATAAACATCAAATGCAATACCTGCCGCACCATATACCTGCTGCTGAGGCTGTCTCTAAACTAGATCTCTGCTGAATCCGGACACAAATAGTAAACCAGCAATACTCTGTGGTAGTCTCAATCAAAGCAAGACTAGGCAACTGTCTCAATGGGCTCATATCAAATCCTGGCAATGAAGGGTGTCCCTGCGGTAAATGCTAAGTAACATGTCTAGACCACTGGACAACCATCTATCCCCTCTGATACATCTGCTCGGGGCAATCTGAACAAAACTGTGTGCCTCCTCTGAAGGCATCGGATCTTTGATCTGGAAAACAAAGTACTGTGTGGTCCTCGGCCACAGAGTCTGCAGTATGGTAGCTCCAGCTAACATAGATGTGATAACACTAATCTAATCTCATCCGTCAGATTTGAAGAACCCTAGGGTTTACTCAAAAAGGGAGGCAAATCAATTCACTTTTGTGAGAAGAGTGAAGAGAAGAGAGTGAAGAAGAGGGGGCATGCATTTCGAGGTAGCTCTAGAGAGCATTAAAGAGCAACACAGAAATTGAGAAGGTACAGTGTGATTCTGGGCACAAAAACCAAGGCAAAAGTGACACAGAAATCGAGGCAGAGGTTGGAACAGAAATTGAGGCAGTATTGGCACAGAAATCGAGACAGTGTTTGGCACAGAATTCGAGGCAGCAACCTGGCACAGAAATCGAGGCAGATTCTGGTTGTGAAATTTTTGGTTGAGATAAGTACATTTTGACTGTAAAATTTATGTACTAAAGATTACTAAAAAATAATAAACTCTCTCTCTCTCTGACTGGTTTTTCCCGTGGGGGTTTTTCCAGGGCTATTGGCCAAAAATCTCTGAGTATGATTTTTTATGGTGTGCATGGTTAAATTAAATTTCTGCCTATTAAAAGTGTTTTCATAGCGTGTTTAACTGTCTGTAATTTTTATAAGTAGTTTCCAGCCAATGCAAAACTGTTGGACACACCGAGCACACTGAGAGGGGGGGGTGAACAGTGTGTATAGCTTTTTATTACTTTTTCAACTTTAACAATCATCAACTGCTTCTTCAATACATCATTCATTAATGTATTACCACATTATCATTATATCATCAACATTATTAACAATTACAGCTCATCATCACATATCATCATATCATCATCACATAGGAAGCATAGCAAAACACAGTACACAAGATTTTTACGTGGAAACCCAAGTCCTGGGGGAAAAACCACAGAATCCTTTATAATAATAATTTACCAGCAACAACTGGAAGGAGGCAACAACCCCCTTTGTTACAAAGACTTCAATTCTCCAGCTACAACTGGAAAGAGGCTACAACCCCCTGGTTTACAGGCTACAACCTGAAGGAAGCCTTAGCTCCCTATATTTCTTTGCCCCGTCCTACCACCCTGAAATGAAGATAGATACTTAACTACTGCACTGATCCTGCGGACCGGCTATCCAACACCTGTACCACACTGCACAATCTGTACCACACTGCACAATCTGTATCACACTGCACAACCACTGTCACTGTTGACCACTGCACATCAACTGTATCACACTGCTCAATCTGTATCACACTGCACAACCACTGTCACTGCTGACCACTGCTGACTACTGAACATCAACTGTATCACACTGCTCAATCTGTACTATATTGCACAACCACATCAACTGACCACTGCTCATCACAACTGTGCCACACTGTTCATCAACTGAGTAATCAATTTGTCTGTACCAATCAATCTGTTGTTCACATCATTCGAATTAGTAAATCTCAGTTTAACCAACGGTATACTAGACTCAGTCCACCTGAGTCAAACCAACTATTCATACAACTCAGCCAATCTGAGTTAAGGAATCTACTCATGTAGCCTGAATCAATGTACTCACTGCTCAATACCACCGTTCATCATTTCATCAATGTCATCATTGTATTATTGTTTCTATATATCACTACATACACCACTGAGCATACATAATCCTGTGTACCATCGCACTTTACTGAGCATACAGCAGTGTAAACATCACTAGCACATCAACATACACTGAGCATGTCACTGTGTAAACATCACTGATCATATCATATATAAGCTGAGCATATCTAGAACATGACTGTGTAAACTTCTTTAGCACATCAACATACACTAAGCATGTCACTGTGTAAACATCACTGATCATATCATATGTAAGTTGAGCATATCTAGAACATGACTGTGTAAACTTCTTTAGCACATCAACATCAAGTATACATCATAATGCATAGGAGAGCATCATCACAATATGGTATGCATGTACATCATATTGTATAGGAGTGCATCAACTTCATAGAGTGTACATCATTATCACATGCATTATCATCATAAAGTGTATAATATCATAGCATAAAGGTATGCAACATCATCATCATATCCTCCATAATGACTTCAAATATATATACCAATATATAGGCTCACATACTAATATCAAAGATGAACTCTATCCATGAGAGACATGTGCCATTACAAGAGAAACCCAAAAGCATGAGCCATACCTTTTTGAAGATCATAAGGTCAAGAAACAATAGACAAACCAAAATAAAATCTAGATCATGTCATCACATAGCCCTCGTAACAAGCTTTCCAATGAGCCAATAATTTTGTAATTCCGATTCCATATGAGAAAGTTATGCCAATTTTAGTAAAGATGCCCAAAAATTTCTCCTCCACAAAATTTCGCACTTTTCTCCAAGAGTTGCGAAATTCCAATTGATTAGCAAATGAAATGTTTGATATTCTATTTATATAGGTCGTGGAGGAAATTTATTACCTCAAATAGGGTCGACATGCAATTCAAAATTACAAATAATTAAATTTGCTTTTGTTAGGTCGGCTCACCCAAAAAGGTGGGGTACACCAACTTCAAAAATTCATATCTCTTCAACCATAAGGAGTTAGAAGATGCTCCACATATCAATGGAAATGGCTTGACGAGGACTATCTCCCTATGATGGGTTTATTTGCAAATTCTTGGTCTAATACCCTTAAATTATTCGATGTGTCTAGGACGTCAAAGACCCCACACATGAGGGTGCCAAAGACCATACCACTAACTACAAGAGTTTCAAAGTCTTCTTCAACATATCAAGGCACGTCCGTGGGATCTACCTCCATCTACATCCCAATAGCCATATAACCACAAATAGGACCATACATCACCATGGTTCAAGACCCAAGGCACCGCATGCAAGGGTTTCAAGGACTCTTTCAAGGATATCATATAATATTTAAACAAGATACTTTCCATGGACTTCAAGCCCATCACATAGGACTCCATCGCCAAGTGATGAGGGAATCATGACCAAGGATTCTATCATATCAAAGGCTCCAACAATCATGGGCTTACAAACCACCATATGTATGGATTCCAAGACCCAAATCATTTCCAAATGCACCATCAATGATCATATAGTGTCCAAGGGTCATCATGCCGCCATTTATGTGGGTGCCAGACCTTCTCATGCATAATGACCATCTCCAAGGGTTCCATGACCCCAACAAGGGATACATGGGCATCAAGATCTTCATCAAGGGTTCCAAGTCTTCATCAAGTCATTAATGACCACATCATCACCTTTAAGGGGACAAGGACCATTAAGCCATCAAATGTGGGTCCAAGGACTTCTTCAGGGCTTCTTCATCAAGCAAGGGGCTTCATAGGCTTCTTCAACCACCTCAACCACACCAGCGGACCTACAAGGGTCAAGATCCATCATGACATCACCTGTGGGGTTGCTAGACCTTCTCTTGGGGTACCATGACCTCAATAAACACAAATGACCATTGAAAGGTTCATTTGGACTCTTGCAACTTCTTCAACCCACCATGGACACTTTCTAGAATATGAGGGCGTAGGTTGTGGTACTGGAAAACAACTGGGGAACCAGAGAAACACCTTAGGGGTACTTAAACACTCTAAAGGGTGTTCAGGGCTTTTTCCAATGTCCATAGGCCTCCAAGGGCTTCAAGCTTGGGC
The DNA here is from genome assembly GCA_027924585.1 of Larix kaempferi. Classification (NCBI taxonomy): domain Eukaryota; kingdom Viridiplantae; phylum Streptophyta; class Pinopsida; order Pinales; family Pinaceae; genus Larix; species Larix kaempferi. The sequence continues at coordinate 23,519,630 of BSBM01001229.1, read as the reverse complement.
TTGGACAGAGTCAAAAGGTCTCCTCTTGACACAGACGACCACAAATCAAACACTAACCCTCAGGGGCTCCACAAGGGGTACCAAGACTCAACTGTTGGCATCAATGACCAGGCACTGTTGGCATCAATGACAACCTAATCAACAAAAACCAGTTGGGGATGAAACACTGAAAAACGTGACATAAACCATCAAGCTGAAATAACACAGAAAATTTACAATTACCCCATCGGCTGATGAGACGAACAGTTAGTAGATGGTCGTGCCCCTCTGCTCGTCCAGGTTCTCATCCAGGTATGGGAGGATCCCATCAGCAGATGAGACGGAGATGTAGCAGATGGTAAAGCAGATGATAAAAGCCTATCTCTCGCACATCCAGGTAGGATGGAGAGACTCTCTTGGACTCGCCGAAGGACTGGTGGAGTTGATGCATGATGACACTTCTTGAAAGACTGAGACTGTGTTGACAACCTTCAATATGAATAGAAATGATTGAGACAGTATAGATGTACAGATGAAACCCAGATGATCGTGATGTTGATAACGAACGAAGAATACCTTCCTTGTTGAAAGGGAGTGTTGGAATTTGTGCAACTTCGGAAGATATTATTATTGTATTTTATTATAATTGATTGTACCTCCAAGGGAGTTGAACTTGATGTAATTAATCATGTAAACCCTAGAAATAACAATGTAAACCTTGGGGTGAAAAGCAAGCAAAAGAAAAGATAAAAATAAATTATTTATTGTCCCCCAAGAGAAGTCGGCCCAGTCAAATTAGACAAGTCGGCCTAGTTAGGGAAAAGGTCAGTTTGGCACTCGTATAAATAGAGGGAAAGTTCACCTCATTATTCACTCATCCACTCAAGTGAAGTTCGCATCACCTAGAGAGAGATTCGCACTAGCAACTAGGAGAAGACTATTTTTGGGGTTTCTATTTGGAAAGTGTTTCCTTTCCTTCTCTCTCATTATTGTACTATGATCTCGGAATTATCATCTATATACGAAGGTTGCTGGGTTTTCTTCCATTTGGGTTTCCCAAGATAATTCTTGTGTTATTGTTTTGTGCTTCATCTTTCTTCTAGTGATCCTATTGAATTTATGCAAGTATTATGCTATAAATGTATGCAAAATCTAACACATCTAACCTAAATTTCTGATTTTTGCAATTGTAATTATTATGTTAGATTAGTCTTATGTTTATTTTCTAAGTTAGTTGTTATTTTTAATGTTAAAAAACCCTAAATTTTAGTGTTAAAAACCCTAGCTAAGCCCTGATTCTGAGTCTTTTCTTCTGCATAAAACCCTACTGCAGAACTACAGTTCCTTTTTGCCCTGCGAATTGCTCCCTAGCTCTCCATTACCTTCGCCCTCCTCACCATCTAATTCGGCCTCCCTTTATCTACCCAGCCATACCCTCGGCCTCCCCTTCTGAGCCTTCGCTGCTGCCTGCTCCAGACCTACTGCTCCCACTGCCCAAAACTCGGACCTTCTCCTGCTGCACCTGCTCCTTATTCACTGCTGCTCCCCTTCTTATCCTCGGACCTGCCCCTCTTTCCCCTCGGATCTGCCTTCCCTTTTCATTCCTTCACTGCCCTGTTCCTTCTCCCACCGAATCCTTACCTTTACACAGGTCTGCAATAAATTGCAGACCCTGTGTCTACCCTCCGTTGCCTCTTTTCCCTGCATAAAACACGAACATAAAACCTAAGTAAAAAGTGTTAGCTAGTTGGATAGAGGCCTCTTTCTTTGGGCAAGTAAATGCTTCAATCACAGGTCTGATTTTTATGGTTAATCTCTGCAATACTGTAGGTTGATTACATATCTGAAGGATGTGTTTATATTAAGTTGTTTGGGCACTAATTTAGACTTTTATGTCACTAATTTTGATGTAAGCTATTTATTGAATATCGAATGGTAGAGAAGTCTTACAACAAAACTAATTGCAATACTATTTATTTTATGTTAATATATATTTGCATACAGATCTGTATAGTACGTTGACAACACCTTTTGACCTTTTGAATGATAAATGCTAATGTACTATGCTGATATAACTCTGAGATTCAACTACAGTAGATCTGGAAAACTTCCTTTTACATATAATGTTATTTTGGTTAACAAGGTTAGTGTTTAGTATAAGTATTATTTCAAGGTCTTGTCAGATTTGGCATATACATTTCATATCTCTGAGAACATACAGAAATTTGGATCTTAGCTAGTTGGTTATGATACGAACCGTTACACCAAAACCCCGAGGTGTTAGTGAAGGCCGTGCCGTCCATTAGGATCTTAACATCCCACCACGCTCCGCAGTCCAGACTCTGGGCTGGATGTGCGCCCATACGGTGGTGTCCCCTTTGCGCCGTACGAGCCTCGGGCGAACACTGCAATGCCGACGTTGCCACCCGCTCTGTGACTTGAACCTGGGTGGAGGCTCTGATACCAAATGATACGAACCGTTACACCAAAACCTCAAGGTGTTAGTGAAGGTCGTGCTGTCCATTAGGATCTTAACAGATTATCATCAACTATCCATGCTATGATATTTGATGCTAGTTTATGCTTTTCCTGAGATTGAATTGAATGATCCAAGTGCTACATTGTATGTTGAAATATTATTAATTGATCTTGGATTGTCCTTACACTTTTATTAAATGATCTTTGTTGATTACTAACCATTGGTGATTATTTGATGATGCACTTTGCCTAACCTGTGTATGCTTCCATTGGATGACCTAAGTGGTAATGGTGTTTGGCTACCTATTGGTTATAATCTCTTGGAATATCCTCATTAATTCACTACTGTTATGATATACGCTTATGATCTATTTGGTATAAGTGAATTGACCTTGACACTTGAATAGTTCTTCATTGACTGGTTATTTCTCTTGTACTTTATCTTGCACTTACTAATATTGGTTGGTTAATTTAACTTATCTTAATATTGACTCCATCTAGGCACTGGTCTAACTAATACTTGCATAGAAAACATAGTCTTTTGGTTCTATCAGTGTTCTAAAGGGTTTCATAAGGATACTTCTCCTTGGAGGTTTTTGGCTTCCGAAGAAGTTAGAACTGTAACCGAGGTGACATTGGGTCACTGTTCTTATTTTTGCTTACTGGGAACTAGCCCTACTAGTTTGCCCGGTAACAGACTTCTTCCATAGGCCCGAAATTAAGGGCCCAACATGACAGCGATTCATATATTCATGCTTCTTGTAATAAAGATGGTCCAGCAAAACTGCTTTTCGCTTTTTGCATTTTTGCAAGAAGCTAGGCTGATCCTCTTTTCCTTCAATACTAATGTTTCCCACATTTTTTCTTTTTTTCTTTTTTCTTTTTTGGAAAACAACTTTTTTGGCATGTCTATAATTAGCAGTTGCTATGGATGGAAGGTAAAGATTAAATTTCAATGTTTCATGGTTCCGAGCAAGCAATGATGATGTGGTTCAAGGACTCGGTGGTGAAAGAATAATGAGTCAAGAGCAGTCTTTAGTGGGTGGATGGTTCTCCCAGTGTGACACGTGGCAGCTTGTTGAAAGGTATCCATTTGCATGAGGTTATAAAATTACCTTATGTAAAAACCCTAAAATTGTTTTCCAAAACCCTAATTCGATTGTTATTTTTAGTGGTCATTCTTACCAAACTTGACTTTCCAAACCTTAATTCAGTATGCTAAATTTGACCAGTCCAAAACCCAGCTTGACACCTTCAGTATATTTGGCAGTTTTCATGGTTTGTAAAAAACCTAAAAGCTTGATTTTGACTTTGGAATACTATTCTTGAATGCAAAGAAAAGTTAAAAGGTATTAAACTGCTGTTGTTAAAAGAAAAGCAGAAAAACTATCCTAAAACAGTGAAAAAGTAAAACAGCAAGGGAAAAACCATTCCAAAAGCAAAAAAGGAGAGCATGCCTAGTGTGCATGTTGAGCTTTTGCCTTAGTGAGCATTCTTTCCTCTTTCTCGAGCAACTAGGACGAATCAAGGTTCTATATATGCATATGTGAGAAGAAGAGGAAGAGTTGGATATTATTTTCTCTGGACTGCTTATAGCAACCGACAGCTCCTCACTCTTCCATCTTCAAGACCTCAAACCACTACCTCCATTGCAAACAAGGAGATCCATGGCAGCTTGTCACCTATGACTCACTATGATGCAATCAATATCTTGGGTAATATGTGATTTGGTACAATTATCTTTGTTCTAACTCTTTGAACCTATTGGTTTGGCATTGATTAAGTTGTTTGCAGTGTTATGGTAATTTATGGTGCACTTACTTTGAATTTTCTTCACTTAGGTGCACATTTGGTACGATTATCTTTGTTCTAGTTCTTTGAACCTATTGGTTGTTATTGATTAAGTTGTTTGCAGTGTTATAGTAGTTTATCGTTGACTTATTTTGAATTTTCTTCACTTAGGGGCACATTTAGCCCACCCACTCACATTAATTATTTTTAGTCCACTCACTCACATTAATTCTTTGTTGCAACTATCTCTTGATCCCAACCACTTAAAATTATTGTTTCAAACTTATCTTCACTCTTGACTGTTTACGGACAGCCCAAGAGGGTCTTTTGTGTGCTGATCGTCTTGGAATTTGCACAGATTTATTGATTAGATGGCAACATACACCATTTACAGACACCCTCCTGAGACGGGAAAAGCACCAATCCAAACAGGGAGGCATTTAGCAATGGCAGGGCTAGGTGGCCTATAATTATTAGATACATATGCTGGTGCAGATTTGTGTGATAACACACCTTTACAAGGATTATTTCGCTATAGACACAATTCAAAATAACCCTGACAAACAATTACCCAGAATAACAGAGGCAACTAGCAAGGTATTAATAAAGTTTTCACTCCAAGGGAAGAGTTCGTGCACTCATCAAGTAACAATAGAATCAAGGGTCACAATTGATGGAATTCAAAAGCCACTGTATAAATATAATAATATATATTGAATAGCTGGGCACATGCAAGGACACACACAATATTGCAATTCTTAAAGATAGGTAACTCCACCATAGAATCCATCATCCAGTGAAGACATTTATTTAAAGTTGAGGACCAAACTTGTTTTTTGTGCATATATTCATACATTTAAATGTATGCATCAACCACTAATAAATTACAAAGTCTTAAAGGTGTGCCATTTTCCATTCAATTCCATATTGCAAAAAATATGTGTAACTATTTTACATAACTACTTTTATTGCAACAAAACCACGTGGACTGCACTTGTGGGAATTGAGAAGGACACAACATAGATATAAATTGTTTAGTTAGGAACAAACACAATGAACTAAGTGAATGTTGAAAAATACATAAACCTGGTGTGAGATATTTCATTAGCCTGTCAGCTTCCTCTGAGTCAAAGATGCAAAGACTGTAAAAATATGTTTTACACCAGTGACCAAACCTTGAACTTCACAACATACTTGCTTATCTTCATCCTCTTTGAACATGCATTCAGCTTGCAGCACACAGTGAGCAGAAAATCTTTGAGGTCATTTATTTGTTTCTGCTACAGGACACATAAACACCAACTTCATATGAATACAACTTTCAATTGTTTTAGCAATGCCAGAGCTTCCAATTAACAACACATTCAGAAAAGTGAACATCTCTGCAGTGACAAAAATCTGAGATCCCTCCCGGAATAACTGACTCTGTTAACCTATTCAATAAATAGCCTCAAACATATCATCATATTTTGTACCAACCCCTACAATTAAGAACGGTTGAATGGAGCAGAGGATCTCTGCCAGTAATATTGGTTAGCAAAACTAACAATTATTGGGATAAAGCTTCAAAAAAGAAATTTGCATTGCACAAATAGTTTGTAGAATGGTTCCAAGTCAAAGAAGTAACAGTGCACCCAAATAAGTTATAAACTTATAACGAATTGTTTTCAAAAGGAACGAAATGTAATACTTGAAGTTTGACAAATTTCTTTAACATGAAATCACCTTAACAAAACCCTCCCAAACAAGATAACTTGTGAATTCACTTGCAACATCTTGGGTTGATCTTCAAGTTTTCAACATTGTATACCAACCAAAACATCAATTGATAACAAGTCCTACAAATTATAACCAACTAGTGCTACTAGCATTACAGTCTACAAAATCTCAAACAACTTACCAAGTATATCCCCGACTTGGAAACAGTTTCTCTCCAGCCACTGGTCGTATGTCTCCTCCTCAAATCCAGACAGTGAAACCTGCCCATTTCAGCCTCCTGGAGTCATCTGATAAGCCGTGGCAGGTTGCAAGACCATTATAAAACTCAATGTCCGAGGATAAAACAATGCCATGGAAGAGGACGACACTCATGGAGGACTTGTCCGCAAGCTTGGGAACTATTACAGATGGAGACGAAGAAGAATTCATCCAAATGAGATACCTTTTAGACACACAGTAAATACCTGCAATTAATAACTTAAAATCAGCAGTTGTTACATTCACAACAGCCCAAGCAAAGACACCAAGCCAAATAAATTTGAAAGTGTGTTAAAGATGGATGGATGAGATTGTCTGCGGATGGACAACGAAAGAAGGCATTTGTGTAACTTCGAATGTATTTCATATATGTATATTGTAATCCTATAGAGATGGTATTATTCCTCTATACGGAAGTGGTTGTATTCCTATAGAGATGTTATTATTCATCTATACAGAAGTGTCATCATTTATATTGTAAGTGTCGTAACTTATACTTGATGGGTTATTAGACCACCCTATTGGGGGTCGGCCATGTGGGTCAAAGGGTTATTAGACCACCGTATTGGGTGTCGGCCCAGTCAGCATTATGTTATGTTGTTAACTTAAGGCCGACCTAGTAAAGGTTATTAGGCAAGTCAAGTCAAGTATAAATAGAGTGCGGGAGGCACTCTATTTCATCATTCTATTCTCTCTCACACTCTGGGGAGAGTGGCGCACTTGTGGAGAAGGAGAAGTTGCTGCTAGGAGATGTCTATCTCTTATGCTTGGGTTGTATCATTGCTCTATCTATCTCTATGGAAGTTATTGGGGTTTTTCACCTTTATGGTTTTCCCCAAGTAAACTCTGTGTCTCTTGTGTGCTTGCATTATTGTGTTCATGATTGATATGCTGTAGATATGCTGTACATGTTGTTCTCTCAGTTAAGATCCTAGATCAGATTGAAGTAAATTCTTAAAAACTAACATGGTATCAGAGCTAGCCTGAAAGAAGGCATGGTATGGCATGTATGACACTTGTTGCACTTGCGATGCTAGGGCTTGATGTAGCAAAAAACAGTCATCGTAGCACTTTCGCTATAAATCCATTTTCGCGAAGTTTTGGGATCTGAAACTTTTACAGGTCAAATATCAGATCCCCGTGTACCTTGTGTCCAAAGGACAACTTCTAATTCGTTGTACTTTGTGTTTTATGATCTGTACAATCTAGGGTTTCTGCTTCTTCCAGATATGAGTCATAAATAGGTGACCTAGGCAAAAAGGTCATAACTTGGGCTAGGTAGCTCCAAATGAAATTTCGTAAAAAGTGACAGGTAGTCCACAGACTGTACTTTCTTAGGTAACGTTTTCAGAGGCCGAAACTGAACCAGTGACACGTGGCATACCGTACAAGTTCGCTCTCTTGTTTTATCCCATAAACAGGTCATGTTGCGACACTTGGAATAACTCTCTCTCAAAGAATCCATTTGAGGTCAGACCTATGGGGTTAGAAAGATGACAGGTCGGGCTATCTCAGGAAAAATTTTCAGACCCTATGGATTGAAAAGTTCGGAGTTACACCAGAAACAATCAGGTACATATTTCTGTCAAAACAGAATTATTTTTTAGCACCTTCATTCATGGCTTCCGGAATTTAGGGTTTTGGAGAAAGTTGGAATTTTTGTAATCGGAGACTACAGCTGAATGCTACTCATCAAAATCGAAATTTAGCGACCAAGATCAGAATTTTTGGTTGGGAAGAAGGTCGGGCTTGATCAGACCCTAGTTCGGGACTTTGATCGGAAAAGTGGAAAATTAGGGCTTCTACAAAAATGGGAATTTTTGAAATCTGTGACCACGGCTGGAAGCTCCTCAGAAAACTAGAAGCTTAGATCTTTGGATCGAACCTTTTGATTAGACAGAAGGGTGGGCTTTATCAAACCCTAGTTCGGGGTCATGTCTAGTGAATCCGGAAGTTTCAAAGGCAAATTTGAGGGGTAAAACTTTGCAGTTTTCAAATTCTGAGTATACCAGCTTAATCAGCTCATCAAGGCGCATATTTCTATCCTTTCGGAAGTTTGAAATTCAAAGTTTGAATTTTTAGGGTTTCTCTGACAAACCCTAATCCAGCTCCAGATCCAGTTCCTGCAAATCAAGTGGATTGGGTTAATCCTAGAAGAGAATGGATTGGTCACGTGCATAAGTGAAGAAGTTCCTGTTTCAGAGGGAGATGAGGCTACGGCCTTAAATAAGAAGATTACAAGCAATCTCGACAGGTATGACTTACAGGTATGTTTCGAATTCTGTTCATGGTTAAGTTTATGATATGTTTGTCTTCATATCATTACGGTTAGTACAATCTTGATTAGATTTAGACTTGTCGTATCACCTTAATAAAATTATGAATGCATGATAGAAGATATTCATTGATTAGGGTGTTGACACTTATGATTGTACCAATGCATTATGGTGTTGTATGAGGTTTATGTTGTCCGCTAACATGAAAGGTACACCAAGAAAGACAAATCATGTTCTAGTTCAATAACATATGATCATGATGACATGAAAACAAAGATTCATCCATTGTCACGGATCACTTAGAAGATCTATTTACGAGGTATGTATAACTTGGTTCTATAATGGTTAACCTATGAGATATGCAGGTTACTAGCACAAGTCATTGAAGAGAACAAGAAGACATCATGTGGGTATGTTAGACATAACTAGCTAACATACCAATCCTGGTATGTTTTTCCTATATCAAGTTAGAATCCTACCTTGTGTTAGGATCCCTTATATAAGTATACTTGGTATGATTGGTTATGTTTATTCATAAAGTTAGAAATGTAAGTAATCAAGGGTTTATGCATATTATGTCTCTTATCTTGATTGATGATTTGACTAACCAGAAGAGTCCTAGGATCAAATAAGAATATGCATGAGTAAAAGAAGTCTTCCCTGAAACCTTGAATACTAATGTTTATTATCTGTGTTTGAAATGATCATGACTATACATGTTTAAGATTATTGTGTTTTGATAGTATTAAGATTATACTAATGAATGTGTGATTATGTATGAGACCTCGAGGATAACACAATGATGATACTAATAAGCATGCATAGTGATTAAGGATGGATATAAGTTCAAGGACAGATAATCCAGGAAGCAAAGATCAAGAGGGAGCACACTTCAGTAGTTTCTGCAAGGATGCAGATATTCAGAGGGAGTTGACTACTTCTCACAATCCACATCAGAATGGAGTTACAGAAAGGAAGCAAAGACTGAGAGGGAGTCAACCCAACAAACAAACAAAGATAAGTATTTGAATTATCATTTCTTGCATATTTGATTGTTTAAATAATACTGTTCAATTATGTATATACTGATGTTCCTAGAATTAGGTTGTGTATTGTGCATATTAGAATAGTTGCATTGATGAACAGTATACTACTAATATACATGGGTAAGTGGCCTATGGCACTGTACAACATTCCATTGCTACTTATCTAGAATGAAACCTCTTTGCTGACATGTTGGGAGTTATGCACACTCTTAACAATGTTCTGGTAGAGATTGGAAGGCATCTAGAAAGTTACAGGATATGGATAAATGTTGTATTGAAGCATTGGCTAAGATAATTGAATGACTGTATGACATATTTATTTATGTGTAAGAATTTGTTCTGAAAACTATGAGATGTTTCTAATCATGCAATTTAACTTGTTTTGTAGGAAAGATCGTATACGAGCACCTACAAAAGAAGGACTACAACATTTGTTTCAGCAACAAAGTTATCTATTGAAAATATTGAAGATATTGAAGTTCCCAGGATCTGGGAAGAATGCCATGATCGAGGAGTACCAGTCGACCATGAAGATGTTTGGGATGCAGTCCCAAGACCTGAAGGGGAGTCTGTAGTGACTTCCAAGAGGATCTACAAGATCAAGCATGCTACAGGTGGTATCATAGAGACTTTTGCTCCTGTAGCCAGATACACTTCCATTAGATCCGTAGTTGCTCTAGCTGCAGTGATGAAAGGGAAGATACACCAGATGGATTTCAAGACGCTTTCTTGAATGGTGTAGTTGAAGAAGAAGTGTATGTGGAGCAGCCACTTGGTTCTGAGACACATGACAGGGAGTCATATACGTGCAGAACTTGGCATAGTAGGATAGACAGCTTTCTATCCAGTCTGGGCTTTACCAAGAGTAAAGCGGATTCCAACCTTTACTACAAGGTTGAGGAAAGAAATCCAATGATACTACCTTTGTATGTGGATGACCTGTTTATTACAGGTGAAGATAGATTGATTGCCGACACGCAACGGAAGCTTGCTGCCAAGTTCGAGATGAAGAACTTGGAGATGATGCACTATTTTCTAGGCATGGAGGTGTGGCAGAGTGCAGATGGAATCTTCCTTGGACAAGGGAAGTATGCAGTAGAGATCCTAAAGAGGTTCGGGATAATGGACTGCAAAGCCATGGCCACACCTATGGCATCGAACCTGAAGCTTCTGTGTGATGCTTCATCTGAACCGGTTGATATCACTATGTATCGTCAGATGATTGGGTCCTTGATGTACCTGACGAACACGAGACCAGATATTTGCTTTGCGGTGAACACATTGAGCCAGTTCCTGATGGATCCGAGAGGTGTTCACTTGATTGCTGTAAAGCATATTCTGAGGTACCTGAAGGGTACAGTTGATTATGGGCTCAAGTATGATGCGAATCAAAAGTTTAACCTGCAGGGTTATGTTGATTCAGATTGGGCAGGCAGTGCTGCAAATAGGAAGAGCACTTCTGGGTGTTGCTTCAGTATGGGATCAGGTGTGATCTCTTGGTTTAGCAGGAAGCAGTCCTGCGTAGCACTAAGTACAGCCGAAGCATAGTATGTTGCAGCTTGTTCGGCTAGTTGTGAGGCAGTATGGCTTAGGAAGCTACTGTCTGATTTATTTGATCTACCGCTGGAGGCTACTAGTATATTTTGTGACAACCAGAGTTGTGTGAAGCTGTCTGAGAACTCGATGTTCCACGACAGGTCGAAACACATAGAGATCAAATATCACTATATCAGGGAAATGGTGTAGAGAGGAGCAATGAAGCTCCTGTATGTTGCGACGGATGAGCAGATTGCAGATGTGTTGACGAAGCCACTATCCAGTGTGAAGTTCGAGTACTTCAGAGAGAGGCTTGGTGTTCTTCAGATCGACGAAACTTCGAGGAAGAAGTGATGGAGACATTTGCTGAAGCCATTCCAAGCATGTTGGAAGGAGGATCCTTCACATGGCTATGGGTGTAAGCGCTGGATGATGAGCATCAGGATGATGTTCTAGTTTCTGCTCTGTATGATCAGTTGGATCATTTATGTATGTATGCATCATGTTGGATGTTGGATATGATCAATTGGATCATTTATGTATGCATGCATCATGTTGGACGTTGGATATGATCAGTTGGATCATTTATGTATGTACGCATCATGGTGGATACTGTGTATGATCAGGTTGATCGTGTATGCTGATGGATACAGTGTGTGGATCATGTATCTATATATGTATCAGGTAGATACTTGGTATGCATCAGGTAGATGCATTGTATGATCAGGATAATCATGGATGGCGAGCTTCTCCAGTTGACATGCATCAGGACGATGCAGTGATGATGATCAGGACAATCATGTGTACATCGAGATGATGTATGGTGAGTATCAGGATGATACTCTGTGGCCGTGGAACAGGTTGTGCAGATGAGCATGTCTGGGAGATTCTATAGGTCGGAGTTGTGTACCCGTAATAGCCTGGGATGCTCTTTCAAGACATTGCTCTGGGAGGACATATAATAGCGCCCTGGGAGATCCTTCAAGTCGGAGTTGTGTACCCGTAACATCCTGGGATGCTCTTTCGAGGTTTTGTCCTATGGCATGTAATTTGCTCATGGGAGATCTAGACAGGATGAAAAAGGCCTCAGATTCTTCAGCCAGGTTTTGCCATGACCACATGTAATTTGCTCCTGGGAGATCTGGACAGGATGAAAAAGGCCTCAGATACTTCAGCCAGGTTTTGTGATGGACCACATGTAATTTGCTCCTGGGAGATCTGGACAGGATGAAAAAGGCCTCAGATGCTTCAGCCAAGTTTTGTGGTGAGATCACATGTAATGTGCTCCTGGGAGATCCGACAGCTAGAGCTGTGTGCTCGTAACAGCCTGGGATGCTTCATCCAGGTTTTGTGATAGGTCACATGTAATGTGCTCCTGGGAGATCTGACAGGTAGAGCTGTGTGCTCGTAACAGCCTGGGATGCTACCGCCAGGTTTTGTGACGCACATAATAAGTCCTGAGAATTCCACAGTATGGCCAGTAATGATGAAGACTTGCAGGTGGTGGGCCTACATCTAGTATGAAAAAGGACTGGCTTTGTAGAACTTCCTATGACGAGTAGATTCAGAGATTGATTGAGATAGCAGTAGTAGTGACGATGACGATGATTCGAGGACGATGCATCGATGATGACGATCCAGAGAAGAAGACGTGTGCTAGAAGACCTGTGTCAAGAAATACCTTCCTAGTTAAGAGGGAGTGTTGATGTATATGTAACTTCGGAATGTATTTCCTATATGTATATTGTACTCCTATAGAGATGGTATTATTCCTCTATACGAAAGTGGTTGTATTCCTATAGAGATGTTATTATTCCTCTATACGGAAGTGTCGTCATTTATATTGTAAGTGTCGTAACTTATACTTGATGGGTTATTAGACCACCTTGTTGGGGTCGGCCCTATATAAGTCATGTGGGTCGAAGGGTTATTAGGCCACCCTATTGGGGGTCGGCCATGTGGGTCAAAGTGTTATTAGACCACCCTATTGGGTGTCGACCCAGTCAGCATTATGTTATGTGGTTAAGTTAAGGCCGACCTAGTAAAGGTTATTAGGGAAGTCAAGTCAAGTATAAATAGAGTGCGGGAGGCACTCTATTTCATCATTCTATTCTCTCTCACACTCTGGGGAGAGTGGCGCACTTGTGGAGGAGGAGAAGCTGCTGCTAGGAGATGTCTATCTCTTATGCTTGGGTTGTATCATTGCTCTATCTATCTCTGAGGAAGTTATTGGGGTTTTTCACCTTTATGGTTTTCCCCAAGTAAACTCTGTGCCTCTTGTGTGCTTGCATTATTGTGTTCATGATTGATATGTTGTAGATATGCTGTACATGTTGTTCTCTCAGTTAAGATCCTAAATCAGATTGAAGTAAATTCTGAAAAACTAACACTAATAAGCCGTGGCAGGTTGCAAGACCATTATAAAACTCAATGTCCGAGGATAAAACAATGCCATGGAAGAGGACGACACTCATGGAGGAGTTGTCCGCAAGCTTGGGAACTATTACAGATGGAGACGAAGAAGAATTCATCCAAATGAGATACCTTTTAGACACACAGTAGATACCTGCAATTAATAACTTAAAATCAGTTGTTGTTACATTCACAACAGCCCAAGCAAAGACACCAAGCCAAATAAATTTGAAAGTGTGTTAAAGATGGATGGTTGAGATTGTCTGCGGATGGACAACGAAATTTATTCTAATCGTTGTCTACTCAATCTTTCTCAAAATAAAAACCCATCGATGTAATTAAGAGATCTAGGCCTCATTTGTATCAACAAGCAAGTTGATCATTTTTACCTTATAGATCATATCTTAACAGTGCTCATTGCACTGACATTCAATTCACTGTGTCATCATCCATCTTGGGTTTACCTTTCTTTATGTGATCTTATGCTTTGCATTATTACTAACCTCTAATTGTCTATATGCCCCAATTACAACATGATATCAGACAAAAATTACTCATGGGTTGTGACGATGGAAAAAGCAACTTGTGCAAAAGCATGATTCAATATATAGAAGAGAGGTCTTAATTATTGAGCTTGGTGGCATGCTATATCAGGACAGGTACTTTACAACATTTTATTTCTCTTGGGGAAACAATTTTATGCATGGTCATTATTATTGTGCATATATTGTTAGTGCTGTTTTTTGTCTAAAGAGATGACCTTGCACTATTACAGCCGCTATTAGTGAAGATTTTGTTTCCAGCCATTTTTGTAATGTTACAACTGCTATTGGTGCTCTTGATATTATTGAAGGGTTGGTTTGCATCTTGTATGTGTTTGTTTACAATTGAAGCATGCTCTCATGCCCCTGCGTGCATTTTGAGCACATCTTTCAGTTTACTTTTGGATAATGATTACTACTCATGAGCTACGACAAAACTCAAGCTACTTGTTTGCATGTCGTAACTTAGGTTTCTCGTGTATGCCTTATCACGTGTATATGCATGAAGACTATAGCATAGAAAATTACAAAGAGCTCAGCCCTAGAGCAGTGTGATATATTTTCTACGTGAGAAATCACATCTTAACTCTGAGACACGACCTAAGTACCTACTACAACAACACAACCTTAAATTTGCTGGTGCCATTGCGAGCCCAAGCAGTTTGGTTCCACACCACATCTCCTCGATCCCTGAGTATGCAAGTTGAGTTTATATTCAGCTGTATTCTTTAAGTTGCCCCCTGTTCGGTATTTCTTGATGAGCACGTGCTTTTGTTCGAAGGTGTATTTGGCTCATATAGAAAGGTAAAACCTTTTCCTTGGTAAGAAATCAAGTGCCTCAGCACTACTCTCGCACCCTCTCCCAGATTACTACTTGATTTTTCATGAGTGCTTTCAAGCATCGTTGTTGGGATGGCCACGATTTTGACTTTGATGGCCAAGACATTGACTTCATTGAAGGCCATGACATTGAATTCATAAAATGCCAAACTCACAACCCTTGGTTTACCTCCAAAATATTTCAGGCAGATAATTTTCATGAGTGCTTTCAAGCATTGTTGTTGGGATGGAATTAAGGGGTTTTCTCATTGAAGGCCACAATATCGACCTTATGAAATGCCAAACCTAAGCTGCGGGGAATTGCTCTAGCCCCCTCCGCTTCGCTCCCAATTCGCGATTCCGAAGTCATCAATGAGGAATCGATCCCGGAATTGCTAGCTACTACCTCACCTTCAGGAGGCTTTTGAAGGTAAGAGAGGCATTGGCTAGTATGGTCTCAAGTGATCCATGGCAAGAATTAAAAGATAGACCTGCAAGCACAACTGATAGACATGAATTTCAGGAGGTGGAGGACACCGCTCTTGATGGTCATTTATGGTCACAGGTTAAGTATGTTCTGCAGTTCACCAAGCCAGTTTATAACATGATTCGTTTTACAGATACAGATCAGTCGGTGATTGGGGAGGTATATGAGCAGATGGATAGCATGCTTGGTCAAATCAAAAGACATTGTTGAGCAAAGAGATGCAATCTTGTATGACCATATTCATAAACATGTGGTCAAAAGGTGGGATAATCTAAATGTTCCACTCCATGCCCTTGCATATGTCCTTACACCAAAATACTATTCTCCAATTTGGTTGGCCCAACCTGCACCTGGGGGTGGAATTAGGAAAAAACCCCACACAGATCCAGAGATGCAAAATGGGTATATGCTTGCATTAGACAAGTTGGTCCCTGATGAGGATGAGTGTGCTCAAGTACGGAGTGAATTGAGCGAATACATCAGTGAGCATGGAGCCTTTGGTACCCTGCATGCAACTAAAGATCGAGATAGATTGGATCCTATCCATTGGTGGAACATGTATGGCTCTGGAGCCTCATATTTGCATAAATTGGCGGTGAGGGTGCGCTTTCACAGGTTGTTAATATCTCTTCTGCAGAGAGGTGTTGGAGCACCTATAGCTCCATCCACAGTGTAAAGAGAAACAGTTTGAATGTAGAACACGCAAAAAGCTTGGTTTATGTGCACTACAACTTGAGGTTGTTGTCCCATTATTATGAGGCGGCCAAGAATGATAGAACATTTTCTACTTGGGACAACAATCCAGAGGAGGCTAATGTGGAGGATGGAGCCATAGCATTAAAGCGCTTGGAGGCTAAACTATTGGGTGATCATGATGATCCAATTCATACTACAGGTACCCGTACAGAGATGCCACCCCCAAGCAGCAGCAGCTTTCCATATGCAGAAGTTTTTCCTTTAGCTTCACAACATCCAACAGTCCGTGGGGGCCATTCATCTTCTTCTCATGTTCCACGATCACTTCCAACAGCTCCTATTCCACCTAGACCACGAGAAAAGAAATTGGAAGTTTGTCATGGCAAGTGGAAAGCTTTAGTATATACTAGATAGTATCATAGTACTTTGTATTTCATGTTTATTACAGCCTATTTTGTAAACATTATGGCCTAGTTTGATGGCAAATATTATATGTTGAAATTTGAAGGTTGATGTTGTTGATGATTGATGATTGATGATTTGATCATTTAATGACAATGTTATAAGTTATAGCTTCTAGATGATTGATGTTATATCAATGTGTACTAAATGGTTATATGAATATCTATGTTTTCATGTTTTCTATAACTAATTTGGCATAATACATGTTTTTTAATATATATGCATCAAAATATATTATATAAAAAACGCTCCCAAAACGAAAGCTTTTGAAAATTTCGTTTTTTGCTCCCGCTCCCGCTCTGCGCTCCCAACAGCCTTGTGCCAAACACACAACCCTCAGTTTCCCTCCAAAATGTTTCAGAGTTTGCAACACTGCCACTCAATCATGGGCAACGAGCTCCAGTGAGCTCCTTCAATAGCAGCCACAAATCCTAATGAAGAGTGGCCAAGATGCTTGTAGTGCATCTTGAGTGAGCCCTCTCCCAAGCACACCCTCAATTGTTTCAATGCGTTGTCATTTTCTCAAACTTCAAACCGTAACATCCAAACAATAGGTGTATTTCCATTGTAGATTTTAGCATGGCATACATGGAGCCTTGTATGAGTTACGGTTATGCATATTTGCATATTTTTTTCTCTTTTTTGAGATCTAAAGTAAGACTCGAGAAAATTAGTCCGCATGACATTTTAAAGTGTTGCATGAGGAAGCTAGTAAAGAATTTGCTAAGAGGACTGTTATCACACAACTTGTAGTTGCCCCTAGTGGTATCCCATCCGGGACGGTAGAGGAGATGAGCAACTAAAGAGGTGACCCAAGAGATGCCATGGTTCCCAATGCAAGGTGGGAGTCACATCAACCGAGGGGGAGACCCTTCACTTTAGATCTAGATAGAACAAGACCTAGGGGGAGACCCTATAACCAATCAAAGATGATTGGCCCCAAACAAAGGTTCCTAGGGATGAGTAAATGGTAAGTTACGGAAACCAATGCAAGGTAAAGTGGACCTAGAAATTAGAGTATGGTTGAAGGTGGTTTGAGAAATGATTAGTGTTTCAACCAATGTATGATTTAAGCCACATGATTAGTTATGATGACAAGATATAGTACCATATGGTACACAAGTGGGTCTTACCTTCTTGGGATATGTGAAAAGGGCTTAAAGTGGACCCACAAGGTGAAATTAAGGGATGCAATTGGCACTAGAGGATATGTAATGAGTAGATCTATGGATCTAAGTTGAATTTAGGAGTACCCATGTACCGGATCTAAGGTTTGACCCAATTCCCAAGGAGTGCGACTTGCTTTGAGGAGGACTAGTGCCTTGTTGGATGGGCTAATGGAGTCAAAAGATATGTCAAAGTGTAGATCGGGACATCTAGAAGTCAAGTCAAGTGGGCTAATTAAGATAGAGTAGTTGGATCTTGCTAGATCTAGGATTTCATGGTATGACCCTAAGTGGACCACAATCCCTTAAAACAAGGAATGCTACCCCCAAGGCAGATCGTCACAAAATGATACTCTAGACCTAGGTTTCAAGGTATGCCCGTTCCAAATCCATAAAAATCTCAACACCCACTTCCTCAAAGTGGGCAAACTCACTCACCCAAGGGAGTGCGACTTTGCTCAAGGAGGGCTAAAAGGTGGATAAGGTGGGCCAAATCAAGCCCAATGGCCACCAAACTGTAGATCCAAGTAGCTTATGCACCGATCTATGTGGATCTAGAAAATCAAGTCAATCCAAGGGTTAGATCTTACTAGATCTGAGTTTTAAGGTGCCAAGTAGTTCAAAAGGGGGGTTTAATCCCTTAAAATGTGGAATGATGCCCACAAGGTAGAAATCACCCAAGTAAAAGTCTGGGGGTAGGTTATCAAGTGTGTAGATTACAAATCAAGTGGGATCTCACCTACCCATATGCTAGATCTAACCCAACAAGCCTCTCCAAGGAAGTGCAATTTGGTTCAAGAGGGCTATATTGCCTTGAAAAGTGTGTCAATTTTAACCCAATCACCACCAAACTATAGATCCAACTAGGGGTGGATGCTATAGAGGTGGGTTCTTAAGATCTTTTCAAAAGCAAGGCTAGATCTAAGTAGATCTAAGAAAAACCAAAAATGAGGGTTTTAATTAATTAGGGTTTGTGACCAATGAAGATAGAATGGATGAAAGAGGCACATACATTGTAGATCTTACCTCAATTGCTTGTGGCCAACTTGCAAATTGATAGCATTCTCCTATGTGTATATTCAAGAGTGAGATCCAAGAGCTCCAACCAAAACGTCCTCCTCCAAGATAGCCAAATCGTCCTCCTCCTACAAGACAAGATCAAAGAAACAAGTCAAGTAAGATGATTATGAAAATGATAGAAAGATGTAATAGAAAGCATCAACTATGTCACAAAGATACAATAATGATACTCCCTATCACAAGATCAACCCAAGAGAGAATATGTGGATCCCTCCAACAATAACCCTAAAGAAATCGCCCTCCTCTCCATCAATTCGACTTTCCTGCAAGAAAACTAGTAGAAGCACCAAAATCCACAATGATACATAGAAGAGATACTGTATACTCAATATGCAAGAGGATCCACAAGACAAGAGAGATATGCTCCACAAAGAAGTGTTCTATTCCAATATTCCAGAGCTCCAAAGGTGAGTTATACAATAGGGGATCTCCTCCTTATATAGGATAATAAAGACCAAAACCCTATACCACTTTACAATACTACATCAAATGAGTGGTTGAGATTAAAAGATCTCAATATACAATCAATGGCTAAGATGAACCATAATAACATAACACATGGATCACTCATAAAGTGATGGCGTCATAGTCTAAAATAATCATGGAGGGTGACATTATCCACTAGAGGGGGTAAAAGTACCAAAGCCCACCTCATAATGACTAGGACATGACATAAGAATCACATGGTGGGGCTAGGAGGCATCAATCCTTACTAGCTCATCCCCAAGGCACAATAAAATAATAAAATATGTCCAATATAATATAAATAATCAAAACTGTCCTCAAAATCTGTGACAGACAAGCAGAAAAAGACTTCCTGTGATCGCTGTGGGCCTACCCACATGGTGAAAACTCGCTGGAAGATAGTGGGATCACCCTTGAAGACCTTTGTGAAAACCAAATGCCAAAAACTTGCCTCAATTGCCCAAATCGAATTCCTTAGTGACCACTTTATCCCATTTTTAAACTACCTCGGTAACTGTGAAAGTGCCAAAACTGCCTCCTAGGGCATTTGCGCTGTCCATCTGAGCCCACCAGGCTCTCCAGAAGTGGGGGTAAATGGTAAAAACAAGTGGCTGGACCACCCCCTCCTCATACAGTGCCCTAGGTGAACTGGCCTCTCCTGGCCCCTATTGCTCAGGCTGGGAAATCAGCCCCAAATCTGGTCAACAAGTGTAAAAATGCACCAATCACTGTCAGAAGTGCCCGGAACTGAAAGATAAGTGTCTCATTGGATCCAGAAGACTCGAATCCACTAGGAATGTGTACTCATACACCATGGGTTGCCCTAATGGGCCAACTGTAGGGTCCACCATATATGGACAATGCATAATCTGCTGATCTGAAGTAATAATAAAACCTGCTGAACTGCATCAATCATCACTTGAACCATCTGTCCATCATATGATATCATCATCAAGTATGTGGGACCATCAATCATCATCAATAGGTATATATATATGGCCCCCATCATCACGGATCCCAATAATATACAACCAAGGATAAATCACATCAGTAGACTAAGACATGCTTCTCTAGTCATTCTCACAGCCAAGCTCAAAGTATAACATCCATTCAGTGGCATTAATCAAGTTAGCATATTCCTTTGTTATATAAAATTACTTGCACCATAGTTCAAATGACAAACTCACCCATTGGACATGGTCAAACTACTAGTGAAGGATGAAGGCTAGGAACAAGGTTGGGCCAAGGGGTTGACTTGTCTAACTTAACTCGAAAATACTTTGGACTGGGAGAAGGGGGAAGCTACAAACTCTGTGCTGGACAAAATAACATGGGGAATGGCTGTGCTTCACAAATGGATAAGTTGTTTAGAGAGTGCTTATTCAACTTAGGCATCATGTCTACATCAAGTTGATCCAGGTTCATTAGGATCATTCAATTTCATTTCATGGCCTTTTTGGCCTACATAACCCTTCGGATCTCAGGTGTGCTGATAAGCACAACTAGTTGCAGCTTGCATCCAGGGCATGTTTTCAAATACATATAAGGTCAGCAATTGTTTAGATATAGCTTTTAAGAACCATTGCTTTTTTGGACCTTTCTTATACTCTTCGAGGAGTATTTTTAGCTGTTCATCGCTCTTGCCCTTTTTAGTTTCCATGGGCGAATTTATAAGTTTCCATAGGTAGAACATGAGCTTTCAGTTTTAGCCAACAACATCTCAAGTGACTAGGGGGAGTTCGAGCCAATGCCAAACATCGGGACAACCGACCAGAATGATTTAGGCCTACAATCCAACTCACCAAAGGCAAGTTTTGTCACCAACTTAGAGCCGAGACACTGAATATACAGGGATGCGGTCCAAACACAGAAGTAGAAAAATGGGGAAGTCCTCAGTATCAAAAAGTCAAATGAGACAGGTCAAGGTTTAAAGTCAAATAGGAAAGTCATGTATGGATGGAGTTAAGTGAATATGGAGCCTACACTAGCAGACAACTGGTGTCAGGAAAGACCATATCTATGTAAGGTGGAAAACCAGTGGGTTTTGTCAAACAACCTAAATGTGCAAGCAATTGTCCATTTTATGATTTATAGTTCATTTTAAACAGTTTGCCACATCAGGAATAATATACCAAGCAGATGCTGTGATCATGACTAAATCAACAAGATAATAATCCACAATCAGTGATAAAGCATCCATAGATCATATAACATCATCATAGTAAGAAACATCATATACCATCTGAAACACTGCTGCAATACATCTCTAAGCACTGAACTGAAACTGTATGGGATAAAGTGTCACATCGGTCATCAAATCTGAACTCTCAAGGCTCAGCCTTGACACAAGGTCTAACATAAGTCTGAATAATATACTGCTCTGATCATGAGTGATCACAAAATATACAATCATCATAGCCATGCTCTGAATAATGGAAGCTCTGGAATGTGCAGATATCTGCTAAACAAGAATAGTATCCCTGTTACTATGGTGTGATAACAAGGACAATGCTCAGCGTTCAAAGCTCAGAGTTCAAATCTTCCTTGATGTAGGGAAATCACGATAATTGTTTGTTTGGGGTTGCATAAGGAATGTCGAGTGCACAAAAGAGTTGCGGCTTTGGAGAAGTAGGTAGGAAGTCAAAGCACAAATAAAGATGTTAGTGTAAGAAAGAGTGCTACAAAAGATAAGATTGGAAGAATAAATCAATGAAACAAGAAGGAATTCAAGTTGGCACTGAAATAGGGAGAGTAAAAGCCAAGATACGAAGAATCAATCTACAAGAAGAATGCATTGCTCGATGATGTTGTCCAGCAAATATCTAGGGATGAGAGGGCTTGATTGTGAAATCTTGGGAGGAACTTGGGATCAATGAGCTCCATCACTCCTAACATCCAAGGTCAAGGGAAGAATCTCCAAATGGAAAACTCCAACGTAGGCAATCTTGGAGAACAATATTGTATGTAGATTACATCAACCCTAGTACATCCTAGCGTTGGTATGTCTAGCGGTTTGGTGGGAGATCTACCTCAAGATGTGGAATAGGAGGTCCTCAAAAGTCTCGTGGATGTCGATTGACCAATTGGGGGGTTGGTGGAGGGGGGAGGAGAGGTCAGTTCAAGGTTGCTCTAATCACTACTACCAATTGACATGACAACTGAGAAGGAAGTGACCCCCGTGATGATATTTGGTGGGGTAAGACTACATACGATCCTCAATCCATGCTCTAATCCCTACCTTATGAAAAGAACCAAGTATCTATGTTCTGGATATGGAAAAAGGTGGAGAGGGAACCTCTCAACTCTCGATAGGGGCAGTGAAACTTTCCTCTGTTCTCGTAGTAGATTGGAAATCTGAAAATGATGTGCTTCTCTGACTCAGCTCCTGAAGGTGGCAGAGCTAACAAGTCCTCTCAAGGCAAGGAATGTAGTGATTTGCCTTGACCAGAAGTTGATGTGAGCCTCTCTCAACCGACCAAGAGGGATCTTGAGAGCGTGCATCCAATGTCTACATGTAAACTTTGATCTAACAATAAGACCATCTCTTAGCTGCATTAAATGATTAAAACCAAATGTTATCTTAGTGCTAAATCCCTCGAGGGGGCAGTCCAAGTGACCTAGATGTACTGCCTAGGCCCTATACATATGCTCCTTAATCACTTGGTTGAGATCTTGAGTGTAGGAGGCAACCTAGAGAATGTGGGTAGTTAGAAATTTACTTAGTTTCTTCAAAGTTCTTTTTCCTCCAGCATAAAGCAACCACAAATATATTAGAGTTCGAGAGAGAATGTGCACTTGTGAGGGTGATCTTCATGAGGGTAGTTCGTTTTATGAACCCTCTTTACGAATTCCATTTTGTTGGAGTTATTCTCTTCCATGATGGGCACACGCTTGCCTAGCTGGGCACTTTATTGCTAAAGTAGCGGAGTGCTTTAATTTTGGGTGGTTACACTTGATGTTGGGCACATCACTTCATGGGCATGGTGCATTTATGATGGCTGTTATATCTTAATGGTTAGGTGGATTAGTGTCGTGATTCCTCTCATTAATGAGCACTAGTGGGACACATTTATGAAGAGGGTTACCCTCTCTCATAATGGGGCGCACTTATTAAGGCTGATATGGTCAAGTTTAATGCACCATTCAGGTTTAGTAAGTACTTATCGTAACTCCCCCACTCTAATTGGTCTATAAAAGGAGAGGAGGGCACATTAGCTTAACAATCTACATGAGGTAGAGAGTTAGTGTGTTTATCAAAATGTGTTTGTTTTGAGAGCAAGTATTTGCAGCCAGTGTGTTGTTGCAACAGCAAGTATTTCCAGCTAGTGTGTTAGTTGTTGAAATTTCCTTCAGTGATGAAGTAATATGATATTTTGTTGGAGACTGTGCTTGTTGTGCTGAATTTCTAGATTGCAGATTTGTCTAGAATAGTTCCTAGTTATTTGTGGTTCTGAATTAGCTCCTGAAATGTAGTGTTTGCACTCCTGAATTTACCATCGTTATTTTGGTAGACACAGATCTGAAATTTGTATTGTAGGATGTAATTATTTGAGTGCAGATCTGAAATATGAGTTAAAAATTTAAAAGGGTATCATAGCCAAGAATCCAAACTCCTCCAAGGTTTCCGTGAATGAAAAGCGTCGTTGCCTATGAGAGGGAGCTATCAGAAGATTTTAGTGGGTATGATGCCCCTGCTATAATGATTGAAGCAATTCATACCCGTGAAAGGTTGCGATGCCCTAGTTACTACAATTATTGTAGTGTTGTTTTGTGCCTAAGAAAGGTGATCCACACCCATGATAGGTGGCTGATCTGATTTGTTTTTCTGGCTGATATGTTTCATTTAGGTGTGCTCCAAGAGCAGCAGAGATGAGTAGACTTGGTCATTGAGAGTGGGACCATTTAGAGTATGCTTCCAAGTTTACAGTTTGGAAGTGTAGATTGCAAATGCCTACTAAAGGAGGTTGATGTGTCATAACCTGTGGACAAGATCTCGAGGATTTGGATAATCGTAATAGAAAACTGGCCGAAGCAAAGAGAGTCATCCTTGATTCTGTGAAGGATCATCTAATCCCTCACATTGTAGAGAAGAAATTAGGGAAGGAGATGTATGATCACTTTGTGTCAGAGTGTAACATAAATTGCAAGATGTTATTGAATAATAAACTCAATGCCAAATGCATGTGAGATACGGAGATAGTGGCTAGTTACCTTATGAAGATCACCCAACATCAAGATCAACTTGCAGCTATCAAGGTGAAGATAGAAAATGAGGGGTTGGTTCCCATTGCTTTAAATGGGTTCTCCTCATCTTAAGATCTGGCCCGTGACTATGTGTTCGTGAAAAGCTTCCAATTTTGATAAGTGTTGATGAGTTCATCCAAAAGAGGAGACCACAGTGGAGACTTTTCCAGCCAGTGTGGAGGAGAGTTCGAACCTAGTCCTCATCAAAAAGATAAGGATTGTTGGTAAGAAGGAGAACCCGGAAGGTCAAAGAAAAAGGAACCTTGAACTAGAGCAAGAATTACTCGAGTCAAGAAAGGGATGAGAAAGCAATACTAACAAAAGCAATTTGTAGGGAGAGCAGAAGCTTCAGTAGTGGATGAACTCTCACCAAGGCTTCAGACTGCCTTCTCCATGGTTTTGTGCCTTTCAACTAACATTGTTTGGTGTAAAGTGGTACACGGATAGTAGAGTATCAAAACATTTAAGCTTCATTAAGAAGGCTTTCAACAAGATTCAGGAACAGGAGGCAAGTATATAGGATGAGTTAGGTGATGATGCTACTTATCCAATTACAGGAACAGGATCCATCTCATTCCGCGTGCCTTCAAGGGATACTCTTGAGCTTGATATTGTTTTTATATGTTCATGGTTTAACTAGGAATCTGCTTTCAATTTTAGCCATGGCAGTTCTTAGATGTGTGGCTGAGTTTGATGATAAACAAGTTATTATTAGAGATCATAGCTAGTATCCTAGTCGAGTTTTGATCAGCAGTATGCAAAAAGGTGGCCTTTAAAAGTCGGTTGCTAATCCGATCAAACATGGGGCCCTAGTGAATGATAGTGAGCAACTATGTTAGCTTTGGCACAAGTGACTTGGTCACCTATACAATGGAGCATTACCTTTTTTGTAAAGCGATTGTCAGACTTCAAGATAGAGAAGACGGGATTATGCAAGAGTTGTGTGTAATAACCAAAAATACTAAAAATCTAAGTCACCTACACGGGGACACGGGACACGAAAGACACGAAAATAAGAGAGTCCGACACGAACACAGTGACCCCCGGAATCAGGACACGAAGGACACGTTTTATATACATATATATATATATATTTTTAAAATATATTAAAATTTAAAAATATAGACATATAGATCCAAAAATCTTTAGAAACTAGAACATTTACAAATATTCAATAGAAATTAGAATAAAATCACATTAATGATTACACATTGTCATGCACAAATCACGATTCACGAATCACAACACATTTCACATTTGTCATTCACAAATCACAATGAATTATGAGACACATAGATGCATGTCGGAACCATATTTCTCATTAAGTCATCAAAATCAAAATGTATACATATATGTCGGAATGCCACTAGGCACTGGCAAATGCCAAATAGACTAATAGTAAATACAAAAAGGGGTGGATCAAGATGGGAGAATCCCATATGTCAGTGGTCCTCCTCCATGCCTGAATCAACATACTCATCACTGCCACTGCCCTGATTCTCATCCTCCTCCCCCTCCTCCTCTCTGCCCATCTGACGATCTGCATTTGCTCTTGTGGAGGATGACCCCTCTATACGATCACTATCATCAAAAGTGACCGGCTTTAGCACTGAATCATTAAGATCCATGTTGGCTAATGCCAACTCAGTACTGTTGTCCAAACCCATATCATCAGGAAAGACATCCCACATCTTTGTCTTTCCCTTCACCCACTCCTCCTTCTTCCTGTAAATAAGACGAAGGTTGGAGTGCACATACACCATCGACTCTGCCCTAGACTGCTCAAGCCTACTCTTTTTCACACTATACAATTTCCCATATGTGCTCCAATTCCTCTCACAACAAGAGGATGATGTAACTTGAGAGATGACCCTCAAGGCTAACTTCTGTAGAATAGGGGATGTTGCCCCATGAGTTTCGCACCAAGCATAGGGTTTCTTACCCCCCCTATCTCTAAGCACATCATAGCCTCCAAATCTCCCAGTGCCAGTGGAAAAATCTACAAAGCCCTCCTCCGTCTCCTCAAGCATGTCTCTATCCTAAAATAGTCGTCTAAGTGCTATCTTCCTCCCATGTGCAATCTCTGCATCCATGTGAGGAGGGACTCTGTGTGAGGCCCCCGATCCACCAGCGAGCCACTCCTGAGTGTAGAACTTGGGGTTCAAGGAGTGGTCCAAGCAATGCAAAGGTGTGCAATTCTTATCCCACCTAGAGATAAGAACATCCCGAATAATGGTCCATAAGTTCTCTGTTGATGTCCCATACTCGAGACACTCATTCTCCATGATGTCCCATACTCGGGACACTCATTCTCCATGACAATGGACCTCGTGAACTCAATCATGGAATCCCACCCCTCATAAACCTCTGCTAGGATGGGCTGGTCCGTGTTTGCAAACCGCAACAAAGAAATGATTGCCTCCATGATCTTAATGCTAAGATCTACCGTGTCCCACCAACCATCATCTAACACCGTGTCCTTCACCTTTTGTGAAGCAGCCTGATCCATCTTTCTCCAAAAAGCCCAAAACTCTGAAATCACCATGGACCCAAGGGCGGTTTTGACCTCCCACAACCTCTTGAGCATGATGAATGAGGAAGCAAACCGAGTATCTGCAATCTTCAGCAATGAAAGTTGTGTGTATTGTTTGTAGATGATGAGGGCATTTGTGTGGTTTTGTACAAAGTTACGGATATGGCGTGCATCCTCAATAAGGTTGCCAATCCATGTCACATCCGAAGCAATGGATTTCAGTGCTAAATTCAAGGAATGGACAATGCAAGGTGTCTCAAAAACCTGTAAGAGCAATAAAAACATGTATCAATGACTCTACAACACTAACATTGCAATGACCAAATTCAAACAATGAGCAATTTAGAAATGAAAGGTGTCCAAACTAAACATACCTGTGGATATTTAGCTTCCACAATCATGCCAACAACCTTGCAAACAGGTGCATTGTCCGTGATGATTTGTACACATGAATCAACGCCTACTTCTTCAATGGTTTTGATGAATTCCCATATACTGTGCATCCTTGCATTTCCCAAGAGCATCCACCGCTTTCAAGTACAACGGTCCATTTTGGGAAGATACCATGGAATTGATGAGTGGATGGCGTGTTGGATCCGTCCATCCATCAGAATCAATACTCACACCGCATGAGGGCCATGTTGTTCTAATTGGCTCAAGGATTTTATCTACCTCCTTCTTTGCTTTAACCAACAATGTGGTTCTAAGCTTCTCTAAACCAGGAGGCACAAAACCACTTGGAGCTCGTTCCAAGATAGTTTGAACCGTCTCAAAATACAATGGTGATCGTGCAACATTCAATGAGATGAAGTTGAGGTAGAAGAAAAATGCAATGGTAAGGTCTACCTCTTCTCGCACCTCTTGTTGGAAAATCCTATCCATTGGACCACTTGTTAGTTTTTCAGAATTTACTTCAATCTGATCTAGGATCTTAACTGAGAGAACAACATGCACAGCATATCTACAGCATATCAATCTTGGACACGATAATGCAAGCACACAAGAGACACAAAGTTTACTTGGGGAAAACCATAAAGGTGAAAAACCCCAATAACTTCCTTAGAGATAGATAGAGCAATGATACAATCCAAGCATAAGAGATAGACATCTCCTAGCAGCAGCTTCTCCTCCTCCACAAGTGCGCCACTCTCCAAAGAGTGTGTGAGAGAATAGAATGATGAAATAGAGTGCCTCCCGCACTCTATTTATACTTGACTTGACTTGCCTAATAACCTTTACCAGGTCGGCCTTAACTTAACCACATAACATAATGCTGACTGGGCCGACCCCCAATAGGGTGGTCTAATAACCCTTTGACCCACATGACTTATACAGGGCCGACCCCAATAAGGTGGTCTAATAACCCATCAAGTATAATTTACAACACTTACAATATAAATAACGACATTTCCGTATAGAGGAATAATAACATCTCTATAGGAATACAAACACATCCGTATAGAGGAATAATACCATCTCTATAGGAGTACAATATACATATATGAAATACATTCAGAAGTTACATATACATCAACACTCCCTCTTAACTAGGAAGGTATTTCTCGACACAAGTCTTCTAGCACAAGTCTTCTTCTCTAGATCATCGTCACTGGATAATCGTCATCAAGTCATCGTTATCGTCATTGCTGCTGCTATCTCAATCAATCTCTGAATCTATTCGTCATAGAACGTTCTACAGAGCCAGTCCTTTTTCATACTGGATGTAGGCCCACCATCTGCAGGTCTTCATCATCACTGGCCATACTATGGAATCGTCGGGACTTATTACGTGCGTCACAAAACCTCGCAAGAGCATCCCAAGACTGATTACGGGCACACAGCCCAACCTATTGGATCTCCCAGGGAGCTATTACATGTGACTGTCACAAAACCTTAAAAGAGTCTCTTAACTAGTAAGAACCCTAAAGAGCATGTAAGGCCTTTTTCATCTTATCTAGATCTCCAGGACTTATTACATGTGACTCCCACCACAAAACCTTAAAAGAGTGTCTTGTCAAGCAAGAACCCTAAAGAGCATCTGAGGCCTTTTTCATCCTATCCAGATCTCCAGGACTTATTACATGTGGTCATGGCAATGCCTCAAAAGAGCATCTGAGGCCTTTTTCATCCTGTCCAGATCTCCTAGGTCTACTTACATGCCATAGGACAAAACCTCGAAAGAACGTTTTCCAGATCTCCTAAGGAGCTATTATATGCCAACGGCAAAACCTAGCAAGAGAATCTGCAACCCTCCCAGGGCGCTATTATATGTCCTCCCAAAGCAAAACCTCGAAAGAGCATTTGCCAAATCTCCCAGGGAGTTATTATATGCCAACGGAAAAACCTAGCAAGAGAATCTACAAACCTCCCAGGGCGCTATTATATGCTTATATGCACAACCTGTCCACGGCCATAGAGTATCAACCTGATACTCACCATACATCATCCTGATGTACACATGATCATCCTGATCATCATCACTGCATCGTCCTTACGCATATCATCTGGAACAACATCCTGAAGCTCATCATCCATGATCATCCTGATCATACAATGCATCCACCTGATGCATACACAGTATCTGCCTGATACATATCATCATACATGATCTACCTGATCATACAATGTATCCACCTGATACATATACAAATACATGATCCACCTGATCATACCTGATACATATCAACATACATGATCTACCTGATCATACAATGTATCCACCTGATACATATACAAATACATACACATGATCCAACTGATCATATCCAGCATCCAACAGGATGCATACATACATAAATGATCCAACTGATCACATCCAGCATCCAACATGATGCATACATACATAAATGATCCAACTGATCATATCCAGCATCCAACATGATGCATATACATATACAGAGCAGTAACTGGAGCATCGTCTTGATGCTCATCATCCAGCGCTTACATCCACAGCCATGTGAAGGATCCTCCTTCCAACATGCTTAGAATGGCTTCAGCAAATGTCTCCATCACTTCTTCCTCGAAGTGTCATCGATCTGAAGAACACCAAGCCTCTCTCTGAAGTACTTGAACTTCACTCTGGCTAGTGACTTTGTCAGCAAATCTGCAATCTGCTCATCCGTTGCAACATACAGGAGTTTCACTGCTCCTCTTTGCACCATATCCCTGATATAGTGATATTTGATCTCAATGTGTTTCGACCTGTCGTGGAACACCGGGTTCTCAAACAGCTTCACACAACTCTGGTTGTCACAAAAGATACCAGTAGCCTTCAGCGGGAGATCAAATAACTCAGACAGTAGCTTCCTAAGCCATACTGCCTCACAACTAGCCGAACAAGCTGCAACATACTCTGCTTCGACTGTACTCAGTGCTACGCAGGACTGCTTCCTGCTAAACCAAGAGATCACACCTGATCCCATACTGAAGCAACACCCAGAAGTGCTCTTCCTATCTGCAGCACTACCTGCCCAATCTGAATCAACATAACCCTGCAGGTTAAACTTTTGATTCGCATCATACTTGAGCCCATAGTCAACCGTACCCTTCAGGTACCTCAGAATATGCTTTACAGCAACTAGGTGAACACCTCTGGGATCCGTCAGGAACTGGCTCAATGTGTTCACCGCAAAGCAAATATCTGGTCTCGTGTTCGTCAGGTACATCAAGGACCCAATCATCTGACGATACACAGTGACATCAACCAAATCAGATGAAGCATCACACAGAAGCTTCAGGTTCGATGCCATAGGTGTGGCCATGGCCTTGCAGTCCATCATCCCGAACCTCTTCAGGATCTCTACTGCATACTTCCCTTGTCCAAGGAAGATTCCATCTGCACTCTACCACACCTCCATACCTAGAAAGTAGTGCATCATCCCCAAGTCCTTCATCTCGAAATTGGCAACAAGCTTCCGCTGCTTGTCGGCAATCAATCTATCCTCACCTGTAACAAACAGGTTATCCGCATACAAAAGTAGTATCACTGGATTGCCTTCCTCAACCTTATAGTAAAGGTTGGAATCTGCTTTACTCTTGGTAAAGTCCAAACTGGATAGAAAGCTGTCTATCCTACCATACCAAGTTCTGCACATATATGACTCAAACCTGAGTGGCTGCCCCACATACACTTCCTCTTCGATTACACCATTCAAGAAAGCTGTCTTGAAATCCATCTGGTGTATCTTCCATTTTATCACTGCAGTCAGAGCAAGTACTAATGGAAGTGTATCTGGCTATAGGAGCAAAAGTCTCTTCATAATCAATTTCTCTTTCTGGGAGAAACCACGAGCTACAAATCTCACTTTGTATTTCTCTATGCTACCATATGTAGCATGCTTGATCTTATAGATCCATTTGGAAGTCACAACAGACTTCCCTTCAGGTCTTGGGACTGGATCCCAACCATCATTCTTCATGATCGACCAGTACTCCTCGATCATGGCATTCTTCCCGAATCCTGGGAACTTCAATATTTTTAATATCTTCAATAGATAACTTTGTTGTTGAACAAATGTTGTAGTCCTTCTTTTGTAGGTGATGGTATACGATCCTTCGTACAAAACAAGTTAAATTTCATGATTAGAAAACATCTCATAGTTTTCAGAACAAATTCTTACACATAAATAAATATGTCATACAGTCATGCAATTATCTTAGCCAATGCTTCAATACAACATTTATCCATATCACGTAACTTTCTAGATGCCTTCCAATCTCTACCAGAACATTGTTAAGAGTGTGCACAACTCCCAACATGTCAGGAAAGAGGTTTCATTCTAGATAAGTAGCAATGGAATGTTGTATAGTGCCATAGGCCACTTACCCATCACATGCATATTAGTAGTATATTGTTCATCAATGCATAATACACAACCTAATTTTAGGGACATCAGTATATACATCATTGAACAGTATTATTTAAACAATCAAATATGCAAGAAATGATAATTCAAATACTTATCTTTGTTTGTTTGTTGGGTTGTCTCCCTATCAGTCTTTGCTTCCTTTCTGCAACTCCATTCTGATGTGGATTGTGAGAAGTGGTCAACTCCCTCGGAATATCTACATCCTTGCAGAAACTACTGAAGTGTGCTCCCTCTTGATCTTTGCTTCTTGGATTACCTGTCCTTGATCTTATATTCATCCTCGATCCCTATGCATGCTTATTAGTATCATTATTGTGTTATCCTCGAGATCTCATACATAATCATACATTCATTAGTATATTCTCAATACTATCAAAACACAATAATCTTAAACATGTATAGTCATGATCATTTCAAACACAGATAATAAACAATAGTATTCAAGGTTTCAGGGAAGACTTCTTTTACTCATGCATATTTTTATTTGATCATAGGACTCTTCTAGTTAGTCAAATCATCAATCAAGATAAGAGACATAATATGCATAAACCCTTGATTACTTACATTTCTAACTTTATGAATAAACATAACCAATCATACCAAGTATACTTATATAAGGGATCCTAACACAAGGTAAGATTCTAACCTGATATAGAAAAAACATACCTGGATTACTATGTTAGCTAGTTATGTCTAACATACCCGCATGATGTCTTCTGGTTCTCTTCAATGACTTGTGCTAGTAACCTGCATGTCTCATAAGTTAACCATTGTAGAACCAAGTTATATATACCTCGTAAGTAGATCTTCTATGTGGTCCATGACAATGGATGAATCTTTGTCTTCATGTCACCATGATCATATGTTCTTGAAGTAGAGCATGATTTGTCTTTCTTGGTGTACCTTTCATGTTAGCGAACAACATAAACCTCATACAACATCACAATGCATTAGTACAATCATAAGTGTCAAAACCTTAATCAATGAATATCTTCTATCATGTATTCATAATTTTATTAAGGTGATACGACAAGTCTAGTAATTAACCAAGATTGTACTAACCATAATGATATGAAGACAAACATATCATAAACTTAACCATGAATAGAACTCGAAACATACCTGTAAGTCATACCTGTCGAGATTGCTTGTAATCTTCTTATGTAAGGCCTTCGCCTCATCTCCCTCTGAAACAGGAACTTCTTCACTTATGCACGTGACCAATCCATTTTCTTTTAGGATTAACCCCATCCACTTGATTTGCAGGAACTGGATCTGGAGCTAGATTAAGGTTTGTCAGAGAAACCCTAAAAATTCAAACTTTGAATTTCAAACTTCTGAAAGGATAGAAAGATGCGCCTTGATGAGCTAATCAAGCCGTATACTCAGAATTTGAAAACTGCAAAGTTTCACCCCTCAAAATTGCCTTTGAACCTTCCGGATCTTCTAGACAGGATCCCGAACTAGGGTTTGATAAAGCCCACCCTTCTGCCCAACCAAAAGGTTCAATCCAAAGCTCAAAACTTCGATTTTTCTGAGGAGCTTCTAGCCATGGCCACAGACTTCCAAAATTCCAACTTTTGCAAAAGCCCTAATTTTCCATCTTTCCGATCAAAGTCCCAAACTGGGGTTTGATCAAGCCTGGTCTTCTTTCCAACCAAAAAATCTGATCTTGGTCTCTAAATTTTGATTTTGATGAGTAGCACCCAGCCGTGGTCTCCGATTACAAAATATCCAACTTTCTCCAAAACCCTAAATTCCCGAAGCCATGAATGAAGGTGCTCAAAAATAATTTGGAGTTTTACCTGATTGTTTCTGGTATAACTCCGAACTTTCGGATCCACAGGGTCTGAAACTTCTACCTGTGGTAGCCCGACCTGTCATCTTTCCAACCCCACAGGTCTGACCTCAATTGGATTCTCTGAGAGAGAGTTATGCCAAGTGTCGCAACATGACCTGTTTATGGGATAAAACAGGAGAGCGAACTTGTACGGCGTGCCACGTGTCACTGGTTCAATTTCGGCCTTTGAAAAAGTTACTTGAGAAAGTACAGTCCGTGCACTACCTATCACTTTTTACGAAATTTCATTTGGAGCTTCCTAGCCCAAGTTATGACCTTTTTTCCTAGGTCACCTGTTTATGACTCAGATCTAGAAGAGGCAGAAACCCTAGATTGTACATATCATAAAACACAAAGTACAATGAATTAGAAGTTGTCCTTTGGACACAAGGTACATGGAGATCTGATCTTCGACCTGTAAAAGTTTCAGATCCGAAAACTTCACCAAAATGGATTTATACTGAAAGTGCTACGATGACTGGTTTTTGCTATATCAAGCCCTAGCATCGTAAGTGCAACAAGTGTCATACATGCCATACCATGCCTTCTTTCAGGCTAGCTCTGATACCATGTTAGTTTTTCAGAATTTACTTCAATCTGATCTAGGATCTTAACTGAGAGAACAACATGCACAGCATATCTACAGCATATCAATCTTGGACACAATAATGCAAGCACACAAGAGACACAGAGTTTACTTAGGGAAAACCATAAAGGTGAAAAACCCCAATAACTTCCTCAGAGATAGATAGAGCAATGGTACAACCCAAGCATAAGAGATAGACATCTCCTAGCAGCAGCTTCTCCTCGTCCACAAGTGCGCCACTCTCCAAAGAGTGTGTGAGATAATAGAATGATGAAATAGAGTGCCTCCCGCACTCTATTTATACTTGACTTGACTTGCCTAATAACCATTACTAGGTCGGCCTTAACTTAACCACATAACATAATGCTGACTGAGTCGACCCCCAATAGGGTGGTCGAATAACCCTTTGACCCACATGATTTATACAGGGCCGACCCCAACAAGGTGGTCTAATAACCCATCGAGTATAAGTTACGACACTTACAATATAAATGCGACACTTCCGTATAGAGGAATAATAACATCTCTATAGGAATACAAACACATCCGTATAGAGGAATAATACCATCTCTATAGGAGTACAATATACATATATGAAATACATCCCGAAGTTACATATACATCAACACCACTTGTAGATTGCCTCTTTCTTGTTTGATAAGTATCCCCACTCCCATGAATGCTAGGTGGAAATGGAGGCTTGGTGCTAGAGGACTTCTTCAAAAATGGAAGAGGATCATCCTCTTTTTTCTTGCTTGTTGCTACCACCTTCCCTAAGCCAACATGATCCTCTCTTTCCATATCCCTCCTTTGGTTAACACTCATTGCTTTGCATGAAGAAATCCCACAAGAAGGAAGGGCCAACAAATGGTCCTTAACCCGGAAATATGTGCTCTTGAACTCACGCTTGCAAAAATTGCATCTCCAAGACACATTGCCTCCCCCACCAAGCTTTGCCCTGGGCCCATCTTTCCTTGTCACATACTTCCACAAAGGGTATTTTTTTTCTTGGGCTTGTTGTTTTGCTAAAACAGGGTTAAATGGAGCCATAGAATGAGCTCCACTAGCAGTCGATGGAGCACTTGACGAAGGAGGAGAACAGCTTGTGCTTGGTGGAATAGGAGGGGAGGCACTAGATGGTGCGTTTCTCCCTTTCCTTTGCCCCCTACCTCCTGCCTTAGCTGATTGCGACATTCCTTTTGTTGTGTGATGGTTGAACTTGCAATCCTCTCCACAAATCCACCGGAATGCACTTGGAATCGCTTGGATAGCCTTCAAATCGCCTTCACCTGCACATACAATCACTCTTAGCCAACTCCTTCCTTGCAAATGACAAAACAAACTCAAATTTTGCTTTTAAAACAAAAATGGCCGCACTTTTCCGAACTTTTGCGCACTTTGCGTGTCCTGTTTTCGGGACTCGTGTCCGACAGTCGGGGATTCGATTTCAAAGCGAGTCCGATTCGACTTTCGGTCGTGTCCCGATTTCAGACTCAGCCGAAAGTCGAATCGGACTCGATTTGGAATCAAATCGTGTCCGATTCGATCCCCACGAGACACGAGGGGGGTTTTGAGCGAATCCGGTTTCTTAGCTAAAAATCAATCCATCATGAACACATTAGCATATAGGTCATCTGATCGTCATCAAGATACATGGAAGATTATTACACTTAACAATAATAGCCAATCTGCATGCATAATTCAAACATAAGGAGTGGTGTGGGAGACATACCTGAAATCTACAAGGAACTGACTTACAATCAAGGTGACAGTAGATCAGTTGCACTCCATCCACTTGCTCCTATTTAACAGCAACCAAGTGTAGGGGGTGGATCTCCTCCCAACCAACCCCTCAATCAATACAAATAAGAGCTCCCAAGCCCTTAATCAATAGCTTATGCCAGCTTCTATTCCTATCTATTTCTTCTTAAGCCCAACCTCCAAAGAAAAACCCCCAAGGGTCAAAATGCTCCAAGCGAAAGATGTCCTGACCACCTCCACAACATCCATTAAATAGTTAGTCTTCACATCCATCCATGCAAAAACCCCATGCATAGGCTCCACTTCTTATCAAGCAACTGACTCTTATCTTTAATCATGCAACTTTTAGTTATCTTTTCTTTATTTAGATTTTCCCTTTTATTTTAGTTTAGTAATTCATGAATACATGAAATGGGACATTGCACTATGCACTTGGCAAGCATTCCAAGATTGTTTTCCCTAGTAATGAGCATAAATCAAAGGGGATTGTTGATCTAATTCATTAAGATGTGTGGGGATCTATGTCAGCAACTTCATTAACCTGTAACATTTATTATGTATGGTTTATGAAACACAATACATGGTAGAAAAGGAAAACTAGCCTCAATACTTTTCAATTTACTCACACCAATGATACATATATATAGTATGATGGTTGTAAGAGGTGTAAACACCTCCTGGTTATCTTTGTCCTTGGGCTAACACTTCATCAATAGATAAGGTTGGGATAAGATAAGATTGGACAAAATACACACATATAGGAAAATAACAATATTTTATATTGTGGAATACATAAACAAGAAAAGGCGCAATGATTGGATAGAGAGCCATAGGCTAAGCATCCCCCCCCTCAATCATAAGTCTAAATAATTGTACTAGTAAGGCAACAAGAACTAGAGCATAAAATGATATCATCTCCAAGTCTTCAATGTGAAACTCCCAATCCAAGCTTCGATGAAGATCTGCCTAAAAAACCGCCAAATTTAGATTTTTTTTTAGGTAAGAAAGATTTTTTATATTATATATAAAAAGGAGAGATTACATCCGAGCTTAGGCAGGCCGAAGCACTGCACCTGTTCTGCATGACCAGGCTCGCAGGCCTTACAAAAATGAAATACTAAAAGACTATTCTACCCACAATGACAAAACTTCAACTTGCAGACCATGAAGAACACAGAACCAAACCAAACTTTCTTGCATCCTATCAACCTAATCAAAAAAGATTATTGTACCCTGAACACAGCATAACCAAATATAGCTGCAAGGCATAGGCCCAAGATCTAATATAGCACAGCAATCCCCTCCCACCGAATTACAATAAGATGTAAGGCAGGTCTTGGAAATGGCCCCGGGGAGGAACGGTTGGAGTTGACGCTGAGGCTTCAGGAAGACGAAGTTCCATGAAGTGCAGGAGGAAGTCCATCTGCCAATTCATTTCTTTGGATTCCTCAAGGAGTTTCTGCCTCTAGTCCTTCTGTGCATCCTCGTCATTCTGATCCAGACGATCCCAAAGAGCATACCCCACAAGGTTATTAATAACCCAGTAAAGTGCCACAATGCGTTCATACATGATGAGTCGACCCACGATATTCCCCGGGTCCATAATCCAATTCTCAATCTTCCGAAT
The DNA here is from genome assembly GCA_027924585.1 of Larix kaempferi. Taxonomy (NCBI): domain Eukaryota; kingdom Viridiplantae; phylum Streptophyta; class Pinopsida; order Pinales; family Pinaceae; genus Larix; species Larix kaempferi. Next base: position 23,481,959 of record BSBM01001229.1, on the reverse strand, counting down.
TTCTTCATGCAAGGTCTCCTTATCCAACTTCTGCCAAAGTTGTTGCTCCACTTCCTAAATCTCTTGCTGGATTGTCGAAGGAAAATCCAATTCAAAGATCTTGGCCTCCCAGCGAGCTCTTTGGTGGGAACGAGAGAATTTTCCACTTTCACCCCCCCGGGTTATCTTCTTTGTTACTACGCAAACGACGGCCGGCATTAGCATTCCACCCATCCTCAATGCTTTGGTCTCCCATAATGCCCACACTCTTAGTTTTTCCCTTCTCCATTAGTGAGAAAGCACTGGAATAATGCATGCAATGGTCACTCTGTCTAATACGTCCGTAGCTACCACCTTTCCAGTCATTATAAGGAAGGTCACCACCCCAGATAATAATTAACCAGGTACCTTCCATTATCTCAATCCTCTCTTCTGCAAATTATCTCCTGTTAGAATACGACATTTAATTACCAACCAGATAAATGTTGAAACTTTAGGCCACAACTTGGCATCCCATAGCTTTTTCCATTCCAGAGTCGAGGCTGGATTGTTGAAACCCATCCATATGTTGTAAGCTTCCTTGATAGAAAAATTGCCCTTAAGCTCAAAACCCCAACGAAGTTTGTCCTCCCCATTATGAACTTCGATTCTTCGGTTGTTCAAAGCCTCTTCAATTCTGTTTAATTCCTCCTCGGGACCGAATTGTTCCCACCAGTCCCGAGAAGCCCAAACCCTAAACTCTTGTTCTGGGTTGGTTGCTTCCCAGAGATCTTGGACCATAACTTTATTGTTGTTGGTGCACGCCTGGATGACGAGGGGAGCTTCAACATTTCCAGCTATAGGGGGTAATTGTTGCCAGGATTCTTCCCAGGCTTTGGCTCTTCGACCATTCCTTATTTCCCAGAAACTATTTTCCTGAACAAGGTCTCTTCCTTGGGTGGCCATCTTCCAAATATGGGACCCTGGAACGCTTTCAGAGAAATGGATCAAGTTACCCTTCTCCCATCCATCCACGTATTTAGTGTGCCAAAGTTTAGCCCAGGGTTCCTAGCTATGAGTAACCCAACGCCACCAAATCTTAGCCCCAGTGACATAATTGACTTTCTCAGGGTCACGAATATTAAGACCCCCTTGCTCCTTGGGGGAGCAGATAGTTTCCCACTTAACCAGGTCCCATTTTCGGTGCTCTCTTGGACCATTCCACATAAAGTTGCGCTGAATGTTTTTATCTCCTTAAGAACAGTTTTAGGGGCCTCCCTGGCCGAAAACAGATACATAGGCATAGCTTGCAACACTGCTTTCACCAGAACCAGGCGACTGGCAAAGTTCAGTGGCCTGAGAGAGTCCAATTAGACAATTTTTTCCTCATTTTATCAAGTAGATCATTCCATGACCCCTGACAGGCCATGGAGTCAACCAAAGGAGCACCCAGGTATTTGGATGGAAGAGAGCTCTCTTGGAAACCAAGAATTCGACAGATGTTTCGCTGAGTGACCTTAGGGGTATTGAAGAAAAAAACCTGAGACTTTTGTTCATTTACCTCCAATCCAAAAGCTTTACCAAATTTAATAAGACAAAATCGGATCTTCCTGGCTTCCTGGACAAAAGGATGACCCATAAGCATAGTATCGCCCACAAACTTTTGATGCATCTGACGATCTGCTCTAGGGTGAATAAGGAGCCCTTGCATATCATGGTTACCTTGCATCGCCTTGATTGTTCTTCCTAAGCCTTCTGCCATGATAATGAAGAGTAAGGGAGACAGAGGGTCTCCCTGACGAATCCCCCTAGAAGGTTTGAGTAAGCTAGTAGGAACACCATTTAGCAAAATGGAAGAGAAGGCAGTGGATATTAGGTTCATGATCCAACTGATCCAGTTCTCCGAAAAGCCAAAAGCTTGCAGCATGGCCTTCATGAATTGCTAATTCAGCTTGTCATAGGCTTTAGCAATGTCAAGCTTCAGCATCATTCCTAGGATCTTTTCTTTTTTAAGGGAGTGTAGCACTTCGTGGACAAGGATGATGCCATCCATGATTTGTCGACCTTCCACAAACCTAGACTGTTATGGGGATATGAGAGAGGGAAGAATGGGCTTGAGGCGATTAGCTATCACCTTCGTAACAATTTTATAAATCACATTGCAGAGGGCAATAGGGCGAAACTTACCAAGGGAATCCGCCCCCTCCCCCTTAGGGATAAGAGTTAAGAAGGTGGCATTGAAAGTCGGAAGGATTTTCCTAGAACATCTTGATGTTTCCACAATATACCAGACTTCCAACTTGATGAGATCCCAGAAATAATGAAAGAAATTGGTGGTAAAACCATCCGGTCCAAGGGCTTTCCCATCGGTCATTTGCTACACAGCTTCTTCGACTTCGAGCATCATGATTGGCTTCATTAGAAGATCATTTTTCTCTTGCGAGACTAGAGCTGGGATATTTTGGGTTATCAGCTCAATGTCTCTACTTCTATCAAGATTTGTTTCAGTCATAATGTCTTGAAAGAAATTGTTGAGTTCCCATGCAATCTCCTCTCTTGTTTCTAGTCTTTCACCCTCCCTATTTTTTAGCTTGAGGATCTTGTTCTGCATTCTGTTGTGGGTGACTGACCTGTGGAAAAATTGAGTATTTCTTTCACCATCTTGAAGCCAATTGACTCTAGCTTTTTGGTGCCACAGGATTTCCTCCTGTCGCTCCCTTTCCTGCAATTTGTTATAAACACTAGCTACCTCTGTCTGCAACTCAGAGGTGTACCCTAAGTTCATACCCATTTTTTAATTTTCCTCCAGTCTCAATTCTAGGGTCATTTTCTCCTCAATGATATTCCCAAACTCTTCCTTGTTCCATTTCTTTATTTTTTCTTCGATAGCCTTCATTTTCTGTTGGAACTTGTACATACTATGGCCCTCTCCTGTGCTAAGCTCTTCCCACCATTGCGTTACTTTATCCTTGAAATCAGGATGTCCTAGCCGGAATTGTACAAAACGGAAAGGTTTTTTAAATTGAGAACCCAGCCCACTCCACCACAATTCAACTGGCCAGTGATCAGACCCAGTCGCTGGGAGAATGGAAGTTGAAATTTCACTCCCTGATTCCATGACCGACTCGGAAACCAGAAAGCGATCCAGTCATGAAGCAATGTGGCGATCTCCTTTTCGTTTATTATTCCATGTGAATCTTCCTTCCCCCAGGACGACATCCACAAGTTTAAGGTCTTCAATAGTATCCCTGAAACGACCACACTCGTCTTCTAGACACCTTCTTCCGCCCTTCTCCTCCTCTAAGGAAGTGATAAGGTTAAAATCACCCCTCACGATCCAATGTTGATTTCCCACAACATCCCCAACTCTCCTCAAGGAATCAATGAAGGCAATCCTCTCTTGGCGAGTATGAGGCCCGTAGACATTAGTTAAAAGGCCAGAAATTTGGAAACCAATTACCCCAAATTCAGCAGAGAGGTAACAGTGATTCCCACGGAATCCCGTCAGATTAACTTTACAGGGATCCCATAGGATGCCAGCCCTCCTGCCATACCTCTGCCATCAATTCCCATTACCTCACTATTTTTCCAAATCTTTTTGCATCTTTCTTGCAACTAGGATGTCGGGCATTTAGTTTCTTGGAGAAACACAATGGTCGGATTTGTCATCCTAATCTTTTTTCGAAGGACCTTTATTTTCTACGAGTCGTTAAGACCCCTTATGTTCCAGGATACAATCTTCATTAAAAGGATAAGAAGTTACAAGCTTAGAGCAGCCCTAATGGTAGGGTACTGACCTAATTCAATCAACTTTAATCATGTTGCTGCAATGCGATGCCGGTTGGATTTTCATCCCGGCTTCTTGACTATTTCTTCATGTTTCCTCTTGTAGTCTTTGTGGGATCCCGAGTTAATGCCAAGGCGATTGGACTCTCTAACTTTTATGATGGCCTCTTTTAGGAGGACCACTTATTCTTGTGGGACATAACCAGTTTCTGCATCCTCACATGCTTGTTGTAGATTTTTCTGGGTTTTACTGCTTGCTGGTTTATGTTAACTTTTCAAGTGTTTTTCATCTGCAGCCGGTTTTGCATAGGCTGCAAACTACTTATGAAAAAATGTTGTAACAATTAAACACACAATAAACTACCACTAACAGGCTGAAATTAAATACTAACACATGCACACCATAAACAGTAGACACTCAGATGTTTTTGGCAACTGTGCCCTGGAAAAACCCCCATGGGGAAAACCAGTAGAGAGAGAGAGATTTTATTTCTTCAACAAAAATTCATCACAGCATTACAATAAAAAATTTGCTTATCTTCACCACTCAGCAGAATCTTTCTCGAAAACTGTGCACCATACAGAACCTTGATTTGTGTGCCCACAGCCTTGAAATACGTGCCAGAAATTTACTCAAAATCTGTGCTGGAAAATACACAGTCCGTACCACTGTACCTTTCTCGATTTCTGTGCAAATGCACCTTGAAATCTATGCATGAACAACTCAAAAATCTGCCTCGATTTCTGTGCAGGTTGTTCCTCAATTTCAGTGTTGTTTACTTCTTGAAAATCGTGTTGTTAACTTGGAAACTGTGCCCTATACCTTCCTCGAAAACTGTGCAGTCAACCTCGGGATTAGTGCCCAATCAAACCCTTGAAACTGTGCAGGGATAAACTTGGGATTTGTGCCCAGCATATACTTGAAACCTGTGTTGTACAGCCAGCAATAAATGTTGCCTATACGGACCTCGATATGCGTGCAAGTTGCCTCAAAAGTTGTGCCCAAATCCGTACTGTACGGTAGCCTTGATAAGCGTGCCCAGAATTTATTGCTGAAGTCTCCTCGATTTCTGTACTGTACTGCTCCTTGGAAATCGTTCCCTTGCTCTCTCTATCTTGCTATCTTCACTTCATTCACAAAAGTAATGAGCCCTCATGCCTCCCTCATGCTTTTTGTTCTAACCCTAAGTGGGTTCTAATCCAACGATGGAAAAATGATCCAATCCAATGGCTAAGATTCAATGAGAGTGAAAAGTCACTCTCATTATTTAAATCACTTAAATAAAAAAATCACTCACCCACTTAACTTTAACAAAAAGTGACTTTAATGTTATAAAGTCTCATTAATGTGCATTTAATGTGAGGGTCACCTTTTTCCCCCTTCTAAGTGACATTAGGCAAATGTCACTTGGGGAACACTTCCCTAGGTACAAAACTAACACTCCCTCTTACCGAGGAAGGTGTTCCACACCACTCCCAACTTATCTCTGAAGAAGACAAACTTCCCCCTCCCCAAAGACTTCGTCAAGACATCTGCTACCTGCTCATCAGTGGAAATATACTGCAGCTCAACTGCCCCTCTCTGGACGTAGTCTCGGATGAAATGGTACCTGATCTCAATGTGCTTCAACCTGTCATGGAACACCGGATTCTCAGAGAGCTAAATGCAACTCTGATTGTCGCAATAGATCACCGTAGGTCTCAACTGCTGATCAAATAAATCTACCAATAACTTACGAAGCCACAGTGCTTTGCAAGTCGCCTGACTGGCTGCCATATACTCAGCCTCAACAGAACTCAATGCAACGGACTTCTGTTTCCTGCTGAACCATGACACTACTGCCGAGCCCAAGCTGAAACAGCAACCGGAAGTGCTCTTCCGATCCCTCACACAACCTGCCCAGTCTGAATCTGTGAACCCAACCAAGCTAACTCCACCCGAACCCCTTTAGTCCAGACCATAATCCACTGTCCCTGCTAGGTATCTCAGAATGTGCTTTGCGGTAGTCCAATGCACACTCCTAGGCTACACCATGAACTGGCTAAGAGTGTTAACCGCAAAACACAAGTCTAGCCTGGTGTTGACCAGATACATCAACAATCCAATGAGCTGACGATAGAGTGTGGGATCCACCAACTTACCCTCTGAAGCATGAAGTTGCCTCAAGTTGGTGATCATAGGTGTAGACATAGGCCTGCAGTCCTCCATCTGATAACTCTTCAGAATATCAACTGCATACTTCCCCTGTCCTAGGAAAATATGTCCAGGCTCCTGCCAAACCTCCATCCCCAAATAGTAATGCATCAGCCCAATATCAGTCATCTCATACTCAGCTGCAAGGTCTCTCTTGCACTGTGCAATAAGACGCTCATCTCCAGTGATAAATAAGTCATCAACATATAACAGAAGAATGAGAGGATCTCCACCAACCACAATGTAGTAAAGGTTGGGATCAGCCTCACTCTTCTGAAATCCCATCGAAGTCAAATATGCATCGATCCTGGAGTACCAAGCTCTAGGAGCTTGCTTCAGACCATACAAGGCTTTCTTAAGCCTGCACACATGAGAATCTCTCCCATGTATCTCGAATCCCTGTGGCTGCTCTAAATGCACCTCCTCCTGCAGAAGACCATTGAGAAACGCGGTCTTCACATCCATTTGGTGGGTCTTCCAACCCATCTCTGCTGCTATAGATATCACTGCTCTGATGGAAGAGTATCGAGCAACTGGAGCAAATGCCTCATCATAGTCAACTCCCTCAACCTGTGAGAACCCCCGAGCCACAAACCGAGCCTTGAATTTCTCCACACTGCCATCTGCAGCATGCTTGATCTTGTAAAGCCACTTGGAAGTCACTATTGACTTCCCCTCAGGTCTCAGCACAATCTCCCAAGCATCATTCTTCATGATGGAATGGTACTCTTCCATCATGGCATCTCTCCATACCTGATGCTGAGAGACCTCCTCAAATGTGGAAGGCGCAGAGTCACGAAGACTCGCAACAAGGGCCATCCCATATCTGTCTGGCTCAACTACTGACCTAATCGCCTCCTAAGGTCTACCAAATGCTTCTGCTTCCTTCAAGGTGTCCTGAAGCCACTTAGGCTTCCTCTTCCTTGAAGGCTCCTCCCAAACTGGTCTATCCTCATCCGAGGAACCCCCATAAGCAGAAGGTCCAACTCTCCGAGGACCAGTGACTGATGAACCAGTCCCTAAAGAACCTGTAACCTATGAACCTGAACCTGTCCCTGTCCCTGAACCTGACCCTGAACCTGTCCCTGAAGTGCCTGTCACCTGAACCACTGATCCTGTAAAAGCTGTGCCTGTACCCTGTGATCCGGTCACTCCAGAAACCTGCGGACCTGAAACCTATATCGAAGAAGCCTGTGTCAACTGAGGTGTGGGAGATGGTGGCTCCCTCTGCTCCATCTCTCTCGACTTCCTGAAGGCCCTCTCCTCATCAAACTTTACTTCCCGCCTCACTACAACTCTCTTCTGCCCAGGAATGTAAAGTCGATATGCCTTTGAAGTCTCATCGTAACCCACAAAGATACCTCTCTCTGTAGTGGGCTCGAACTTCGTCCTCTTCTCAGAAGGGACGTGAGAGTAAGTCAGAGAGCCAAATATCCGAAAATGACTCACCTCGGGCTTCTTGCCTAAATACATCTCCTCTGGAGTCATCCTCCCCAAAGTACAGTGAGGACTCCTGTTCTGCAGATACACTGCAGTGTTGCATGCCTCTGCCCATAGAAAGAACGATAACCCCTGATCATGGAGCATAGCTATCGCTGCTCCCACAATAGACCTGTTCTTTCTCTCTGCTACTCCATATTGCTCAGGAGTGTAGGGAACTGTCAACTGTCTCTGAATACCCTTCTGACTGCAAAAAGCATTGAACTCCTTGGAGGTATACTCACCCCCATTGTCTGATCTCAACATCCTGATCTTCCTCCCCGTCTGCTTCTCCACAAGGGCTTTGAACCCTTGGAAGACACTCAACAATAGTGGGGACTTCTTGTTCCTCAAGAAGTAGATCCAGGTCTTCCTAGAGTAGTCATCAATAAAGCTAATGTAATACTCGTGACCAGTCAAAGATACTGAAGACATGGGACCGCAAATGTCAGAATGGATCAAGTCAAGCACTCTTGCTGCTCTCGTGTCACTGCTTGGAAAAGCAGTCTTGGTGTACTTTCCCAAAGCACACCCCCTGCACACATCACTCTGCTCGGTGGTGAACTCAGGTAAACCTGTAACCATGCTCCTCAACAATCTCAGAGTTGGGTGATGTAAGTGGGCCATCCTCCTGTGCCATAGCTCACATAGCTCACTGCTGCTACTGTGTGCTAGAGCATGTTGCGGCTGAAACAATAACTTGTACAGTCGTCCACATCTAACTCCAATATCCATGGGGGTAGATACACCTATAGTCCTGGGGAACACCTACACTCTCCCATCTGAGAAACACACCCCAAGACCCTTGTCCTCAATAGTGGAAACTGAAACAAGGTTCTTTTTCAGCCTAGGGATGTACAACACATCCCTCAAAGTCATGGGACTCATGGACTCCCTCTGAAATGTAATGGTCCCCTAACTAATTGCTCTAACAATGGTATTGTCACCAAGTACCACCTCCACATCTCTAACTGTTCGTGACAGCTCAGAGAACAACTCTCGAGTACCTGTCATGTGTCTCGAGGCTCCGCTATCAATGTACCACGTACTAGTGGTGGATGGACCTGTCTAATGCCCTGTCAACAATGAATGCTCACTCTCCATATCCATATCTGTGCTGGTGGCTAAAGAAACTCTCTCTCTCTCAATCTGTCCAGCATATAGGGAAAACTCCCTCTGAAACCTGTCACCGAAATCATCAACCTCTGCTAAGGCTGTTGTCTGCTGTCCCTGTCCCTTCTTCTTCTTCTTGCTTGGATACTGTGAAGCATAGTGCCCAAATGCCTGACAACAATAACACTTGATTTTACTCAAGTCCTTCTTCTGTCCACCCTGTTGCTGTTCTTGTTGCTGCTTCTTGGCCCCACCCTTCTTGGGACCCTTCTTCTTCTTACCCTTGGCTGTCAGTGCCACGTTCTCCTCATCCACCCCACTCTGTGATGAACTGCCCTGTACAAGACCTCTCCTAGTCTCCTCCTACACAAAGTCATCCCACAGTCTCTCCCAAGACGGTAGGTTCTCTCTAGCCTCTATGGCCTGCACAAATACACTCCAGGACTTTGAAGCCCCATTCACTACTTGCGTACAAGCTCAGTGGCAGATACCACTTCACCAACCGCTGCCAGTTCATCCCGAACTGCAGAAATCCTAGTGAGGTAAGTTGTGACTCCCTCTCCTCCATTCATCCTGATACTCTTGAGTTTCTCTTTGAGAACCATCTTTCTATTCTCATTGGAACTCTCATACAAGCTGGTCAAGGCACTCCGCATCTCATGTGCCCTAGTCTTCCCAGAAATGTGAGGGATTATGTGGTCTTTAACTGCGTCAAGGATAATCCTCCTAGCCTTACAGTCCTTGTTGAAGGCTGAAAGGGCTGCTGCATCTGTACCATCTGGAATAACAATCGGGTTGGCTGTAGTACTTTTAACCACCTCCACCCATAGTTCATTCTCTTCCAAAATCAATAAAATTTTGGCCTTCAATGGCACAAAATTCTCTGTCCCATTCAACCTATCCTCTATCCTCAGACCTGTAGCCATCTCAACTTCAACCCAACAAAATGCTGATCACTAACAGAAGAAAAATCTCAAAAATTTCTGAGTTCTGGAAATTACTGTGTGCTGCAAAAATACTACTGTTTTCTGCCCCTACGCTCTGATACCATGTAGATTTTTCTGGGTTTTACTGCTTGCTGGTTTATGTTAACTTTTCAAGTGTTTTTCATCTGCAGCCGGTTTTGCATAGGCTGCAAACTACTTATGAAAAAATGCTGTAACAATTAAACACAATAAACTACCACTAACAGGCTGAAATTAAATATTAACACATGCACACCATAAACAGTAGACACTCAGATGTTTTTGGCAACTGTGCCCTGGAAAAACCCCCACGGGGAAAACCAGTAGAGAGAGAGAGATTTTATTTCTTCAGCAAAAATTCATCACAGCATTACAATAAAAAATTTACTTATCTTCACCACTCAGCAGAATCTTTCTCGAAAACTGTGCACCAAACAGAACCTTGATTTGTGTGCCCACAGCCTTGAAATACGTGCCAAAAATTTACTCGAAATCTATGCTGGAAAATACACAGTCCGTACCACTGTACCTTTATCGATTTCTGTGCAAATACACCTCGAAATCTGTGCATGAACAACTCAGAAATCTGCCTCGATTTCTGTGCAAGTTGTTCCTCAATTTCAGCGTTGTTTACTTCTTGAAAACCGTGTTCTTAACTTGGAAACCGTGCCCTGTACCTTCCTCGAAAACTGTGCAGTCAACCTCGGGATTAGTGCCCAGTTAAACCCTCGAAAACTGTGCAGGGATGAACTTGGGATTTGTGCCCAGGATATACTTGAAACCCGTGTTGTACGGCCAGCAATAAATGCTACCTGTACGGACCTTGATATGCATGCAAGCTGCCTCAAAAGTTGTGCCCAAATCTGTACTGTACGGTAGCCTTGATAAGCGTGCCCAGAATTTATTGCTGAAGTCTCCTCGATTTCTGTGCTATACTGCTCCTTGGAAATTGTGCCCTTGCTCTCTCTATCTTGCTCTCTTCACTTCATTCACAGAAGTAATGAGCCCTCATGCCTCCCTCATGCTTTTTGTTCTAACCCTAAGTGGGTTCTAATCCAACGGTGGAAAAATGATCTAATCCAATGGCTAAGATTCAATGAGAGTGAAAAGTCACTTTTATTTAAATCACTTAAATAAAAAAATCACTCACCCACTTAACTTTAGCAAAAAGTGACTTTAATGTTATAAAGTCTCATTAATGTGCATTTAATGTGAGGGTCACCTTTTTCCCCCTTCTAAGTGACATTAGGCAAATGTCACTTGGGGAACACTTCCCTAGGTACAAAACTAACACTTGTTCTATTCCATCCAGGTCTAGATCTCCAATGTCCATGTCTTCAATCTCTTCGCCAATATCCCCTCCTAGATCGTCACTTGGGATTTCCTCCGCAGTAGAAGTAGAAGCCCTCAGGTCTCTGATCTCCTCTTAATTGATCGTGTCCTTCTGTTCCTTGGTGCGGAGAGAAGTAATTTCCTCTGATTGTTCTTTTAGGGCATCAAATTGATTAGAGGTCAATCTTTTTAGCTCCTTCCATACTTTCATGTTTCCTGCCACCTCTCTTTCGGCTGGAAACCCTAGTAAACCCTTGGTCTTTGCATTCCTCTTCATTCTTAGGAGAGGGTTTAGGGTTATTCATGGGGCAGTCTTTGTATAGATGACCATGTTCATGGCACCTGCAACATCTAAACGGAATTTGTTCATAGTCCAATGGTTGAACCCAATTTTCATCCTCCCATGACATCTTGATCGCTTCTGGTAGTTCCTTAGAGAGATCCATGTACACACAGATTCGAGCATAGGCAGTGTACCGTTGAGCTTTGGTTTGCTCAGAAATCTTTACAAAGGACCTGAGGTTGTTCCCAATGTCTTCCAGGATTTCTGAGTCCCAGTATTCGTTGGGGAGGGAATAAAGCCTAATCCAGACTGACGCAACCCTCATATCCTCTTTATCAGGGCAAAACTTTTCCTTCCAAGGTCGCAAAAAGAGGCCAGCCGAGTAGAAGAAGTAGGGGCCCCCATCTAAAACTCTATCTCTATCTTCCAGACTTAAGAAAGAGATGGTGAAGAAGCCCTTTGGACCCAGTTGGAGATCATAATGCCCTTTTGGTTTCCAAGTTGAATTTATCCAACAGATTAGGGCTTTTTCTGAGGGAAGCATACCCACAAACTTGCCAATGAGCGCATGATCCTGCATATATTGGATCCTTTCCCGAAACTTGCTAGATCTGATATTCATAGAAGGGATTGAGGTCGATTTAGGGATACATTGACCCTGCTTCCTTCCCACAGTTGAGCCTGCGAATCCAAACTCTTGGGAGCTTATTCCCTTTCCACCCATTCCTTCAAGCGAGATCGGGATCCCCCCAAACTGAAGCACTTCATGGGGGTTTACAGGGGGGCTGAAATGCCTCCCCCCACTATTGCAGCCATAATCGTCGTCAGTCCTTTTGACTTCAGAGATCGTTGTAAACCCTAGATCGACACCCAATTCCTCCAACATAACATTCGTCAAGGTAGCTTGTTCATTTCAAAGTACTCCAATTAGAACTATTTTAAGTCGAGTGGTCAAATTGATGTAAGCATGTGAGCTAGGATGCCTGTAATTATTCAGTCATGTTAACTGCAATATCTAATGAAAGCTAACCATGAAAAGTGAATCAACTAAAAGTCTACCACATCCTCTAAAATGCTTGGCAATCACAATCATATGCTAAGAAAAAATGCAAGAGAATCTAGTGTCATTGTTAGGCCTAAAGATCATCCACGTGAACAAAATTTCCACAAAACCACTCTTACCAATGACAAAAATAGTGCTTGTTACTGGGCAAACTAGCCGGGCTAGTGCCTAGTAAGCAAATATAAGAAACGTGACCCAATGTCACCTCGATCATAGTTCTAACTTCTTTGGAGGGCTGGAACCTCCAAGGGGAAGGACCCTTTTGATGTCCTGTAAGACACTAATGCAACCAAAGACTATGTTCTCTACGAAAATGTTAGCTTTTGACCAATGCCTTATGGAGTCAATGGAAAAGACATAGACAAGTAAATCTCATCCAACAAGCCAGGTGATATAGCATCTAACATACATATATTTTGCAAGTAGATATATAATCGATCATGGAATTCATACAATGTTATTAATGCCAATAAGGTTATGCATCAAAGATTTAACAACTACGTGAACAAGATGCCAATGATAAAGATTAGATGCATTCCACTTCAATTACCCAAAATAGATGTGTCATATCTGTATGTATTAACGCAGTGTAGCAGCAAAATTGTGATATCATCAATTTGTAAGAAGCAGTAAGAGAAAGTATAAGATCAACCCCAATATGTTAACAAACCAGAAATCCACAAAATGTCTCTAAAATACAAAGCTAGTGCAACGATGGATAACCTCCCTTTATATGAAGTTTGCATCAATATTCAGTAAACATATAAAAACATGAATTTGACCAACTACTTATTTGCAAAAGTCATACACTGTCACAACCACTTTCAAATCTAAGTAATCAACACCACTATAGCATATAGGTGGACATCAACATTTAAATAACATTAACCATGCGATTTTGTTGTACTTGAAGTAAGAACATCCACTGTGAAATAAGCAAATTTCAGATTGCTGTAAATGTAGAAATCAGACCTCTTTTTAGACTAAAAGATCAGACTTGTAATACGCCTTTCTCAGACCTATTTTAGACAAAAATCAAACTTTTACTTCCATCAAATGACATCACAACTAGTACATGAAGTTACCTTGATAAAATCATTGAAAAACAAACCTCCTTTTTACTGTATGTGTATGTAGGTACCAATGTTATCAGAACCAGACCGGTGATCGAACCGGCAGAGCCCAAAATGTGAACCAGACCATAATCGGAAAAAAACCGGGAAAAAAATTGATCGACCAAAAGACACAAACTATTCATATTTTTTAAAAATATATATATATTCATGTGCATACATATGAATCCAAACCATTAATACAGAAATATGGAAAGTTTCTCATATATATAGCCATTATGGGTGCAAATAACCAAAATAGCACCGAGTGCAATACATCTTTGAAGTTCTGAACCAAAATACATTAATAAAGAGGCTCTAAATGTACCCTAGAGTCCAAAAAATAAGCAAAGTATGGATTGGTTGGTTCCGTATGGAATTGGTCAAAACCGATCGGTTCACAGTCGGTTTGGCCGGTTTTGGCCGTTCACAACCGGTCCAAATCAATTTTTGGTTCAGGCACCTAACTGGACCAGTTGGGCCTATGAGCCGGTCGGACCGGCCGGTTTTACCGGGTCTCGTCCAGTTCCAATAACAATGGTAGGTACAGGGTTATCCTTTAGTGATGGTTATGCAGAGAAGAGCAGAAAAGGTGTAGCAAAGAGTGGTTAAGGGAGGAGGAGAAAGTGAATGGTAGGAAGAGGAGAGGGGAAGGAAATGTGAAAGTGGGGAATGAATGGAGGATAAGAGGATAGGGAAAGAGAGGGCAGCGAAGGGAAAGGAGAATGGGCAGCGAACAAGGCTAGGGAGATGGAGAGAAGGAAAGAGAACGCTGTGAAGGATGGAGCAGAGGCAGCAAGGGTTTGGAAAAGGAATGCGAAGGGGAAGGTAGAGTGGGAGGAGAGAAGAAGAAGGGAAAGAGGGTTAGGTTAGGGTTGCAGTTAGGGTTTTAGGTTTAGGTTTTTCCTTTTGAAATGTATGCACAAAACAAAAATAAAATAAAAAACTAATTACAAAAGAAAAATACAAAAACAAACCTAAAATTAATATTTACAATGTAAAATCAGGGTTTTTAAGGATTTTTTTTTAATTTTAAATTTTTAGGGCTTCTTAAAATTCCACTCTAAGGTATTTAGGGTTTAAAATGGCAGGCCGAAATTATAGGGAGGAGGGCCGAAATTTTAAGGAGGCCAAAAATTAAAGAAAAACTCAATTTTGATTTTTTGGGGGTTTTTTTGGAATTTTTTATTTTTTTTAGATTTTAGGGCTTCCTAAAATTTCACTCTAGGGTTTCTAGGGACAAAAAGGGCAGGCCGAATTTTTAGGAGGAAGGACCGAAATTTTAGGGAGGCCAAAAATTGCAAAAAAAATATTTTTTAATTTTTAGGATTTTGTCATGAAATTGCAGACCTAATTCTACCCCTCATTCTACCATGAAAATGCAGATTTACACACGAAAATGCAAAAATAACCTAACAATAATATTTACAAATTAGGGTTTGATGTAGAGAAAATGGACAAACTTAGGGTTTTAAGGTTTTACCCTAGCCCTATGGGCATCAAGTAGGATAGCCGTCCTCTTGAGATGGTACTTGCCAAGTTTGGAAAACTAGGGTTTTCTCCAACAACGATAAAAGTTGGTTGAAAAGGCCCTAGTGAAGACAAACCTTGGAGACCTAAAGCTCAAGCTTTACAATGCTAGGGTAACTAAAGGCTGAAAATGACTTAGCTAGGACAAAATGCAGCATTAATGGCTACCATTCAACCTTAGACAAGTACACATCCAACATTTAACAAAGAAAAATCAAGAAAATAAACTTAGATACCTCCTTGTGCATGTGTTAAGCAAACAACTCCTAGCATCACCTTAGCAAAGAGCAAGAACAAAAGATACTTCAAAGATTTGCCTCCAAACTAGCAAGTACATCCATCCTCAAGAGGTGCGCATCACTCAAAAAGCCCAAGTAGGGTAAAAATCAGAAATAAATGTTTTATCCCATAAGTTGTTCTGTTAAAATGAAGTGAGGAGAAGTGTATTTATACTTTTCTCACACTCACTTTACAAAAATAAAAATTATCCAGGCCGATATGCATTTTTAAAATGTCAATTTGAAATTATAAATGTCAACTTAAAATTAAAACAATAATAATATAAAATAATCAAATCTGTGGGTAATTCGGGGCATTTTCCCCAAAATTTACCCACATGGCTAAAATAGCTAAAAATGAGCATATCGGTCTATTCTGAAAGCTAGACCACAGAGGAGGGAGGTCGTCATGCCCCATCTAACCCCAACAATAGTGAAAATCCCTCAACACCCCCCCTACTCAAGCACTGTAGCATGGCTTGGAGGATGACGTCATCATCAAGAGGATCCCAAGGAGGGAGGGCGCTGGTGAGATGGAGGACCAAGAGGGTGTGGAAAGTGACGTGGAGGATAGACATGTCCCTCAGTACTAAAAGATCTGCCGTTGGAGTGATAAATCAAGGTTCGGGTCATGTGACCCAGTGACCCACCCCTGGAAGCCCCGGACACCAACCTCAAGGCTTCAATCCCTTTCATGAGGCAGTCAACGATGCCACTAAGCCACAGTACTTCCAAGAGAGAAACCAGAGGGTCAAGCCATAACCCCTACTCAGAAAAAGATGGCTAAACACCCCTCCTGGTCAGAAAAATAACCCCCTCTCCCTGGGGCACCTCTGTAGGTGCGTTGGTACTAGTAAAACATAACACTGGCTCCAACTGCGAGACGAGTACTCCTCCTGAGGGTGCTCGAGAATCCATGAATCATCTGAGTAGCTGTAGACCTACAAACATATTAAATAACCAAAGACATCAAACTACCATGAGGCAGACACTTCCGTCCTTCCTTGCTCATCATAAAAGTAAGATAAAATAACTTGAATGAACAAGCGACTAACCTATGTAGACATGAATAACGTCAAATGCAAATGCATGGGTAACAGTATATGCCTAATCAACTAAACTAAGCCTACCTATGCTAAACATACAAATCAAGAAAGGTTAAGTAAAATCATACCACCAATGTAACCATTTAAGTAAGCAATTCATACATGATCCTTTACCTTTGTCTTTGGAATGAATCCATGACAAAATCTCATTGATCACAAAGCGTATACGTACCAAGGTCTCCATCAAAATAGGAGATGAAATTTGGGTGGCCTGGAAGCTTTGATATTGTTGCCACGGATAAAGATTGCTTTTACAAGCTCCATTTATCCAGGCTTCCACCGGGATCAGGTATATACCATCTTCATCATACACTGGTATTGAGAAAAAAAATTGCCTGAAATTTGTTGCCTGATTATCAATTTGAGAGACCATACGTGGAGGTGGACCTTGCGAATCTTCGTATGTCAACTGCAACCTGTTTGAACATTTCTTTGGAGATACAAGAATATTGTTCATCTTCATATTTGTCATGTTAGTACCCCCACTGATCTTTAAAATTTTGAAATTGTCAACCACATACTTGATGCTTTCACATTTCAAATGAAAAGATAAACAATAAAAATCCTGACAATGTGGGAAGAATATCATACGTGTCCACATACTTGCAATGGTTTTATTGAAATGCATTGTTAACAACTTACTGATACAAGCTCCATTTATCCAGGCTTCCACCGGGATCAGGTATATACCATCTTCATCATACACTGGTATTGAGAAAAAAAATTGCCTGAAATTTGTTGCCTAATTATCAATTTGAGAGACCATCCGTGGAGGTGGACCTTGCGAATCTTCGTATGTCAACTGCAACCTGTTTGAACATTTCTTTGGAGATACAAGCATATTGTTCATCTTCATATTTGTCATGTTAGTACCCCCACTGATCTTTAAAATTTTGAAATTGTCAACCACATACTTGATGCTTTCACATTTCAAATAAAAAGATAAACAATAAAAATCCTGACAATGTGGGAAGAATATCATACGTGTCCACATACTTGCAATGGTTTTATTGAAATGCATTGTTAACAACTTACTGATACTGGTCAAAGATGCCTAAACACTTCTTGTAGAATGTTGTTGGTTAGGGCCTACCATGGACTGGGAGATAATGGACAAACTCTGCATAAGGCCATCGTCAACAGACACCGCATCTTGTACTACTGCATCGTCGAGCAAAGCAAAAGGGTTGATCCAATCTTCATTGATGGCAAAGTAAGCTTCTTCACCCATATTTGTGCTCGGGAGAGGGTCTACCATGATGCTACAAGGTCTTGAAGAACTGTACATTGGTGGGCCAAGGAACTTCCAATAATCATTGTTTTCCGTAAACCTGTAATTTTCTTCCAAGAGAGACAAAATATGATAAGAAACTGTAACCTGAAGATATGGAGAACTCACCATTTCTGTATATTCTTCAGTCTCTTCAACTAAGGCTTCTTGCTCCTCATCTTCAGGAATCCCTTCATCTTCGGTCATAAGGGCTATTACGTCTTTTACCGGGTCCTGAACAATGGCTTCTTCAAGTAAATCTTCCGAGAATTGATCTTCGTCGAGGACTGCTTCATGCTCCTCTGAGAGTTGTTCATCATATATGCATGATCGTCCCTTATTATCATCATGATTTCTTCCTTAGCATTGGGGCCCCATTGATTGTTGAATGTCTCAACCAGTTGGAGGAAGGAAGATATCCCCTTAGGAGGAAGTCCTTCATACCAAGTATCCATATCTTGGTCACCTCCTAGTTCGAAGGACATTACAAACATCTGCATAATGGTGTCCTCGTCTGCGATATCCCACGCCATCAAAACTTATTTGAACTTCATAACATGTGTTGTAACGGTATCCTTTCCCTTGTGGAACATTGGGATGGACTTCAGACAGCGATGTTTATTAAATCTATTCGGGTACCCCGGAATATTTGAGAAGTCAAACGGATCGAGGATCCCCATATCTCTTGTCATTCAGTTTCATTCTTGTAGAGTACTTCCTTTATTTTTTTCTTTAGTTGGAGTCACCAAGAGAGACCTGCCAAGTTAGCTCAACAAATCTCACCAAAGTACTAAAACAACGGCGTACCTAAGATAATGGTGATTGTTCTGAATTGCTTCTTGATGAGTGGAGTCGCCTTAAATGAGTGGAGTTGCCAGGTAAGATCTACAAGATTAGTCCTTAAATATTTTCAAAATACCAATCCAAGACTTACCTTGAGTTTCTTACCAAGTGTCGTTTTGCCAAGGGTGTAAATGACTCCGAATAAACCACTTAAAACTTTGAAATGTCCCTGACAACGACACCAAAATTGTTACCAAGCAAACTAGCAAGGCTAGTTCCCGATAAGCAAAAATATAAGGAAAGTGATCCAATGTCACCTCGATCACGATCCTAACTTCTTTGGAAGCCAATAACCTCCAAGGAAAGGAGAAGTACCCTTGTGACAACCTATAGAACACTAGGACAACCTGTAGAACTAGTGCATCATTTCGATGTCCTTCATCTCGAACCCCGATGCTAGATCACGATTGCACATCTCAATGAGCTTCTCTGACCCTGTAAGTAATAGGTCATCCACATAAAGTACCAAGATGAGTGGATCATGGCCAACAAGTGTAAAATACAAGTTCGGATCTACCTCACTCTTGATGAAGCCCATAGACAATAGATACCTATCAATCCTTGAGTACCATGCCCTCGATGCTTACTTGAGTCTATATTATGCCTTCTTCAACCTACACGCATGAGAATATCTCCGATGCACCTCAAAGCCCTAAGTTTGCTCAATGTATAGCTCTTCTTCAATCACTCTATTGACGAAAGTCGTCTTCACATCCATCTGATGTATCCTCCACCCCATCTCTGAAGCAATAGATATAACATCCCTGATTTTCGTATACCTGGCTACTGGAGCGAATGCCTCCTCGTAGTCTACTCCCTCCTTCTGGGAGAACCCTCTAGCCATGAACCTCAATTTGTATTTCTACACACTTCCATCTGCAGCATGCTTGATCTTAAAGATCCATCCCGAACTCAACACAAATTTCCCTTCTCGCCTTGGAACAATGTCCCACACTTCATTCTTCATGATGCATGCATACTCCTCCATCATGGCATCCCTCCAAACGTAATGGCTTGCTGCCTCCTCAACACTGATAGGCTCAAAATCAATGATCTCACTCATGAGTGCCATGTAACTAGGAAACTATCTTGGTGGTTTGCTCTGCCTAAAAGAACTCCTAGGAGCCTCCACATGATCTTGAGCATCTCTCAGTGTCTGCTCTTGCTATCTGGGCCTCTTCCTGACAAAAGTAGGAGGCTACAACTCCTTCTCTGAAGATTGAGTCCTTGTACCTACTAGTGCTGGTCTCTCCTCAACCTTCGGAGCCTCTCACTCCTCATCCTCTACCATTGTTGGAATGGTGTCATGTGACTTCCTAAAGGCTCGACTCTCATCACACCTAACATCTCTCCTCACCACTATTTTCCCAAGTGATGCGATGTATACTATGTATGCCTTTGAAGTCTCACTGTATCCAACAAATATACCAGGCAAATTAGCAGGACTAATTCCCAGTAAGCACTAATAAGAATAGTGACCCAATGTCACCTCGGTCACCGTTCTAACTTCTTCGGAAGTCAAAACCTCCAAGAAGAAGTATCCTTACGGAATTCTATAAGACACCAAGACAACCAACAAACTATGTTCTCTATGCAATCTTGGTTAGACCAGTGCCAAATGGAGTCAATAATATCATGATCAATGCCAGTGAGTGCAAGATTACCAATAACATCAAAGATCAGTAGCCTACTTAGATCAATCAATGAGATGTATAAGCGAACATGCATGTGAAAATAATCAATATTGGATCGAAAGACTATATTGCCTAAACCATCAACCAAAAGCCAAGTACATATCAATGTCGTTTATTAATCAAATACAAGCCCATAGTATAATGATCAGAACCAATTTATAACCATTAACCAAACATGCATTAATTTGTACTTTTCAACATATGCAAGACCAATTAATTATGAGTAACCTCGGTCCTAGGTTATCCAAATTGATTTCAGCATTTACTATCATTCATGAGCATTGATATACTTCAGATCGGTACATCAAGAATAAAAGAGAAATAATATAACTTGGGTTTCTTGTGAGAACGTTAATTTTCATCAAAAAAATATGTCACCACTCAAATTTATATGTTCTTTGCCTTTGTGTATGCATCAGTTTCGAAAGAGCAAGTAAATGACAACAATTTCAATACATAATATAAACAATTTAATTATTCAAAAGGCATCATTCCAGTTTAAAGTCAGGTCTGAGCATAATATATTTGCAGCTGAAAATACAACCTTTATTAATGTACAATTAATAATAGAACTAACTACTAACTTTTTGTTTTTCTAATGTATGAAAGTCGTCGGTGTAGGCTGGAAAGACACTACACACAGGGTCTTCAATCTTAGTTTGCAAACCTGTGTTAACATTCAGAAAGGCCTTGGATGGGAAGCCAAAGGAAGGAAAAGGGCCAAGGAGGATGGGCGTTGAGGATATGTGCCAGCCAAGGTAGAAGTTCGAAGGAAGGTGGAAGGTGGAGATGGGTCCGCGCGAAGAGGGATAGCGCGGAAGGAAGGAGCTGCGGGTTAGAAAGGAGAGGATGGCCGCGGATACGGGAGGAGTAGGCGAAGGATGGAGGAGGTAGCAGGTTAGGGAGAGAAGAAGGAGCCCCGGGCGGGATGGAAAGGAGTTGCGATTAGGGCAGCAAAAAGGAAGGAAACTCAGGATGAAGGCCGCAGGTAAGGAAGGGGCAGGCCCGAGAGAAGAAGACGAGAGCTGGAGGGAGCAACTCAAGACACGTAAGAGGGAGACCGTGAGGTGGAGAGGAGCCCGCGGATATGGAAGGAGGGTCGTGTGAGGAACCTGCAATAATTAATTAATGAAAACACACGAGATAGCAAAAATAACAGAACTCAGAATCACTTTTATTGATAACAGGCCACTTCGAGGGGGTAACCTCCTTTGAGCAAGCTCAATTCAAATAACTTCACGGTACCTTCATTGGTCTCAACACAAACTTATATACTAAATCTAGGCGCCAATACCATGGGTCAATACCATGTGTCAATACAAACCATGGGCCAATACAAACTATGGATCAACAATTACTACGGGACGACTTACAAAGCATATGCGTCCAATAACAATAAGACAAACTATGGATCAACAAATACTACGGGACAACTTACAAAGCATATGCGTCCAACAACAATATACTAACATAGTAAATAGAAGGGTTGACATGGGTTCCTAACATCCCCTCTCCCTTAGAAAAAGCTTTGTCCTCAAAGCTTTAGATGTGGAAATTGATGCAGAATCTAAAGGAGTGGTTCCCCTGTAGCATCCTCGGGTTGCATTCCGGGCCACTGACGCCTTTTGAGTTGCAGGGAGGGTTGCTTGGAAGGCTGTAGACGAAGAATAACCATATCAGCTGTGTGAAAAGTGCACTCAGAACGGTGTTGATTGGCTTGTTGTTTCAATCGAATTCTTGCCATGTGAAGATTGTCCTGCAGAATGAGAAGAATTTGATCGTGATGTCGAAGAACCGAGTCAATTGCCTGAACTGGGGAGCTGTTGAGAGTGTATGGAAGAAGAACTGGTGGTGCATGTCCATAGATTGCTTCATATGGTGTCCTTTTAGATGTGGTATTATACCACTGGAGCGCTTCTAGGAAATCCATAGAAATAGTTGTCCAAATCTCTGTAGGGATGGGCAAGGGTTCGAGCAGTCCTGAAAGGAGTGTCGTTTCACCCTTGTTGACTTGGCAAGTATCACAGTTAGCCACCATCTGTTGAATTGTCATGTTCAGTCCCTGCCAAAATAAGTTACATTGTTCTCGGTCATACATTTTTAGGAACCTAAAGTGCCATGTTGATGAAGAAGCATGGAGTTCATAGAAGAGATAGCCCTGTTGAACATATTGCAACCAATTTGGAACAAGCAGAGAAATAGCTGTAAGAGAAACTAAGTCATCAAATGTGCGAGAAGGAGCATCTACCACCATATTGTCCTTACCCTTCTTGTAAGGGATTGCATAGGCATAACCCATGAGTTGGATAACCCATTTCAGGTGTGCTGGGGAGGAGACCCATTGTTCCAAGAAATTTGCCAGACTCTGGAGATCAGTCTTGATACAGAAATAATTCCCTAATAGTTATGGCTGCCACTTCTGTACTGCATGCAAAATAGCCATCATTTCCTGCTGAGATATAGATGCAGCTAAATTCTTACCGGAAAGGTCTCTTGAAGGCGACAAGCCCACTGGTTGAGCAAGGACACTTGCATATCTATCCAAGGAAGTAGGGGAGACCGTTGATGGGTGCATCTGAATGGAATGGAGTTGAGCGATGATACCATGTGAATTCTTCTTCAGGATCTTTTTCAAGCGATGTGAACTGATGAAGCAGAGAGACCCTTGTTGTAAGCCCTTAAATTTGTGTTGTTTCCCATTGACTGAAAACTGCATCCAAAGTTTAGCAAAATCCCATAAGATGGGGACAAGTGTGCCTAACCATTGAACGCCCAAAACCACATCACATCCGCCTAGGGACAAGTAAAACATGTCAGAGCATAGGTTATAATCTTCCAGAGAGATACGCACATTGTGACACTTCCCCTTGCAAGGTAAGGTGTCCCCATTGGCAACCATGACTTCAAAGTTGGAGTAAGGATGGACAAAACAATCAACATGTTTAGCGATCCGAGGGGCAATGAACGTATGAATGCTACCAGAATCAACGAATATTGTAAGAGGAAGCTTCTTGAAGTAACCCCTGACCCGCATTATTTGGGGGGTGGTGACGCCGGATAAAGCATGGAGAGATATCGGGTTGCTCATCCTAAGATGGGGAGTCAATAAGCGGTTCCTGAATGTCGACCTGATCATCCATTGTATCTGGAGCTTCTTCACCAATTTTAGAGGCAGACGGAGAATCCATATCCAAGAAATAGAGCTTTTGTTGAACACATCTATGTCCCCGAGTGAATTTCTCGTCACATTTATAACAAAGCCATTTTTCTCTGTGTGCCTGCATCTCTATTTCAAACAAATGATTGATAGGAGTTGGTCAAGGAGCTGGCGGGATGGGAGGTCGTTGAGAACCCATATTTCGGAAGGGAACAAAACTGGGTTTGGAGCGTTGTTGGGCTGCAATCTTGTCTTCTGACAACTTAGCCAACCCTAGGACTTCCATCATTGTGTTGGGACAGAACATTTTAACCTCTGACTGGATTTCATCCTTAAGACCACTGATAAAACAACTCCTGTAGAATTCATCAGACAATCCTTCTATGTGATTGGCTAGTTTCTCAAATTCTGTCTGATACTCTCTCACAGTGCCACTTTGACGAAGTTTAGTGAGTGCTCCGGTGAAGTCATCAAAAGCACTAGGACCAAATCGTTGCAAAAGGAGTTGGCAAAAATCTATCCATTTTGGCTCATCATGAGCCTTGATGTACCAACGATACCATTGAAGGGCTTCTTGTTCCAAATGAAAGGATGTAAGTGGAACTTTTTGGACATCAAAAGTATTATGCAGACTGAAATACTATTCTGCACGATAGATCCATCCAGTCGGATCAATACCATTGAAGCAAGGAAATTCAAGCTTCGAACCACGGAAATTGCTGGAAGAAGAAAACCCATTGGCTGCAGAAGATTTTTGTTGTCGGTTATTGTTCATGGCTAAATGCTGAAGATGGAGGCTAAGAAATTTTTCATCCAAATCTTGGAGTTTGGTTTAAATGGCTGCAAGTGATTCCTCCGTGGTTTTTGCTCCTGCGCGGGTGACAACCAGAACCAAGAGGTTTTTTTTTTTGGGGGGGGGGGGTCGGGGAGGTAAATAGATAGAAAAACACAAACAAAAGCTTATTTAGTAAAGGGAAATTTGGATTTGGGAAAAACTTGGATGGGTAATTGGGGTTTGAGTAGGTTTTGGACACTTTCTAATGGACAGGGAAGCAAAAAATGGGGATTTCAGAAGTAGGGTGAAAGAATGAGAAAATTGGTCAAAGAGGGACAAAGAAGCATAAATAGGGAATGAACATGGTGGCAAAATTTGGAGGCGAGTGGGTGAAAATTGAAGAAGTTATGGCAAACCCTAAAAATACACAAATGTGAGATTTCTGGCTTTGGGAAGTAGAATTTTGGATAGGGTCCTCAGGAATGAAATATGCAGAATGGGATTGCAGGGGTGTCCGGGAAGTTTCAAGGGAAGTGGAGTTAAAACAAGGGAGATATGGCCAAAAAACGGAAAAAAAAAAATGGAGAATCATTTTTATATTGATCGCAGGCCACTTCGAGGGGACAACCTCCTTTGAGCAAGCTCAATACAAATAACTTCACGGTACCTTCATTGGTCTCAACACAAACTTATATACTAAGTCTAGGCGTCAATACCATGTGTCAATACAAACCATGGGCCAATACAAACTATGGATCAACAATTACTACGGGACGACTTACAAAGCATATGCGTCCAACAACAATAAGACAAACTATGGATCAACAAATACTACGGGACGACTTACAAAGCATATGCATCCAACAACAATATACTAACATAGTAAATAGAAGGGTTGACATGGGTTCCTAACAGGTCGCGAGTGGAAAGAGGGTGCGGGTACGAGCTCAGGAAGGAGAAGAAAAGGTCAGCGTGGAGGATGCAGCAAATTAGCAGCGGGTCCAAGCTAGAGACTGGATGTGGATTGGTAAAGGATGCACCAGGTAGGGGAAAACAGGGCCACAAAGGGAGATGGACCAGGCTGCGAGGGTTAAAGGGAGAGAAGGCAGCAACAAGAAGAGATGAAGGTCGTGAGGATGGAACGAAAGGCCGCGTGAGGTTGCAGCAGGATGTAAGGGAGTTGCGATTATAGGGCAACCGGTGGAAAAGGAGAGGCAACGAGGAGTTTAGGAAGCTTGGCAAGGAAGTTGTAGGGGTTTTTAGGATAGGTATGCAGCTAGGGTTTAGTTTAGGGCTTTAACACTTAAAATTAAACAAATTTTTAGGGTTTTCAGTTTATAAAATAGCAACTAACTCAGAAAATGAAAGACTAACTTGCATAAGCAAAACAACTAACCAAAGCCTAATCCAAATAATATTTACAAAATTACAACTCAGAATTGAGGTTTAGAGTGTAGTTGAACAACTAGGGTTTTCCAAAATGCAACTAATCACCAAACCTAGGGCATCTATGAGAGGAGCAAGCCTCCTTGAGATGGTACTTGGCAAGCTTAGCAACTAGGGCTCAACCTCAACAATCTCTAGGATTTGTTGAAGGAACCTAGTCTAGCAAGACTTGAAGACCTAAAGCTCAAGCTTGAATGCAATGATGACCAATGACAAAAGTGAAATGCAAATCAAAACAAAATGAAGCAACAATGGCTTCCATTCAACCTAACAAACATCACTTTCATACAATTGACAGAGAGACATCAAACAAAAAAGTATAGATACCTCAAATTACATATGTTTAGAAAACAACTCTAGCCTCACCTTAGCAATGGCATGAACAAAAGTAAAACTTCCAAGAAATGCTTCAAACTTGCAAAATAACCTTCATCAAAGAGTGCATCCCTTCAAAGAGCCCTAGTTAGGGCAAATAGCAGACATAATGATCTTATCCCAAAAGTTGATGATAAAAATGAAGTAAGGAAATTGAATTTATATGATCTCACACTCACTTTTACACAAAATAAGGTCAATTTAATATTTAAAAATGTCAACTTAAAAATCTAACAAAAATAATATAAAATAATCTAAAGATGGCCTATTGTAGGCTACTTGGGGTATTTTCTAGTGTTCCACGGGGACGCGTCCCAGAGGGTCGGGGATGCGTTTCGGCGTTTTTAGCATCCCGCGGACGTCGAAACTCCAGGCGAAACGTTTCGACACATCCCACTTTGGGCGAAACTCGACGAGACGCACAGCGAAACGTTTCGGCAAGCAGCGATACGCGTTACGTCTCGACAAAACTTCCTAGCGTCCCGCACGAAACTTCGTCGAGACTTCTAGACATCCCCACACCATTTTGTTATTTCTCAACATAAATTAATTTTTTTTAAAAAGAAATATTAATTAAGAAATTAAAAATTATGAAAAGAAATTAAAAATTAAAAATTAAAAAACACACATCAAAACATTAACAAACCTAAAACATTACACGATTTCACATAGCTGCATCATCGTGAGAGGAAGCAATTCGCAGCCGAGAGGGAGGCAATCCGCAGTCGAGCATCACCATGAGAGGAAGCCGAGAGGGATACTAAGAGGAAGCATCACTGTGGGTCGAGCATCACCTTGAGTGGGTCGAGCATCACCGTGAGAGGGATACTGAGAGGAAGCATCATCGTGAGTGGGTCGAGCATCACCGTGAGAGGAATCCCGTGAGTGGGTTGAGCCCGTGAGAGGAAGCCCGTGAGTGGGTTGAGCCGCGACCCACTGAGTGGAGCAGCAGTCCCGTGGGCGAAGGAGGGTGGAGCCGTGGTGAATTTGCAGTTGCAGCCAGTCAGCATTTCACATTTGTGACGACGATTTGCTAAGTTTGCAGCCACCCAATTTGCTGAGGAAGAGGCCGTGAGCTCAGAACTCAGAACTCAGCTCAGCTACCAAGGAGAACTCAGAACTCGTTGTTTGTTAAGGTAAGTCCAATGGCTGCCTGTTAGTGTGTTTTTTAATTTTTATTTATGAGTTTTGTTGACTGTGTTTTAATTTTTGATTTTTTTTGTCTTTTTAATTATATACAGCAGTAAATTTAAAATTTAACTCCCATTATAATTTATATATTTAAGAACATAAAAAAATTTAAAAACATTCTTGCAGGTTGTCAAAAATTATAAAACAACACAGTGACATTCACATAACAGTTTCAGAATTCAAACCAGCAATAACCAATATGAGCAACAACTCTGGTGAGGGCGACAGCAGTGGCAGTGATGGGAGTATCATTGATTCATGTGTATGCAGTATCATTGATTCAGGTTTTCAATCACTCAAAAGTTAAATTTTTTATTATAATCATGATGATTCATGTAATGAGTAATGACTAATCATAATGTGTTTGTAACTTTGTATTTACATTGCATGATTGCACAATGATGAATGTAGTATCTACTATTTAATATTTAGTAATTACTAATTTGGTAATTTGCATGGGATGAATTGTTATTGTTGGGATTTATATTTTTCAGATTTTTTATATTTTAGGAATTTTTATGGCCCCGACGTCCCCTTGTCCCCCCCAAATTTCTCTAAAATTTGGGGTGGTCTCCACACGTCCCGAATGTGCGTCTCCCCGCTCCCGCGTCCCGCCGTCCCAGAAACTTGGGGGAACATTGGTATTTTCCCCCCTAGATGCCAAAATATGCTAAACAAGGCCAATTTTGACAAAACTGAAAGCCAAACTGTGCAAGGGGGGGTTGTCATTCCCCAACTAACCCCAACAGTGATGAAAACCTTCAACGCCCCCCCTTTAGCAAGCAAACAGTCTGCCAGGAGGATGACGTCATCCTCTGAATCTGAAGGAGGGCCCAGAGGGAGGGCGTTGCTAAACTGGAGGACCAGGAGGGTGTTGGAGGTACTCTAGGAGATAAGAGTGCGTCTCAATGCTGAAGAACCTGCCACTGGAGTGATAAAACAAGGTCGAGGTCATGTGACCTAGTGACCCACCCCTGTAAGCCCCAGACACCAACCTCAAGGTTTCAAACCCTTTCATGAGGCAATCAGCGATGCCATTAAACCATAGTACTTCCAGAAGAGAAACCAGAGGGTCTGGCCATGCCCCTACCTCAGAATGAGCTGGCTAAACACCTCTCTTGGTCAAAAAAAGACACCCTCTCCCTGGGGCACCTCTACAGGTGCGTTGGTGCTAGTACCATTGTACCACCTCACCTGTACTCTTCTTGGCCTTTTCTTTGCCCTTCCTTGTATGACTTGCAAGAGAAACATTCTCCTCATCGTCACCCTTTCGTTGGCTTCCATGCAGAGATTCCTCTCGAATCTCCTCTTGGTTGAAGTCATCCCATAATCTCTCCTGACTAGGAAGATGTTCACATGCAACAATACCTTTGACAAAAGGAGCCCCATGGCTTGGTGAAGCCATTCAGAGCTACTCTTACCAACTTTGCATCTGTCACTGTCTCCCCAACTACTGCCAACTTGTCACAAACTTGTGTGATCTTGGTGAGATAAGAAGCCACTGTATCTGATATGGACATCTTGGTGCTCCTCAGTTCCTCCTTCATCACTATATTCCTATTGTGGTTCTCACTCTGGGACAGCTTTATCAAAGCTTCCCACATTTCCCTGAATGTTTTCTTTTCAGACAAATGAGGCATCACATGATCCTTCACTGCATCCAGAATAATTCTCCTTGCTTTCACATCCTTCTTGTTATGCTCGGTGATACGTGGTACCAGTACCAGCGCACCTGCAGATGTGCCCCAGGGAGAAAGGGTCATTTTTTTCCTGACCAGGAGGGGTGTTATCCAACTTTTTCTGAGTGGGGTTATGGCCAAACCCTTTGGTTTCTCCCTTGGGAGTACTATGGCTTAGTGGCATTACTGACTGCCTCATGAAAGGGCTTGAAGCCTCGAGGTTGGTGTCTCAGGCTTCCAGGGGTGGGTCACTCGGTCACATGACCCCCACCTTGTTCTATCATTCTGGTGGCACTTCTTTCAGCACTGAGGCTTATGTCTCTCCTCCAGGTCACCTTCCACACCCTCCTGATCCTCCAGTTCAGTAGCACCCTCTCTCCTTGGGATCCTTTTGATGATGACGTTATCCTCCTTGCCGGGTTGCATTTGCTTGATTAGAGGAGGCGTTGAGGGATTTTCACTATTGTTGGGGTTAGATGGGGCATGACGACCCCCCCCCTCGCCATTCCAGCCTTCAGATCGGAGTGTTATGCTCATTTTTAGCTATTTTAATCATGTGGGGGTAAATTCTGGGGAAAATGTCCCAAAATACCCACAGATGTGATTATTTTATATTATTTTTGTTATAATTTTAAGTTGACATTTTAAAAAGCATGTCGGCCTGGATATTTTTGTAAAGTGAGTGTGAGAAGCTATAAATAAACTTCTCCTCACTTCATTTTAAGATAACAACTTATGGGATAAAATTCATTATGCTACTCTTTTACCCTAGATGGACCTTATGAAATGATGTGCACCTCTTGGAGGGATGATTCTCCTTGTTCTTGGATGAAGTTGGATGCTTTCTTTGTCTTGCTAATGCTTTGTGGATGCTAGAATGGTTGGAATAACTCATGCTCAAGTAAGTCTTTTACATTTTTAAGGTTTGCTTGATAAATGGTAGGTCAATTTTGCATCTTGAATGATTGAATAGCAGCCCTAGGGATACATTCTCTTTGAATAAGGCTTTTGCCTACTATTCTATCCAAGCTTGAAAAAATCGCCGAAAAATCGCAACTTTTTGTAAAAGTCGCGAGGTGAAGGCCCTGCCGAAAAATCGACGCTTAAAAATCGCGATTTTTTAAAAAATCGGCGATTTCTGACTTTTTCAAAAAATCGGCGATTTTTTCGAAAAAATCGCGAGTTGAAGGAAAAAATCGCCCATGCTTTTTCAGAGTTTTAAAAACTGGGTTTTTTTTTTTTATAAATTTGATGAGTTTTGTACATGTAACATTGATGTCAACAGTACTAAATGGTAATGTTAAAATGTCAACAGTACTAAATGGTAATGTTAAAATTAAAGTAAAAGTGACATTCTCTTTATCTTTCATTTTCCATCCTTTTACTTAAATTTGTAACATTACCATTAATTGTTTCAGGATGTTTGAGAGTGGTTCCAACCTCATCAGACTTCATATGCAAAAAGTAGGATTTTAGATCCCATTTAGAATTCAACAAACTTAATGGTTTTCAGGATTTCAGGATTCCAACGTTTCTAGTGGATTCTATCATGTATGTGGGTAAGGGATTGGAATTTAATGAAGTACATCAAACTCTCTATGTACCTTGATGTTGGTGGTGTCGATGCCTGATTGTTAAAGTTGTTTGAATTCCACTGTCATGACCTTAATTAAAAAATGTACCCTTCAGTCAAGCAAAATCACTTATTAAGCATGGGAAGCTCTTTCTACCTTATTTTAACGCTTGGATTAAGAAGTTTGAACAAAATTGTAGGGTGTTAATTGATGTCCTTGGAGGATCAACTTCGAGATTGGAAGCAGAGGCAAAGTCTAGAGCCTAGAGGTGGGGGAACATGGTGCTACTAATGAATATGATCTCGACATAGACAATGATTTTGATGATTATGTTTTTTCAATTTTGATTTAGATATGTATTGCACTTGGTGCCATTTTGATAATATTTTGTCTCTAATGGTTTGGAATCATAGCTTGGAATCTTTAATATATATTTTTTTCATTAAAATTGTAAAATTTTATGTATTTTTTAACAGTCTGAGTCATTGAAATCAAACCACTCCAAGTTATTTGCATCCACTACATCTATATATTAGTGCTTTCTACATATTTATGTTCCAATGTGTTTATCTGATGTTATTGTTGCTTTATATGTTTAAAATTCTGAAAAAAATGAATGTATTTTGTATTTTTTAATGTTTGCCGACTTTTTCCGATTTTTTCCGATTTTTTCGCCGATGTTGCCGAGAAATTGTTTTCGGGACCCTTGCCGACTTTTTGCCGAGTCCGACTTTTTCAACGTTGATTCTATCCTCATTGTATACTAAAAACACTCCTAAGAGGAGCCTTTTACAAAGTTTGGCCTTGGAGCTCCAACTTTGCCCTAGTTTAGACTCTTGAAACAAACCCTAGAGGTTGTTTCAAGAAGCCCTAACCTAGTAGCAAGGAGAATTACCTCCAAGAGGAAGACTTGTCACCTTCCTCTAAGGCTAGGGTTTGAGGTAACATCCATTAAAACCCTAAGTTTGTCCATTTTCTCTACATCAAACCCGAGTTTGAAGTTTTGTAAATATTATTGCTAGGTTGAACTTGCATTTTCATGTGTAATTTTGCATTTTCATGGTAGAACTAGGGTTAGAATTAGGTCTGCAATTTTATAACGAAAAACCCTAAAAATCAAAAAAAAAAAATATTCATTTTTTGGCCTCCCTAAAATTTCGGCCCTAAAATCTCGCCCCTAAATTTTTGTGGCCATAAATTCTCGCTTCCCTAAAATCTCGCCCCTAAATTCTCACGACCCTAAATTCTCGTGACCCCAAAATTTCGACCATAAATTATCATGGCCCTAAAATCTCGCCCCTAAATTTCCACGAGCCTAAATTCTCTTGACCCCAAAATTGTCCCTAAATTCTCGCAACCCCAAAATTTTGGCCCTAAAATTTTGGGCATGAAATCCTCGACCTATCTTTTTTAACGCTAAACAGACCTGCAAAACTGCCAAAACTACTATACAAGTACCATCATAACTCTCTCTATTACTCTGTGTTTGACTCCATTAGAGGCACTAATCTATGCTTTAAGATGTTTGGAAGGAATTTGGCATCTACTTGGCAAGTACATTAAAGGGATCTCCCCTTGGGACAACATTGGATCCCGAAGAAGTTAGGAGATTGGACAAAGGTGACAGGAGTCCAAGTTTCTTATGTGATTGCCTTTCACTTGCAAGCCTAGCCTGCTAGTTTGAATGGTAACATTTTTGGCATCGTTGCCAGGGACATTTCAAAGATTGAAGTGGTTTATCCGGAGTCACTTACACCCTTGGTTAAACGACACTTAGTAAGAAACTCAAGGTAAGTCTTGGATTCGTATTTTGAAAATATTGTTGAGGACTAATCTTGCAGATCTTACCTAGCAACTCCAATTAAAAAGAATTTGGTTAAGTCCGACAACGTTGGTAACATTTCTGGCGTTGTTGCCAGGGACCTCAAAATAAATTGAGGTGATTAATCCGTGCATGAAAGACATATTGGTAAGCTTCAAGGTACATCCTCATACTCGAAATATATATATATTGTTGTAAAGACTAACTTGACAGGTTTATATGGCGACTCCACCATGAAATCAGCCCATCTCAGGTACGTACTTGTTTAGTGCTTTCGATGAGATTTGTTTAAGTCTAACTTGGCAGGTCTCTCCTGGCGACTCCTATTGAAGAAAATAAAAAAGGAAGTACTTTACAAGACCAAAACTGAAAGGCAAGAGATATGGGGGGCCTCGATCCGTTTGATTTCTCAAATATTCTGGGATACCCACATAGGTTTGATAAAAATCGTTGTTTGAAGTCTATCCCAATGTTCCATAGGGGAAAAGATACCGTTACAGCACATGTCATGAAGTTCAAAGAAGTTTTGATGGCATGGGATATCACAGATAAGGACACCATTATGCAGTTGTTCGTAATGTCCTTCGAAACTAGGAGGTGGTCAAGATATGGATGATTGGTATGAAGGACTCCCTCCTAAGGGGATGTCTTCCTTCCTCCAACTGGTTGAGGCATTCAGCGATCAATGGGGTCCCAATGTTAAGGAAGAAATCATAAAGATTATAAAGGACGATCATACGGATATTGATGAACAGGTCTCAGAGGAGCATGAAGCAGTCCTTGACGAATATCAATCCTCGGAAGGTTTACTTGAAGAAACCACTGTTCAGGACCGGGTAAATGACGTAATGGCCCTTATGACCGGAGATGAAGCGATTCCTGAAGATGAAGGGCAAGAAGCCTTAATTGAAGAAAGTGAAGAATGTGTAGAAATGGTGAATTCTCCATGTCCTTGGGTTATGGTTTCTTGTGATATTTTGGCTCTCTTGGAAGAAAATCACAGGTTTACGAAAGACGATGATTATTGGAAGTTCCTTGGTCCATCGATGTACAATTCTTCAAGACCTTGTAGCATCATGGTAGACCCTCTCCCGAGCACATGTGTGGGTAAAGAAGCTCACTCTGCCATCAATGAAGAACAACCATTTTGCTTTGCTCAATGATGCAGTAGTGCAAGATGTGGTGCCTGTTGTCGATGGCCATATGCGGAGTTTTTCCATTGTCTTCCAATCCATGGTGTGCCCTAACCAACAACATTCTACAAGAAGTGTTCAGCCCTTTTTGTCCAGTATCAGTAAGTTTTCAATGATGCATTTCAGTAAAACCAATACAGGTATGTGGACAGATATGACATTCTTCTCACATTGTCAACATTTCTATTGTTTATCATTTCGCTTGAAATGTGAAGGCATAGATCATGTGGTTGACAATTTCAAAGTTTTAAAGATTATTTGGGGTACTAACATGGTTACTATAAAGATGAGCAATGTGCTTGTGTCTCTAAAGAAATGTTTAAGCAGGTGCAAGGTCAGGTTGCAGCTGGCATATGAAGATTTGCAAGGCCCACCGATAATAATGGCTTCCCAAGTTAAAAATAAGCCAACAGATTTAAACCAATTTTTTTCTCAATCCAGATGTATGATGAAGATGGTCTATACTTGATCCTTGTGGAAGCTTGGATAAATGGAGCTTGTGAAAGCAATCCTTCTCCGTGGTAGCAATATCAAAGCTTTCAGGCCCTCATAGTCATCCACCCTTTATCTCATATCCTAATGAAGACCTCGGTACGTATTTGCTTTGTGATCGATGAGATCTTATCATGGATTCACTCTACAGACAAAGGTAGGGATCAGGTATGAATTGCTTACTTAATGGTTACATTGGTGGTATGATTCCACTTAACCCTTCCTGATTCTTATGTTTAACCAGTACCAGCGCACCTGCAGATGTGCCCCAGGGAGAGAGGGTCATTTTTTTCCTGGCCAAGAGGGGTGTTATCTGACTTTTTCTGAGTGGGGGTTATGGCCAGACCCTTTGGTTTCACCCTTGGAAGTACTATGGCTTAGAGGCATTGTCGACTGCCTCATGAAAGGGCTTGAAGCCCTGAGGTTGGTGTCCGGGGCTTCCAGGGGTGGGTCACTGGGTCACATAACCCCCACCTTATTTTATCATTCCGGTGGCACTTCTTTCAGCACTGAGGCTTATGTCTCTCCTCCAGATCACCTTCCACACCCTCATGGTCCTCCAATTCAGCAGCACCCTCTCTCCTTGGGCTCCTTTTGATGATGACGTAATCCTCCATGCCAGGTTGCATTGCTTGATTAGGGGGGGGTGTTGAGGGATTTTCACTACTATTGGGGTTAGATGGAGCATGAAGACCCCCCCCCTTGCCACTCCAGCCTTCAGATCGGAGTGTTATGTTCATTTTTAGCTATTTTAGTCATGTGTCAGTAAATTCTCGGGAAAATGTCCCAAATTACCCATAGATGTGATTATTTTATATTATTTTTGTTACAAATTTAACTTAACATTTTATAATTTCAAATTGACATTTTAAAAGGCATGTCGGCCAGGATATTTTTGTAAAGTGAGTGTGAGAAGCTATAAATAAACTTCTCCTCACTTCATTTTAAGATAACAACTTATGGAATAAAATTCAATATGCTACTCTTTTACCCTAGAAGGGCATTATGAAGTGATGTGCACCTCTTGGAGGGATGATTCTTCTTGCTCTTGGATGAAGTTGGATGCTTTCTTTGTCTTGCTAATGCTTTGTGGATGCTAGAATGGTTGGAATAACTCATGCTCAAGTAAGTCTTTTACATTTTTAAAGTTTGCTTGATGAATGGTAGGTCAATTTTGCATCTTGAATGATTGAATAGTAGCTCTAGGGCTACATTCTCTTTGTATAAGGCTTTTGCCTACTATTCTATCCTCATTGTATACTAAAAACGCTCCCAAGATGACGTTTTTACAAAGTTTGGCCTTGGAGCTTCTACTTTGCCCTAGTTTAGACTCTTGAAACCAACCCTAGAGGTTGTTTCAAGAAGCCATAACCTAGTAGCAAGGAGAATTATCTCCAAGAGGAAGCCTTGTCACCTTCCTCTAAGGCTAAGGTTTGGGGTAACATCCATTAAAACCTTAAGTTTGTCAATTTCTCTACATCAAACCCTAATTTGAATTTTTGTAAATATTATTGCTAGGTTAAACTTGCATTTTTATGTGTAGTTTTGCATTTTCATGGTAGAATTAGGGTTAGAATTAGGTCTGCAATTTTATAACGAAAACCCTAAAAATAAAAATAAAAATCATTTTTGGCCTCACTAAAATTTCGCCCCTAAATTCTCGTGGCCTTAAATTCTTGCAACCCCAAAATTTCAGCCCTAAAATTCTCACGGCCCTAAAATCTCGCCCCTAAATTCTCGCGGCCCTAAATTCTTGTGACCCCAAAATTTCGGCCCTAAATTCTCGCGACCCCAAAATTTAGGCCCTAAATTCTCGCGACCCTAAAATTTCGGACATGAAATCCTCGACCTATCTTTTTTAAGCCTAAACAGACCTGCAAAACTGTCAAAACTACTATACAAGCACCATCCTAACTCTCTTTATTACTCTGTGTTTGACTCCATTAGAGGCACTGATCTATGCTTTAGGTGTTTGGAAGGAATTTGGCATCTACTTGGCAGGTACATTAAAGGGCTCGCCCCTTGGGACAACATTGGATCCCGAAGAAGCTAGGAGATTGGACAAAAGTGGCAGCAGTCCAAGTTTCTTGATTCCCTTTCACTTGCAAGCCTAGCCTGCTAGTTTGAACGGTAACACTCGTCCAACTGAGTAGCATTAGTAGTCCGCAAGCTCCCAAATCTCGTTCTCCATTAATACAAACACTATCCTCTCCTTCAAGGAACAGAAGTTGGATGTCCCTTCCAACCAGTCCTCAAATCTTTAGTCCAGTTAATGTCGTCCTGTCCAATCAAATAACTTGACCAAAGAATACCTTTTTTTGTGTAAACTGTAAACCCTTGTCATGTGTGATTTCCTTCTTTAGAGCCAACCTCACTCTGATACCATGTTAAATATATTTTACTCAATATCAATTATGATATTTGCTCTCAATAATTCTTTTACTCGGAAATTATAAATAGAAATACTGATATTTTTAACCTCCGAGCATATATATGTATGAAGAAGATTGCTTTGCCTCCGATGAAGAATGGATCAATCCTTTTTCTTTGCTAAAAGATGCAGTGGAGCAAAGGGTGGTTCCTGTTGACAATGCTCATGTGCAAAGTTTCTCCAGTATCTCTCAGTTCATGGTAAACCCTAATCAACTACATTCTACAAGAAGTGTTTAGCCCTTTTTGTCCAGTATCGGTGAGTGGTCAACAATGTTTTCCAATAAAGGCAATACAGGTATGTGGACAGGTATGATTTTATTTTCACATTATCATGATTTATATTGTTTATCTTTTCGTTTAAAATGTGAAGGCTGTAATTATGTAGTTGACAATTTGAAAATGATAAAGATCATTAGGAGTACTAACACGGTAATTATAAAGAAAAACAATATGCATGTTTTTCCAAGGGATTGTCCAAACATGTTACAGCTGATATGTGAAGATTTGCAAGGGCCACCTCCACAAACGCTTTCTCGATTGGACAATCAAGCAATTTTAAAGTAAAATTTTTCTTCAATGCCAATATATCAGCCAGATCGTCCATACATCAGTCCGGTGGAATCTTGGATAAATGAAGCTTGTAAAAGAGATATCTCGCCATGGCAGCAGTATTTCAGCTCCCAAATCCCCGTAGCCATCCAATTCTCATATAATTTCATGCTGAAGACCTTGGTATTTATTTGCTTCGCGATCGGTCAGGTTTTATCATGGATTTTATCCAAAGACAAAGGTAAGGCAATAGGTATGAATTGCTTACTCAAGTGGTTACATTGGTGATATGATTTTACCTAGTCCTTTATGCTTCTTATGTTTAGCATAGCTAGGATTAGTTAGGCATATACTGTTACCATGCATTGCATTTGACATTCTTCACGTTGTCATAGATTAGTCGTTTGTTTATGCATTTATTTTATTTTCATTTGATGAGCAAGGTAGGACGGAAGTGTCGACCTCTGGGTATTTTGATGTCCTTGGTCATTTGATATGTGTGTAGGTCTACAGGTACCCAGATGATTCCTGGATTCTCGAGCACCCTCAGGAGGAGTACTCGTCTCACAGTTGGAGCCAGTGTTACGATGGTACCAACACCATCGTACTTGCAGAGGTACCCCAGGGAGAGGGTGTTTTTTTTTTTTTTCTGACCAGGAGGGGTGTTTAGCCAGCTCATTCTGAGGTAGGGGCATGGCTGACTGCCTCATGAAAGGGTTTGAAACCCTGAGGTTGGTGTCCGGGGCTTCCAAGGGTGGGTCACTGGGTCACATGACCTCGACCTTGTTTCAGCATTCCAGCGGCAGTTGTTTCAGCATTGAAACTCACTCTAATCTTCCAGAGCACATCCAACACCCTTATGGCCCTCCAGTCCAGCAGTGCCCTCTCTCTGGGGCCTCCTTCCGAGGATGACGTCATCCTCCTAGGCAAACTGTTTGCTTGCTAAAATGGGGGGCGTTGAGGGATTTTCATCATTGATGGGGTTAGTCGGGGCATGACAACCCTCACCTACGCAGTCTGGAGGTATTTATACTTTTGGTTTGATGTCTCTTTGTCAATTTGTATGAAAGTAGTGCTTGTTAGGGTTGAATGGAAACCATTGTTGCTTCATTTTGTCTTGATTTGCATTTCATTTTTGTCATTGGTCACCATAGCATTCAAGCTTGAGTTGTAGGTCTTCAAGTCTTCCTTAAGCTAGGATTCCTCTACGAACTCTAGTAATTGTGGAGGTGAGCCCTAGTTAGCCAAGCTTGCCAAGTACCATCTCAAGGAGGACTACTCCTCTCATTGATGCCCTAGGTTTGGTGAGTAGTTTTCTATTTATGCCCTAGTTGTTCAACTACTTCATTAAACCTATTTTTCTGAGTTGTTAATATTGTAAATATTATTTTCTAAATTAGTCTCTTATGTTAGATTAGTCCTTGTTATTTAATTTTTTGAATTAGATGTTATTTTTAGTGTTAAAAACCTAAAACTAAACTCTAAAAACCTAATTATGTTTTGATGCCCTAATTTTAGACCTTAAACCCTCCAGCGACTTGCCTTTCCTCTCTCCTAAGATCTGCGCTCTCCCTCCTGAGACATTCGGCCTCTTCTTTTCCCTCTCATCATACCCTCGGCCTCCCATATTGAGACCTCGCTACCCTAGTTCGAGGCTTCCCCAAGCCTGCCACAACCCTCGACGTCCCTTCTACTTTTCTCCTATACCTTCGGACCCCCTCTCTATTCCATCTCCAGCCCCATCTCCATCCCTTTCGCTGGCTCATTGCCCTAGTCTGAGTCCTCTCCTCCTTTGTCGGTTGATTCCCTTAACAACTCTCACGACCTGCTCCCCTTTCCTCTGCATCCCATTACCTCTCGCTTCGACCTTGTTGCCATCTCTTACGGTCCACGACCTTCTTTGCCCCAGTCCCGTTCGGTTGTCCCTCTCCAACCCACAGCCCCTTTTCCTTTCTAATCCACGGCTCCCTCCTCGCTAGCTACCTCGTTGCCACTCCTCCTTTTCGGGCTCCCTTCCTATCGCATCTTCACCCCAACCCTTCCCTACCTGGCTGCTCTTTCCTCGCTTTCCCTCTCTCCTCCATCCATTCGTTGCTCCCTTTCCAATTGCTCGCTTTCTCCATATCCGCAGCCTTTCCTTTCTATCCCTCCTACCCGCGTCCCTTTTCCTACTATCTGCGGCCTTTCCCTATCTCCCCTAGCTGCAGCCTTTCCTCCTTATCCTCTACCTGCAACCCTCCTGCTTCAACCTGCTGCAACTCTCCTACATCCCTACCTCTCCCTCTTTCTCCATCACTGAACCTTCCATATCCTTCACACAGGCCTGCCCTTTGGGCAGCCCTTGTGTGCCCTACCTTTGCCTCTTCCCTACACACAATAAACAGAAAACCAGTTAGATTTTTACTTAGAATTGTTTGCTTTCCATTAAGGTGTTTTCAACACCTACAGTAAGAGTAGTTAATCTTAGAAAGGAACATTTGGTAGTTATACAGCTGCTGTCATAATATTGGTTAATGCATATGCAAACCTGTGGATTGCACATTATTTCTGAGATAAAGGAATTGATAAAATTGGTGACTATTTCTGATATATGCTTGGCAACGCTGGTTATTCTCTGCTGAAAGTAAATGCTAGTAGTTGGAAGATATAAGGTTCTTGAAATTGAAAGTTATGTGTTGACAAATGGGAGCTTGTTTGATGAATGAAAATACTTGCACCATTTAGATATTTTCTTCTGCTACTATTGTTGGTTGCTAAACGTGACATATATTGGCATCACCATAGACTTGTGGAGGTTTAATAATGATACACACTTGCCATGATACACAACCATTTTAACTCTTAAATACAATATTCTATGGTGAATGATCTTCATAAGAGAAGCTTAAATCTCATTACTGATAACATTTCATTGATTGTTCACTATAATCGAATCTGATTAATGAATCACATTGACAACTAACACTCAAGGTATTTGGTTTGGATTGGTTAGTGTTTATTGGCAATATAGTCTTTTGATCCAATATTGATTGTTACTTTTACAAGCGTACATGTTTTAAACATTTTGTTGAATGCATTTGACTCCATTTAGGTACTGATCTAACTATAAGATTGCAGAGAAAATATAGTTTTTGGTTGTCTCAGTGTTCTACAAGATTCCATAAGGACACTTATCCTTGGAGGTTTCGACTTCCGAAGAAGTTAGAACGGTGACTGAGGTGACATTGGGTCACTTTCCTTATTTATGCTTACTGGGAATTAGCCCTACTAATTTGCCCGGTAACACCTTGGAAACCCCAAGGGGGAAAAACCAACATTCAATGTTCTTCTTTTATTAGCTCAGAGAGAAAAATCATAATGCTTACAATCATGGAACCTATAAAACTCAGTCCCATTGGAAAATCAACCTCTCTAGCAAAATCTGCACCAAGATAAAATCGTCCCACTGAAGATGAAATTGGCCTAGGCAATTCGGCCTTAGCAAATCGCCCTGCGTCAACCCTGCATCACCCCCTACGTCACACATATGGCAGGCGTACAAATCTGTCGATATGTACGGACTCTCCCTACAACTGTATGAATCGGCCTCTATTGATTCGGCTGGGTTTCAGCCTCTCTCTCTCTCCCTCAGCTGGATCAACCCCTTCTCAAATCAGCTTCTCTTACTTCTCTACAAAAATCTCTTCACTCACTGAGTCTCTCACTCTTCACTTCAAAAAATCTCTCTCAAATGATCTCCTAATCTTGTGTGTCTTTCTCTTCTCCTTAGGCTTTCTTTTATAGCATCTCAATAACCAAAACCCTAACCCTCAATCTCCAAAGCGATGGATGGCCAAGATTAGATCTTGAGCCTCACTTAAGATCAACGGCTGTGACTTAATCTTAAGTTCACTTTTTAGTCATCAGCCAACATTAAGTTAATAATGTGTTTTTCCTAAGTTAGACTCAGGAAAGAGATTATAAAAGTCACTTAATAATTAAGCAAGTACCTAGAGAGTAAATGGACAACTTCTGCATGCTTGACACCTAGTTGATGCAGAAGCTCCTGTCCGAGCTAGAATCATCAACACAGACCCCTTTGTATTGTGAGAAAGTACAACCAAACTTATTCACAATCATGTGGATCATCATAAATATCAACATGTTCAGCTTTGGATGCACTATATTCATCATCTCAATGCTCTAGGACGTATTGCACCCAACTTTGTTCCTCCAATCCATCAGCTTGCAGACATCTTCACCAAAATCCTGTTGAGATCCACATTCACTAGTTTGCGGCATTGTTTTGATGTGGGAGACTTGCCATTTATAACGGACTTTTTGCTATAATAGCATCTCCCTGTCACCCATTTCAACTTAAGAGGGCCCGAGGGGCCGTTGAATTATCAATGCAATCTGTACGTATGGCCACAATGAATGAATTATTATTACTTAAAACTATGGCTAAGGCCATATTCATTATTCTTGTATTTTGTTACTGGGTATATTTAAAGACAACCTAGTCAAACTTGATAAATTATTAAATAGGGTCAATAACCCTTTTAGGGTGTGTCACAGCAGTCTGCCCCTGTTTTGAGGTCCCATAGCCCCTATTGAAGGGACACCTCACTTGAGTTGTGTATAAATACACAACTCAAATTATCTTCTGTATCATCTCATGATTCTCATCTTATGATCTTCTTGATCTCTCTAATAAAGTGTTTTATGCATAACAGCACCTATATCTTGGGTGTTCTCTTGTGCTTGGCATTTCTTTCTTTTGTGTACTTGTGCATTTCTTGTGCAGCACACATGCACTAGGGCATATTTCTCCCTCCAACACACTAGGGTTATCTCCCTCTAGCACATGTGTGATTGAGTTATTGCAAAATCTGGGCTTGTCATAAAGAGGAACCTCTGGTGGTGAATTTGTTTCTCAACAGTTTTGAACCCTAAAGCAGGTCCATCATCAGGAGAGGCGTTTTGAAAGCTTCACAATCTGGGTTTGTTTTTGTTCCATTTGATTCCTTGCTTTCATCTGTGAATCTCAACAGTTTACTGCACCACTTAGAGTTAGTAATTACCTATTGGAACTCCTCCACTCTTCTTCGTATATAAAAGAAGAGGAGGGTATATTAGCTTAGCAGTCCATGTGAAGTAGAGAGTTAGTGTGTTTATCAATGTGCTTTTGTAATAGCAAGTATTTACAGCTAGTGTGTTAGTTGTTGTTGTAATTTCCTTCAATAATAGAGTAATGTGATATTCTTTTGGATAATGCGCTTGCTATCCTGAATTTCCAGATTACAGATTTATGTAGAATAGTTCCTAGTTATCTGTTGTTTTAAATTAGCTCGTAGAACAGAATGCTTGTACTCCTGAATTTACCAAATACTATTTCAGTAGAAGCATATCTGAAGTTTTGATAGGTGGCTCCTAGACTCAGTTTGTAGTTGCAGAATGTGATTCCTTGAATGCAGATCTTAACTATGACTTAAAAATTTAACAGGAGTGTCTGAAAGGGGGAAGTCAATAGATGGAAATTGGTTACCGACTAAAGCAACCAGGAAGCCTTCGAAAACCAACCATGATTCCATCCAGGGGGGGCTTGTGGAAGCAATATCCTTTGAGGAGCATAGAGCTAGGTAAGGGTAATTATCTCTATCAAATGTAGAGTGGCCCAAGGTCCAGTCTCTGAAGGAAGGAGACAAGTCTGAAGATGGCCTCAAGGCACAAAGGATGAACCCCAAACTCTGCCTGAATGATGGACTGGGGCACTATTTGTTTGCAAGGGATGATGTGCTATAGCAAAAGGGTTTGAATTCTCTCTGTCTTGGCCAGCCGACCCGAAGTAGGCTAGGTTCCCAGACCTCAAAACCACATTTCAGTGGTTTGATGATCATGTCCAATAGGTGCATCTTGGACAAGAAATCCTAGAAGTGAAGCTAGAAGGAATGTCTTTCAAATTGGACACGGTAACCATATCCCTTGCTAAGTCAACACTGGAAAGCATGTCCCAAACTGAACCGAGGCCCTGAGAAGTGAAACCCCAAGTATGTGTAAGCCGTGGTAATCTCAAACTCATCCCCTTAGAAGTAGAAGTGGTAGCCATGGTATAGAAGACTAACCTAAACTGATCTTCCTTGTGGGGAACCAAAGAAAGGGTAATGCCAAAATTCTAGCTTTGTGTAATATTTTGAAGAAAGGCAAGAAAATAAATACAAGCCTTGAGGAAAGAAGAATATCAAATGCCAAGAAATGTGTAATGAACATATAAAGGAAGCATCGACATGTCCAGAGTCATGAAGAGTTTCAGGAAAGAGGTGTACCTCCAATGTAATGAAAATGATCGCATTGGACTCATCTTGAAATGAGGCATGCCAGGAATTTAAATCATCTGTGCATGCATGTCACTGATCTTCTGATATCTGTTCAGCCATTGAAAGCTGTCAATACGCTTCCAGAGCATTGCACATGACAAAATCTAACAAGAACAAAAGCATGTACAAGTTCAGTATTGACAAAGAGTATTGTACCATGAACATTACTATATCGTTTATCCACAATGCTGATGCTTTATCAATTTCCTCACTTCCCAGCCAGCAGGTAAAGGCAGTGATCTATTCGTCATATTTCTTCCATCCAGACTTTACATTGCACAAAAAGTTCTCCATTGCCAGATTTTGTCTAAACATGATACCATTTATCGTTTGCTTCAATTAACATCACCAATAATCACCACAGGAGCAGAGTCCATTCTTGAAATGATGAAAGCGGGTAGCATCC
The DNA here is from genome assembly GCA_027924585.1 of Larix kaempferi. Lineage (NCBI taxonomy): Eukaryota > Viridiplantae > Streptophyta > Pinopsida > Pinales > Pinaceae > Larix > Larix kaempferi. The sequence goes on along the minus strand of BSBM01001229.1, from coordinate 23,438,505 downwards.
CTCACTATAATTTCACGGCCAACAATCTTGGAGATAAACTTAGTAGCAATATGGCAGTCCCCACACACACGAAGATTTTTCATGATCCGGAGAGGTGATCCTGGAGGTGTTTTGATCAGCCCAAAAGCAATGGCCAGCTTCTCACTGTGGTGACTAAGGGAATCTTCTTTCTGTTTCTTCTCAATATCATGTAGCACAAAATCCGTATTGGGTACATATCCTGCATCCTTCATCTGGTTCCACAACCTCTTCAACATTTTATATATTTCTTCTGCCTGAGGGTGTGAACTGTCATCTGAAATGAATTCGTGCACTGTGCTATCTACATCAATCCAGCTTCGCCCAGGCTCCTTTTTCACACCCCGGTCTTTCATCATTTTTCTGACCCTTGCTACATCATCCCATCTGTTAGCTGCAGCATAGATGTTTGAAAGTAATACATATGTTGCAGAGTCATGTGGTTCCAACTCAAGAAGATGTTCTGCTGCATATTTCCCTAGCTCCATATTCCCATGGATTCTACATGCCCCAAGTAAACTCTGCCACACTGAAACGCTTGGTTCAAATGGCATTTTCTCAATGAAGTCCTTTGCCTCATCCAAGTGTCCTGCACGGCCAAGAAGGTCAACCATGCAAGCAAAGTGCTCTGGTCTTGGGTTTACACCATAATCTTGACTCATTGATTTGAAATAGTTGCAACCTTCATCCACAAGACCTGCTCGACTGCATGCAGAGAGAATACCAACAAATGTGACATGATCTGGCTTCATACGGTTATCTTGCATTTGGCTAAAAAGCTTGAGTACCTCCTGAGCATATCCATGCTGAGCATATCCTATAATCATTACAGTCCATGTTACAATGTTCCGCTCAGACATTTTGTTGAATACCTTACTTGCATCATCTATACTTCCACATTTTGCATACATGTCAACAAGGGCACTCCCTACAACAACATCTGAGTCAAATCCAGTTTTCACAATGTATGTATGCACCCATTTGCCCTGTTCTAGAGTTACGAGGCTCGCACATGCACTGAGAACACTGCCAAAGGTGAACGGATTTGGCTTCATTCCTGCCTGTTGCATTAGGAAAAACATTTCTAAGGCCTCCTTACAGTCACCACCCTGGGCATATCCTGCAACCATTGCATTCCATGACACCAATTCACGCTTGGTCATTTTTTCAAACACTCGACATGCATCTTCTATACACCCACATTTCGCATACATCGTAACAAGGCTATTTCCAACATTTACATCAAATGAGTAACCAGTCATGATGACAAGGGCGTGAACCAGCCTACCCTGCTGCAGCATTTCCAAGGTAGAAAATGCATTTAATACACTAACATAGGTCACCTGGTTTGGCGTTATGCCAACCCTTTGCATTTGTTCGAATAATTCAGTAGCATACTCACTATGCCCATCCTGGGCATATACAGAGATCATTGAAGTCCACGAAACCACATTGCGCATAGGCATCTTGCTAAAAAGTTTGCCTGCATCTTCCATGCTCCCACATTTAGCATACATGGAAACAAGGGTATTCCCAACAGAGACATCCGTTACGAGCCCAACTTTAATAAGGTGGGTATGATTCTGTTTGCCATATTGCAAGGCTTTTAGGCCGGCACATGCTGTTTGGACACTAGCAAAGGTAATGTGGTCTGGCTTCATACCTGCTTCTTGCATTTGCTCAAACAGTTGAAGGGCTTCCCTGTTATACCCTTCCTGGACATATCCTGCAATCATAGCATTCCACGAAACAGCATCTCGTTTAAACATTTCCTCAAATACAATGCGCGCGCCCTCGAGACTACAACACTTAGCATACATGGTGACGAGGGCATTCCCCACGAACACATCTGACACAAAACCAGTTTTGACAATGAGTGTATGGATCTGCTTGCCCTGTTCCAATGCCGCTAGGCTGGCACATGCCCTGAGAACACTACTAAAAGTAACATTATCTGCCTTCATACCCACTTCATACATTTCAGACAATAGTTCCAGGGCCTCCTCGTTGTACCCATTCTGTGCACATCCTCCAAGTATGGTATTCCATGAAATGAGATCTCTTGCAAGCATTTTGTCAAACACTTTGTGTGCATCCTCTAACCTCTGACATTTCGCATACATGTTAACCAGGGAGTTCCCAACATCTAATTCTGACTGCAAGCCACTTCCAATCAGATACCCATGAATTTCCTTGCCCCATTCCAATGCCGCCGGAATACCAGAGCAAGCGCCGAGGGCAACGACAAACGTAATATGGTCTGGCTTTATGAGGGTTTGCCTCATTTGCACCAAGAGATTAATCGCCTCTTCACAGCGTCCATTCTGTGCATATCCTGCAATGATGGCATTCCATGACACCGCATTCCGTTCAGACATTTTGTCAAACAAATCGCGCGCATCTCTCAATTTTCCGCATTTTGCATACATGTTAACGAGCTGGTTGTAGATGAAGATGTCTGGTTGAAATCCATTTTCAAGCATATGGGTATGTAGCCATTTACCCTCAGCCAAGGATTTCGTATTGACGCACCTGTGCAGGAGGCGAGCGTATGTGTTAGCGTCTGTCTGAATGCCGCGCTGTGCAGCGGAATGCAACATCTCCAGTGCATCTTTGAGCCGTCCTTCCTTACACAGCGTGTTTACATCCTCTAAAGTGCCATAGGATTCCTTCTTCTTGCAATCCTGTGGTTCAGTTGATTCTTCTTCTGTTGGGAATTCATCAAAGGCAGAACTGGTGCTAAAACACAATCTCTTGATGTGCCTAGTAAGGAATTGCATTTGATGGAAGGATTGAAAAAGGGTAAAGCTGGGAATGCGTATAAGATTCAGGGGATATAATGTCCCCGTTATAGAGGTGTAATTCATATTCCTTATGCTTGTCATAACAGTCATCCCATCTTTTTTTACGTTCTTATTTGCAAGACTGGCTCAACTCTCACTTGGTTGGAATTGCCGGACTAAATTTGAAACGTAATAAGCAGGCAAATAACGTGTGAGATTCAGAGCAGATAATGTCCCCATTATAGAGGTGTAATTCATATTCCTTATGCTTGTTATTGCAGTCATCCCATCTTTTTTTGCAAGACGCCTTAACTTAACTCTTAACTTAACTCTGTGTGGAATTGCTCTACTCAATCAATTATTGTATGGGTTATTGTATGGGTTTAACTAAGCATCATGTCAGAATTAAATTCATAAAGAGAAGTTAATAATCATTTCACCCAACCATCCAAACTATATCCAATAAATATGTTTACAAAATTAATATTTCATATATATATATATATATATTAGTTTTAACACCAATTCAAAATTGTCTTAAACGTTGATGTCTTAAACCATGCTTTAATGCAATAAAAGGTATGCCACTTATTATGGCATGGCAAGTATGAATCGCTAGGAACCATAGTCTTTTTAAAACTCTTTTATATCTCCTTCCATATGTGCAAGACAAAGCCTAGCCATACTTAACAGCTTTCCTCATATCCACAAAATTATCACTCCTTGGCAGGTGAAAGAAGAGGAATTAAACTAGAACATACCGGAGTTGTATTTTGATGGTGTTGCGTAGAGAGATCACTACTTATCAGGTGCTGGAGGAGTATTACATTTATCTAAGGATAAAAAGTATAAATATAAGGCTGGACTGGGTCGGGAATGAATAATTTCGCAGAGTAGTATGCACTAAGGTTGTTATTATTAGTAGAAAAGAATATCAAACAACTATAGATTTTTAGAGATGTGAAAGTTATAATTGATTGGATTACGAAATAAAAAAGATGACATAACATCTTTATGAAGTCGATATTGGAAGAGACCAAGCTTTAAAAACCTGTATGGAGGTGATAAACCTTTTCCCATGTCTACAGGGAAAGGAACATTGAAGTTGAAACTCTATCTAAGAGTGGGATGGTCTTGAAACAGGGAGAGTGGATTATCACTGAGGAGATGTCACGAGTACCAATTGGTCATTCTCATACAATTCTTCGGGACCCTCCATAAGCAAGGCAGATAGATTTGCAGTACAGTAAATTTTTGAATGGTTACAATGTTTTTGTAGGTGAAGGAAATTATGGCTTTTGGTCTATAAGACAAATACCAAGTTTGATTATCTTTTTTTATATGAAACTGTCAATCATGTGTAAACCTTTTTAGATATGGTTAATGTGTCCTTTCAGCAGGGATTAAAGTTTTGTTTCAACAAAGATGCACCGGTTTCAACACAAGTTTATGATAATGAAGAATGTAATTTTTTTAAATCAAGTTACGATTTTTTCTTAGGAAAAAAATAATAGTTTTAAAGTAAGAATTAAAAAATGTCTTATGTGTTAAGCATTTATTTTAATGTATATATATTAAAATAGGTTAATCGTTTAATGTATATATATTAAAATAGGTTAATCCTTCAAGATTAAAAGGTTATGAATCAATTTACATTCATCCATAACATCAAGTATTTATTTTAATGTATATAAATTAAAATAGATTAATAATTCAAGATTAATGGTGATGAATCAATTTACATTCACACATAACAATAAGTAAGTGATAATGATAACTATCTCATTACCCTTGACAACCGAGCTATAACCAGCATAGATCCATCTTAAACCCGGATCTATCAAGCACAGAGAGGGATCCAATTTCTTGAGGTGTAATTTTTTTGTAATTTAAACTCAAAATTTTTAATCTCTCTTGGTTGATAGATCCAGGTTTAAGTTTTAAGTTTTTACTTTATAGACGAACATTGATTTTTTAATTACTTTTTATAATTTTTTTATTTTATGAGTCAACATGGATTTTTTTTAAAATACTTTCCATAATTTTTTATTTTATGAACCGACATGAATTTTTTTAATTATTTTATTAGGAACGACCATACTTCCAAAAATAAAAATATAAATACTTCAAAAAAAACACCATAATTAAAATGTACCATATATTGAAAATGACAATTTTTCTCACCAAAGATTATGGTAATTGTGGAATGATTTGGTGAACGACGATGACAAATATGACTTTTTGCTCAATATAAATATCGTTATGGCTAGTATGACATGATAAATTGTGTGGTCGAACAATTTTTTTTGGGGGGGGGAAGAAAAAACATGTAACTTGTTATTTCATATTGAAATCAAAGCTACAAAATATGTGCATGATGTTTACAATATCCATAACTATGACAACCCATGTCGGGTTTGCAAACAACAAAAATCCATGTCTATGTAGTACCAAAACTACAAGCAGAAGGTGGAACCAAAATACCAAAAGCCACAGGAAGGCAAATAACATAGAGAGACCATCCAAACTAAAAACTAAAGAAGGAAAAATCTAAATGGAAATTGCATTGCCATAGTCCATGAGAACACCATCAACCCAATCTTCAAATGATATGGACCCGTCAAAAGGCCCCATTGCTTCCTTAGAGAGACAGTATGCTTCAGAGTTGTACATCTTGTAAATATGTTGAAAAGTGATCTCCTCAAAGGAATTGATGAGTGCAGTGGTTTGTTTCAGCCAAGGTAACAGTAGTATGGCATTGATATCATGCTTTCCCATTGCGCATTCAATTGAGACATTTGAGTCCCCAAAGATATTAATACAAAAAATTCCCCTCATAAAGGCAAACCACAGTAAACCCCAAAGAGTTAATAACTTTGCTTTCATACTAGTACCCACACCAACCCCCATTCTTAGTTTAATCTTGTGGTTCTCTTTCACCCAAAGGATCATACCGGCACCACAGATATCACCTTTAGCTGCACCATCAAAGAAGCCACAAGGTGTACCATAATCTATCACAGGTGCACTGCAAATCCTCGTTGTCTCTGACTTTTCAAGGGCAGGAAACCCATACAGGAACGACAGAACTTTTCTACAAATGAGAAAAGTAGAGGGCTCAGCATCCTCAAATAATATCTTATTCCTACTAATCCATATAACACAGATAGTGAATATAGGCAGCAACACATACTTCATCTTTCATTAGAGCTAGCTAAAGGGGAAATCCTCTAATGTCAACCTAGACCAATCAATCGAAATGCCCAAGATAAATTGAATTTCATTCCAAATCTTTCTATAAAAAAGACAAAAAATGAAAAGGTGTGGGATGTCCTCCGCATCATCCATTAACAAAATGCAGATGTTTGGCCCCTGAAATCCTCTTTTCGACATTAAATTTGTCACAGTTAAAATTCTATTGTGAATACACAACCAAAAGAAACATTTAATCTTCATAGGTACCTTCCAATGCCAGATCTACGATGTCGCCACTTAGAAATTGGGTACTCATGATTCTCAAGAACGGATTCATAAACCATCTTGACATCGAGGTTACCATTCTCTTACGGGTGATCCCCAAACAAGGATATCATGTTCTTCATTCAGAGCAATACCTAAAAAAGACAAATGCCCGATGAAAACATTCCATTCTACGGCCTCATTGTCCACAAGTCCTAACTCTTTAGCTAATATCCAATGAAGCTTACAGCTTCGATCCTCTATATAATAAGCTTGATCCAGAATATAAAAAAAATCTCAACTAAGGGCGGAGAAAGCACAAATCTTTCACCCATACCAACCATGGGATCGATACCCACTTGCACCCTATCGCCGCGACCAACCTTCCAACTTAAGTATTTGTTGATATAAGGAAATGTGGAGATAATGCTTCTCCAAATAATCGATGCATCCACAAGAGTAATGACAGTCAGAAAATCCATCTCCTGTTGAATGTATTTGGACAATCTGCTAACGTACTTCAGAACAAGCAATTCTCTTCTTCTTGGACGCCAAATCTAGCCATGAGTCGATAGAACTCATCGGTGTAACTCTATAATGGTTGGTCTTTCCATTGCATTAGCTGCTGCCACTTCTTATACTGCTCTCGAAGTACTTGGGAGGGTAAAATTCCTTTTGGATATGTTCGACGAATTTATCCCATGTGTCAATGGGGTCTCCACTTTTCTCCATCTTTGTCGATAGGTTCTCCCACCAGTAGTGCACAAATGTTGACATCTTTAAGGATGCAATGGTGATCTTTTCAGCTTATGAGAGTTGATTCACAGTGTAATAGGATTCCAATTGTTGTACCCAATTGTCGATGGATCTACGTTAATATTACCTTCAAGATTTGGTATGTCCAAATTCATTTGCACTTTGAAGGGGCTGATTTTATCGAAGTGAGTTCTCGTCGAAAATCCTCCGGATGTCGAAGCAAATCGCGTGAGAATTTCATTGAATTGGGTAAAAATCAGTCCATTGTCAATCCAGAGCTTGCTCAATAAGCTGTGTTGTCCCATCGGCTGCATGTCTATCGTCTGTTTCTTTTGTCATTTCTGGAGGTAGTGTTTGCTTGGATTGTTGAGATTGCGAGCAAGTTTGAACCGACATAAGTCAGGTAACTTCGAGATAAGTGTATACGCAGAACTTAAGCAAGAAAACTGATTGCTCTGATTGAGTATTCGCTCCGATACCAATGATCCAAGTCGTGTCTAGGAAGCACGAGGGGGACAACAATTCGACTGAATGAGTCGGCTCTGTTATGGCAGAAGCAATAAGAAACAGAATGAGCAAAGCAGGATTACACTACACAGATAAACACAAATACGCACAGACAATATGCAGGAATGCGAACTGTTCTTCTCTATTACTTGCAAAACAGATAGCTTGATGTATGTTAAATATTATACATGCTTATATAGAATTATGAGACGCTTGAGTGCCTGCCCATTATGTTCAGTTACAAAGAAGAAGTTAGAACGGTTCAACAGTTCAACCGTTACAGTTGACTGGAAGACAGAGAGATAGTCTGTCGAAGTTCGACAGTTGTTGGTCGCATGTCGATGCTGCATGTCGATGTCGAGAACTGTGAGGTTGCTGAAAATGTCAAAGGTGTGGAGTGTGTCGCAGTATGTCAAAGTTGAAACTTGCCGAAGTTGCATTGACATTGATGACTTATCGCAATTGATGTTAGCATTCGACAACAATGCCAACTGCGATTTGGATCATATTAGCATCACCCTAACCTTCCCCCCTAGGTGTGGGGGTTTTATTCATCCATTCTAATCCAATTCAGTGGTAAGAACCCAAACTCAACCATCCAAGTCTTAATTGATAGTTGAACTTCTTTTAATAATCTGCCTTTATCCCCCTTTCCAAGCTCATCTTTGGCCTTAGACATTGATTGGTTGTTTTCAGTTGCAAATTCCAGGATATAGCCAATAAGAGTGCTTTCTACCCAGAATTCAATGGCTTTGGTCAAGGGTAAATCAAGATGATTCCATTCATTAAAATCTCTCTATGTCCATTGAACACTTCTTCTTTGTCAACGACTATATTCGGGTGCTTCCATAAGTCTTCTTAAAAACTCTGTAAGTACTAATAGAATTTTTCAACCCAAAGGAATTCATACTGATCTAATGGCAATCCTTTGTAGAGAATATATTGCCTAATCCTTAATACTTCCCACCCTCATAGTTCGGATTCTTGTGTCACAAAATCGTCAATCTTCTTGTCCCACCCTAGTTAGACCTGCTCCATTGTCACATATGCATCCATTCAGTTAACAATGTCTTGTTAAAACCAGGTCCCGGCAGCAGAACCATTTGTTGGCACAAAATGGAGATTGGGTTCTTGCGCATGGACCAACAAAAGGGTGTCGTTGTAGTCCAGTGTGCTGGAATTTTGAATCCCCAAAGGGGGGGGTATCACCCCAAGCATATCCAAGACCTATGTGTGTGATAGGGAGTGTTAACTAAAAAGATACATGCGTGAGGGTATGTCATATGTTCCACAAAGACATTCATTAGTTATCATAACAACAATTATTAACCATACATGTAAAGAATAGACAATCGATCCAATAGATATGAAACATATACACAGAAATTTAAGGTGGGAAAAAATCCTTCATTCTTATTATCAATAACATCTTTACACTCAAACATGGCTCAGTGGCCTTACAACAACTGCAGAATTACCCATCGCGGTCTCATACAAATCAAAGAGCTAAAACCCAAAACCTCGATACATCAACTCGATCTTCTTTCCTATGATCCTCTTCGGTGCTTCGATCTCTTTCTCATGTCTATTTCTTTTTTTCTTTTCTTCTTGCACTCCTATTCCTTATATACTTGCGGGGGTGGTTCCAAAATGGTTGTGATTTTTGGAGTCTTTCTGCAACTCCCACTCCTTTACCCCATGCTTCCTTTCATTTTCCACTTCCTATGGTCCTTTTCAAAAATGAAGGAGGCAATATACTACAATAAATCGAAACAACAATTGTTCTTTGGTATAATGAATACCTTGATTTCATTAATGTTGTCCTCTGCATGTTCCTCTCACCTAGCTGTTGGTTGATCCTCTTCACCTTGGAATCGATTATTTAAACTTACCCATGAGGATCTCCCTACTCAAATACCATAAGACATAAACAAAATATATTTTACTAAATTTTGAAACCCCATATAGGGTTACATCCATGACCACATGAGAGAGATTACACACAGTGACAGAATATGATATTATGAGTAGTTGGCATGCATATTACAATGAATTTCACCTCCTTATATACCAATGTTCATTGAGTAAGTCACTTCCACTTATGAACGTGGGATAATTTACTTTACATGTAAAATGAACATTATCCCAATCTAAAGTAAAAGTGATGATATTACATAGTAGCCTTATATTCTAGTAATCACCCCCTCGAATCTCCTTTGCTCTAGGAACCTTTAAAGATTTCAATACATGTCCAACCATAATGCACCCAAACCAAATTGGCACCCAATGCTATGAGACCATAGTGGAGAATTGGTGCCCCGCCATAATAATATGAGAATAAAGGTCCTTTGGTACATTTAAAAGCATACAAGCTGAAGTTGAACACCATGCTTTGATAACAAAGTGGAGCACCATTATCATAAAGAAAATAAAGTAAAAAAACACATACCTAATATAATTTTATTATTGATTGAATCTCCTCCTACTATCATCTTTGAATGATTTTATCTCCTCCAAAAAAATTCTTCAATAATCACCTCTATCCCATGTTTCCCTCTAAAACTATTTTAAATCTATTATAAATATGTTTAGTTGTTCAATAATCCATTCTATCCCATGTTTCCCTCTAAAACTATTTAAAATCTATTATAAATATGTTTAGTTGAAGTTTTTTTTTTCCAAAGAAAAAAGATCGAGAATAATTATTAACATCAAACCACCTTTTACATGCCCTACAGGCCTTTCAGACATATAATCATCACTTCCTAGCATTGATATCATCATTAGTATATAAGTACATGTTGAGGCCAATGAAGGCATCTAGAAGTTATTTGCATTGAGCTTGCTCAAAGGAGTTTGCCCCCTCAAAGTGGCCCGCGATCAATAAATCTATTATGTGTTATGTTATTTCTAATATATTGTACATTTTCATTAATGAATTGTTGGAGGTTCCTCACATGGTAAACAAAGAGTTGTCGTTTGTGGAAAAGTGATTATCAGTTTTACCTGAGCCATGGAGTGAGAGGTACTACACCAATACGCAAGCCGTTAGACAACATTGGTGGTGGAGTGAATCCCTTGAACCTTTAGAAAGTCGCACATACCTAGGTTCCATATCTATTTCCAGCTGATAAATCGCATATTACATCTATCCAGAACTATTGCAGATCACTTCCGCGCCGTTGCAGATCCATTATGGAAAAAAAAAATCTATTTTCTTGCCATATCTTCTTTGTTTTCACTCTATTTCCCTTGAAAATTCACTGACACCCCTGCCATCCCATTCTGTATATTTCATTCCTGAGGACCCTATCCCAAATTCCACTTCCTAAAGCCAGAAATTCCACATCTGTCTATTTTTAGGGTTTACCGTAACTTCTTCGATTTTTACCCAATCCCCTTCAAAATTTTCCATAGTGTTCGTTTCCTATTTATACTTCTTTGTCTCTCTTTGACAAATTTTCTCATTCTTTCACCCCACTTCAAAATCCTCATTTTCTGCTTCCCTATCCATTAGAAAGTGTCCAAAACCTAATCAAACCCCAATTACCCATCAAATTTTTTCCCAAATCCAAATTTTCCTTTACTAAAGAAGCTTATGTTTTTGTTTTTCTACCCATTCAAAAAAAAAAAACTCTTGGTTATGGTTGTCACCCGTGCAAAAGCAAAAATCATGGAGGAAGAACTTGCAGCCCTCAAATCCAAACTCCAAGATCTAGATGAAAAATTTCTCAGCCTCCATCTTCAACATTCAACCATTAATAATAAACGATAACCAAAATCTTCTGCAAACACTCGGTTCTCTTCTTCTAGCAATTTTCATGGGCTGAATCTCGATTTTCCTCGCTTCAATGGTAATGATCCGACTGGATGGATATACCAAGAAGAAAAATATTTTAGTTTGCATAATACTTTTGATGTCAAAAAATTCCACTTGCATCCTTTCATTTGGAACATGATGCCCTTCAATGGCATCGTTGGTACATCAAGGCTCATGAAGAGCCAAAATGGATAGATTTTTGCCAACTCCTTTTGCAACGATTTGGTCATAGTGCTTTTGATGACTTCACATGAGCACTCACTAAAATTCGCCAAATTGGCACTATGAGAGAGTATCAAACATAGTTTGAGAAACTGGCCAATCACACAGAAGGATTGTCTGATGAATTATACAGGAGTTGTTTTATCAGTGGTCTCAAGGATGCAATCCGATTAGAGGTTAAAATGTTCTATCCCAAAACAATGATGGAAGTCCCAGGGTTGGATAAGTTGGCGGAGGACAAGATCACAGCCCAACAACGCTCCAAATCCACTTTTGTTCCATTCAAAAATATGGTTTCCCAACGAACTCCCATCACATCAGCTCCTCGACCAACTCCTATCAATCATTTTTCTAAAGTAGGGATGCGGGAACGTCGAGAAAAAGGGCTTTGTTATAATTGTGATGAGAAATTCACTCTGGGACATAGATGTGTTGAGCAAAATCTCTATCTCTTGGATGTGGATTCTCCACCTGCTTCTTAACTTGGTGAAGAATCTCCAAATACAATAGATGATCCGACCGACATTCAACAACCACCTGTTGACCATCCGTCTCAGGACAACCACCCATAGATATCTCTCCATGCTTTAGCTTGAGTCACCACCCCACAAACAATGCGGGTTAGGGGTTACTTCAAGAAGCTCCCTCTTACAATACTCATTGATTCTGGTAGCAGTCATAACTTCATTGACCCTCGGATCACCAAACAGGATGATTGTTTTGTCCATCCTTGCTCCAACTTTGAATTCAAGATTGCCAATGGGGGCACCTTACCTTGCAAGGGGAAGTGTCGCAATGTGCGTATCTCTATGGGAGATTATAACCTGCGCTCTGACATGTTTTCCTTGGCCTTAGGTGGATGTGATGTGGTTTTTGGCACTCAATGGTTACGCACACTTGGCCCCATCTTATAGGATTTTGCTGAACTTTGGATGCAGTTTTCAGTCAATGAGAAAAAACACACATTGACGGGCTTACAAACAGAGTCTCTCCGCATCATCATTTCACATCGCATGGAAAATATCCTTTAGAAGAATTCACATGGTCTCATCACTCAGCTCCATTCCATTCAGATGCACCCATCAACTATCTCCACTACTCCTTCGGATCTACAATAATTTTTGGATAAATATGCAGGTGTATTTGTTGACCCAGTGGGATTGCCACCTTCCAGAGCCATTTTTGGTAAGAATTTAGCTGCCTCTCCATATGAGAAGGAAATGATGGCTATTTTGCATGCAGTACAGAAGTGGCGACCATACCTCTTAGGGAATTATTTCTGCATCAAAACTGATCACCCGAGTCTGAAATATTTCCTAGAACAACGGGTATCCTCCCCATCACAACATCAATGGGTTAGAAAACTCATGGGTTATGCCTATGAGATCAATTACAAGAAGGGTAAGGACAATCTGGTGGCTGAATGTGAAACTTTCCAGCTCAACAAGGGTGAAACGACACTCCTTCTGATATTGCTAGAACCCTTTCCCATCCCTACATGGATTTGGACAGATATTTCTATTGATTTCATTGAAGGGATCCCTAAATCTGGAGGGACGACAATGATTTTTGTTGTGGTTTCTCTATGAGAATTCTATATAGGTTGAATACCATGAAATAATTCTAATAGCCAATAATCTTGAAGCAAAGAAGTCCTCACAAGAATTACTCAAAGATATGCAAGAATAAGAAGAAGAAATATTGAGACACAATCCAAGGAAATCTTATCTAGAATCTATCTAAATTCGTTTTTGTGACTTAGGATGGCATATGGAGGCATAAAATACAAAACTAGGCCAACTACATAGTCTACACTTAGGAAAAATAATCTAGATGACTAATAAAATATATCCTAAGTATGGAATGGGTTTTTAAATGTTCCAACACCCCAAAATACAAAACTAGGCCAACTACATAGTCTACACTTAGGAAAAATAATCTAGATGACTAATAAAATATATCCTAAGTATGGAATGGGTTTTTAAATGTTCCAACACCCCCCCTTAAGCCTGAATGTATGTGGTAAAATATCATAAATATAGGGCCCAAGCAACAAGGCTTATGGTCACCCTAATACAAAAACTTATGCTCATGTAAACTGAGGAAACAAAGAAAACCTCATGGGAATAAAACCCTCTCTAAAAAATGGACATGTGCACACCAAAATCGTTGCTGCTCCAAAATCAAGTAGGTGTGGACTTGATAAAATGTCTGGAGGTATCTTCCTTTTGGGAAGAAGTGGATCATGCTGCAAAAAAATGTGCTTGAATTCTCCTTCAATGGATGCAAGCAAATCTGGAAGCTCTTTGAACTTGCTCTTGAACAAAATAAATCCATGAATATGCAGACCATTCTGGAACTTGAAATTTGAACCAACTAAGGTAGGATCAGCTCCAATCGGATATGATTTCTCTTCAAACTTGAACTTCAAATCAGAGGAAGTTAAATCAAATCCAAGAAAATATGCCAATGTGATGGCATTGTCTCCATATTCAATAAAAAATTGAGGACATGCGCTAGTCATCATGTAGGAATAGGTAGAAAGCATGAGATCACAATAAGTGAGTGCAAATGGAGAACTCTTGAAATATGAACTAGCCTTCAAATCATCCAATAGATCAGCATATTTCACACCATCAGCTTGTGAAGTATGCATAGAATCATTAAAAACTAGCTTGTCATCCTCAAGATCAAAATATGAAGAATGATATGAGAACTGTGAATGGATGGAATCCTCTTCAAAAATGGTAGCTCCATTAGTTGAACCTTCTTCATTATCAGCAGCCACATATGAAGGAGAGAGATTTGATTTCTCAACTTCTAAAGCCACAGAAGAAGTCTCTTCAATTACTGCTCCATGGAAAGAAGCATTCAAATCAAGGAGATCATCATCAACAGGAACTGACTGTGAAGAAATTTCTGCAATTTCTTTTTCTTCAAAGACAACTTCTTCAGAGATGGTTGAGGCCAACAATTCAGGAGGAAGAACACACAAGAAGGTGTCAAATTTACTCTCCATATTTCTGGTATGAACCTCATTGTGCTTTCCAAATACTTTATCCAAATTGGTCCAGATATCCTTTGGGTATTCAGCAAAATCAATAAGGTAGTGCATGCATGGAGAAAAAGCTAGACACATGTCTCCAAGCGCTCTATCACAATCATTCAGCCAACCATCTTTCTCTTCTGAGGATTCGGGCTCTGCAACACTACAATATAAACATCAAAGATATCACGTCTCTTTAGATATGCACTCATCTTTGGCTTCCACTCATCATAGTTAAATGGTGTAAGAAGAGGATCTGAATTCGAATCCATGAAGTTGCCCCTGCAAAAAAAACTTTGAAACTTATATTGGAAGACTCATCTGAATCTAAGCTATGAGATCCCTGAGCTCTGATACCATGTGAGAATTATACATAGTTTGAATACCATGAAATAATTCTAATAGCCAATCATCTTGAAGCAAATAAGTCCTCGCAAGAATTATTCAAAGATATGCAAGAATACAAAGAAGAAATATTGAGACAGAAACATAAGAGAAGGAACTCAATTGATGGAAATATCAACTCATATGTTATTGCTCAATATAAATACAATATATAATACATCTCAATAGATAAAATAGAATGCCTTAAAGGCAAGTTGTAAAGCACAAAAAAGTAAGGCTTACTAAAAGCATAAAAACCCCACTAGGTGTCAAAAGCACTTTCAAAAACACTCTAAAGGCTCACGAATTGGATGAATATGTTATGGAATCTCATGAGTGATGTAAATGAAAAGTAATTATGAATTTTGGAGAGAAGAAAGTGGTGTAGGTTGAATTGGTCAAGTGGAGAGAGTTTTTAAGTCAACTAGCTTTACCTTATCCACTATAAAGTAGAAAAAATAGGATAAAGTTGTCAAAATTAGGAAAGTGTCTCTCTAATTCAGGAATGGAATAAAATCAGACAAAATCCAAAGAAATCTCATCCAGAATCTATCCAAATTCATTTTTGTGACTTGGATGGCATATGGAGGCATAAAAGACAAAACTAGGCCAACTACATAGTCTACACTTAGGAAAATTAATCTAGATGACTAATAAAATATATCCTAAGTATGGAATGGGTTTTTAAATGTTACAACATGCTCGGCTCGACAAATATAGTCAATTTTGTGCCCTCATCCATCCTTATACAACCTCCTCAGTCGTACAAATTTTCTTGGATCAGATCTTCCGTCTTCATGAAATCCCTCTTCCATTGTCTCGGATAGCGATGCAACTCTCACCAGTCATTTTTGGACAGAAATATTTCTCCACATTGGCACCAAACTAAAGATGAGTTTAGGGTCTCACCCACAAATAGATGGTCCGACTGAAATTACCAATACATGTTTGGAAACTTATCTTCGTTGCTTCACCTCCGAACAACAACCTCAGTGGTCGAAGTGGCTCCCTCTCGCTGAATGGTGGTACAATACTGCATCTAAAATGACCCCATATGAAGCAATCTATGGTCAGGCACCGCCATTTGTTCTTCCATACACCCTCATCACTTCACCAGTTCAGGAAATTGACATGGTTCTTCGAAACCACAATCAAATTCTTCGCATTTTGCAGGACAATCTTCACATGGAAAGGATTCGAATGAAACAACAAGCCGATCAACACTGTTCTGACCGCATTTTTCAAGCAGGTGATATGGTTTTTCTTCGTCTACAGCCTTCCGAGCAATCCTCCCTGAAACTCAAATGGAGTCATAAGCTCACTCCAATGTTCCATGGGCCCTATAAGGTTCTTCAAAATATTGGGTCCGTTGCTTATAAATTGTAACTTCCTCCTTCTTCCCGCATTCATCTAGTATTTCATGTCTCTTGTCTGACGAATGTTCTTGGCACCAACATCAGTAGACAAACTATTTTACCAGATCTGGATAATGAAGGATCCATCCTTTTGGAGCCAGGGGCCATCCTCAATAGGAACACTCGTTAGCTTCGCTCTTGATCTATCACAGAGGTATTAATTCCATGGCGTGAAATGAAACCGGAGGATTGCTACATGGGAACCACTCCTTCAAATTCAATGTTAGGAACCCATGTCAAACCTTCTATTTACTTTGTTAGTATATTGTTGTTGGACGCATATGCTTTGTAAGTCGTCCTGTAGTATTTGTTGATCCATAGTTTGTCTTATTGTTGTTGGACGCATATGCTTTGTAAGTTGTCCCGTAGTAATTGTTGATCCATAGTTTCTATTGGCCCATGGTTTGTATTGACACATGGTATTGGCGCCTAGACTTAGTATATAAGTTTATGTTGAGACCAATAAAGGTACCGTGAAGTTATTTGTATTGAGCTTGCTCAAAGGAATTTGCCCCCTCAAAGTGGCCTACTATCAATATAAAAGTGATTCTGAGTTCTGTTATTTTTGCTATCTTGTGTGTTTTCATTAATTAAATGTTGCAGGTTCTTCACATATGGGGTATCAGAGCACTTTCTTGGGCTCGTTGGGTGAAATTTCTATGAATTTTTTTTTGCATCTGTTGCAGCTTCGGATCTGGGAATAACCCGTATCCGCTTAAATGTGGGAAGTACTTGGGCATAAGCCCTAAAAATCATTGTGAGGAGTACCACAGGAACCCCGAAGTAGCTGTCCCATTGAGACGACCTGCCAGCGAAAAGGGCAACGACCCCTACCTGATTGACTAGTTTCCACCCATGAGGTAAACCAAGAGCTGTCATTTGTGGCAAAGCGGTTATCAGTTTTACTTGAGCCGTGGAGTGAGGGGTATTGCCCCAATACGCAAGCCGTCAGACAGCATTGGTGGTTGAGTGAATCCCATGAACCGATAGGAAGCCAAACATACATGGGGTCCATAAATATTTCAGCCGAACTGTTGTCGATCACTTCCGCGTCGTTTTAGATCCATTCCAAGCCATTCCAGATCTATTCTGCAAGTCATTTCAAATCCAACAGTTTTCGATCCATTTGGGCATCGTTTCAGATCTATCTGTTTTGATCCCTTTCGCACCATTGCATATCCATTTCTGATTTAAAAAAAAAAAATCTATTTTTTCGCCATATCTCCCTTGTTTTAACTCTGTTTCCCTTGAAACTTTCTGGACACCCCTGCCATCCCATTTTGCATATTTCATTCCTAAGGACCCTGTCCAAAATTCTACTTCCCAAAGCCAGAAATTTCACATTTGTCTATTTTTAGGGTTTGCCATAACTTCTTCAATTTTCACCCACTCGTCTCCAAATTTTGCCACCATGTTCATTCTCATTATTTCACCTCGCTTCTGAAATCCCCATTTTTTGCTTCCTTGTTCATCAGAAAGTGTCCAAAACCTAGTCAAACCCCAATTACTCATCCCACTTTTTCCCAAATCCAAATTTCCTTTTACTAAATAAGATTTTGTTTGTGTTTTTCTATCCATTCCCTCCACCAAAAAAAAACTCTTGGTTATGGTTGTCACCCACGCAGGAGCAAAAACCATGGAGGAAGCACTTACAGCCATCCAAACCAAACTCGAAGATCTGGATGAAAAATTTCTCATCCTCCATCTTCAGCATTCAGCCATGAACACTAACCGACAGCAAGAATCTTCTGCATCCAATGGATTCTCTTCTTCCAGCAATTTCCGTGGTCTGAAGCTTGAATTTCCTCGCTTCAATGGTACTGATCTGACTGGATGGATCTATCGTGCCGAACAATATTTCAGTTTGCATAATACTTTTGATGTCCAAAAAGTTCCACTTGCATCCTTTTATTTGGAACAGGAAGCCCTTCAATGGTACCGTTGGTACATTAAGGCTCATGACGAGCTAAAATGGACAGATTTTTGCCAACTCCTTTTGCAATGATTTGGTCCTAGTGCTTTTGACGACTTCACCGGAGCACTCACTAAACTTCGTCAAAGTGGCACTGTGAGAGAGTATCAGATAGAATTTGAGAAACTAGACAATCACACAGAAGGATTGTCTGATGAATTCTATAGGAGTTGTTTTATCAGTGGTCTTAAGGATGAAATCTGGTCAGAGGTTAAAATGTTCTGTCCCAACACCATGACGGAAGTCCTAGGGTTGGCTAAGTTGGCAGAAGACAAGATTGTAGCCCAACAACGCTACAAACCCACTTTTGTTCCCTTCCAAAATATGGGTTCTCAACGACCTCCCATCCCGCCAACTCCTTGACCAACTCCTATCAAGCATTTGTCTGAAACAGAGATGCAAGCACACAGAGAAAAAGGGCTTTGTTATAATTGTGATGAGAAATTCACTCAGGGACATAGATGTGTTCAACAGAAGCTCTATCTCTTGGATATGTCTTCTCTGCCTGCTTCTAAAATTGGTGAAGAAGCTTCGGATACAATGGATGATCAGGTCGACATTCATGAGCCACCTATTGAGCCCCCATCTCAGGAAGAACAACCAGATATCTCTCTCCATGCTTTATCTGGCGTCACCACCCCCCAAACCATGCGGGTTAGGGGTTACTTCAAGAAGCTCCCTCTTACAATACTCATTGATTCTGGTAGCACTCATAACTTCATTGACCCTCGGATCGCCAAACATGCTGATTGTTTTGTCCATCCTTGTTCCAACTTTGAAGTCATGGTTGCCAATGGGGGCACCTTACCTTGCAAGGGGAAGTGTCACAATGTGCGTATCTCTCTGGAATATTATAACCTGCGCTTTGACATGTTTTCCTTGTCCCTAGGTGGATGTGATGTGGTTTTGGGCGTTCAATGGTTACACACACTTGTCCCCATCTTATGGGACTTTGCTGAACTTTGGATGCAGTTTTCAATCAATGGGAAACAACACAAATTTAAGGGCTTACAACAAGGGTCTCTCCGCCTCATCGGTTCACATCGCCTAGAAAAGATCTTTAAGAAGAATTCACATGGTGTCATTGCTCAACTCCATTCCATTCAGATGCACCCAACAACGGTCTCCGCTACTTCCTTAGATAGATATGCAGGTGTCCTTGTTGAACCAGTGGGCTTGTCGCCTTCAAGAGACCTTTTCGGTAATAGTTTAGCCGTATCTACATCTCAGCAGGAAATGATGGCTATTTTGCATGCAGTACAGACGTGGTAGCCATACCTATTAGGGAATTATTTCTGCATCACAACTAATCTCCAGAGTTTGGAAAATTTCCCGGTACAATGGGTCTCCTCCGCAGCACACCTGAAATGGGTTATCCAGCTCATGGGTTATGCCTATGTGATCACTTACAAGAAGGGTAAGGACAATATGGTGGCAAATGCTCCTTCTCGCACATTTGATGACCTAGTTTCTCTTACAGCTATTTCTCTGCTTGTTCCAAATTGGTTGCAATCTGTTCAATAGGGCTATCTCTTCTATGAACTCCATGCTTCTTCATCAACAGGGCACTATGGGTTCCTCAAAATGTATGACCGGGAGGCAGGGACAAAAAATGACAATTCAACAGATGGTGGCTGACTGTGATACTTGCCAAGTCAACAAGGGTGAAACTACACTCCTTTCGGGACTGCTCGAACCCTTGCCCATCCCTACACAGATTTCGACAACTATTTCTATGGATTTCCTAGAAGCACTCTAGTGGTAAAATACCACATCTAACAGGACACCATATGAAGCAATCTATGGACGGGCACCGCCAGTTCTTCTTCCATACACCCTCAACAGCTCCCCTGTTCAGGCAATTAACTCGATTCTTCGAAACCATGATCAGATTCTTCTCATTCTACAGGACAATCTTCACATGGCAAGAATTCGACTGAAACAACAAGCCGATCAAAACCGTTCTGAGCGCACTTTTCACGCAGTTGATATGGTTCTTCTTCATCTACAGCCTTCCAAGCAACCCTCCTTGAAACTCAAAAGGCGTCAGTGGCCCGAAATGCAACCCGAGGATGCTACAGGGGAACCACTCCTTCGGATTCTGCATCAATTTCTACATCTAAAGATTTGAGGACAAAGCTTTTTCTAAGGGAGAGGGGATGTTAGGAACCCATGTCAACCCTTCTATTTACTTTGTTAGTATATTGTTGTTGGACGCATATGCTTTGTAAGTCATCCCGTAGTATTTGTTGATCCATAGTTTGTATTGGCCCATGGTTTGTATTGACACATGGTATTGGCACCTAGACTTAGTATATAAGTTTGTGTTGAGACCAATGAAGGTACTGTGAAGTTATTTGTATTGATCTTGCTTAAAGGAGGTTGCCCCCTCGAAGTGGCCTGCGATTAATATAAAAGTGATTCTGAGTTCTGTTATTTTTGCTATCTTGTGTGTTTTCATTAATTAAATATTGCAGGTTCTTCACATTCAACATCAATTCCCACATCTAAAGCTTTGAGGACAAAGCTTTTTCTAAGGTGGGGGGATGTTATGAACCCGTGTCAACCCTTCTATTTACTTTGTTAGTATATTGTTGTTGGAAAAATATACTTTGTAAGTCATCCCATAGTATTATATGTTTCATGGCATTGATCCATAGTTTGTATTGTTAGTTTTTCAACATTTAATTCAATTTGATCTAGGATCTTAACTGAGAGAACAACATGTACATCATATCAAACACAAGAGACAAGAGACACAAAGCATTTCACGGGGGAAAACCAAGAAGTTGAAAAACCCTGCAAAGAATAAGCACAAATACAATGATCACCAAGATGAATCCCAAAAAATATTGTCTGCAACAACTACTCCTCCACTAGTGCACACTCCTCCTCTCTGTCACTAATGCGAAGTGATTGAGTGAGTGAATGAATAGAATGATAGAGACACACTCTCTATTTATACAATGACTTGACTTTCCTTTTACTCTAACTGGGCCGACCTCCCTTAGGAGATTCTAATAACCCATTACCAATTGTTATTGGTCCGACCCCACTAGGGTGATATAATAACCCTTTAACCCACATGACTCATACAGGGCCGACCCCACCAAGGTGGTATAATAACCCATCAAATATAAGTTACGACACTTACAATATAACTTGCGACACCACTCTAGGGTCTAATTCCCTGTCATACATGGGAGGATAGACCTCAATGACTTTACATGATGCAAGTACAATAATGACTTCTCTGACCTGGAGGAACAAACATCTCCGTCAGAGGTACAACAATAGAATACAAATGATGACATTTCTAATCGGAGGAATAAGACATCTCCGTCGGGGATACAATAAAGTACAAATTTAATACATACAATATACAAGTGAATATCTTTCGAAGTTACAAATAAATCAACACTCCCTCTTAAATAGGAAGGTATTCTCTTGACACAAGTCATCAATACATATAGGCACAAGTCTTCAATTCTGGAGTTGGATCATTGTCACTGGATCACGAAGCATCATCGTCACTGCTACTGTACTCGTCATTTCGATCACTGGTGCTATCTCTCAATTCTTATCGTCATAGGAAGTTCTACAGAGCCAACCCTTTTTCATGCTAGATGTAGGCCTAGCCTCTTGTCGGCCTTCATCATCTCTGCGAGCATGCCATCTTGTGGAATTCTCAGGGATGATTACGTGTGTTAACAAAACCTCAAAATAGCATCCTAGGACTTTTACGAGCTTACTGCTCAACCTATCGGATCTACCAGGATCTTTTACATGTGACCTCCACAAAACCTTAAGTGTCTTGTGACCTGCAAGATCTCTAAAGAGCATCCTAGGATCTTTTACGTGACTAGGACAACCTGTCCGGATTTCCAGGACTGATTACATGTGGTCTCCACAAAACCTTAAAAGAGTGTATTGCAACTGCAAGATCTCTAAAGAGCATCCCAAGATCTTTTACATGACTAGCACAACCTGTTCGGATCTCTAGGACTGATTACATGTGGTCTAGCAAAACCTTAAAAGAGTGTCTTGCAACTGCAAGATCTCTAAAGAGCATCCCAGGATCTTTTACGTGACTAGCACAGCTTGTCCGGATCTCCAGCGCTGATTACATGTTGCTGCCCAACCTGTCCATGACCACGAAATATCATCATGATACTCATGATCCCACTGATCATCTTCTTCGAATGGAGCATCATCCTGATGCTCATGATCATACTGATCATAATCATATAGTACATCCTCCTGATGCACAACATCTGGAGCATCGACCTGATGCTCATCATATGATCATCCTGATCATCATCATACAATACATCATCCTGATGTACAACATTTGGAGCATCGACGTGATGCTCACCACACATGATCGTCCTGATCATCATCACAACATCGTTCTAATGCATATCATCTGGAGCATCATCCTGATGCATATTATCTAGAGCATCGTCCTGATACTCATCACACAACACTTACATCCATAGCCATGGGAAGGATCCTCCTACCACCATGCTTGGAATGGCTCCTGCAAATGTGTCCCATCACTTCCTCCTCGAAGTATCTTCTATCGAAAGAACACCACACCTCTCTTTGAAGTACTCGAACTTCACTCTGGCTAGTGGTTTGGTCAACACAATTACAATCTTCTCATATATCGCAACATACTGGAGCTTCACTGCTCCTCTCTGCACCATATCCCTGATATAGTGATATTTGATATCGATATGCTTCAACTTGTCATGGAACACCAGGTTCTCTGACAACTTCCCACAACTCTGGTTGTCACAATAGATACAAGTAGCATCCAACTGGAGATCAAATAAATCAGACAATAGCTTCCTTATCCATATTGCCTCACAACTAGCCGAACAAGCTGCAACATACTCTTCTTCGGCTGCACTCAGTGCTACGTAGGATTGCTTCCTACTAAACCAAGAGATCACACCTGATCCCATACTGAAGCAACACCCCAAAGTGCTCTTCCTATCTATAGCACTACCTGCCCAATTTGAATCAACATAACCCTCTAGGTTAAATTTTTGATTCGCATCATACTTGAGCCCATAATCAATCGTACCCTTCAGGTACCTCAAAATATGCTTTACAACAATCAGGTGAACATGTCTAGGATCCATCAGGAACTGGCTCAATGTGTTCACCGTAAAGCAAATATCTGGTCTCGTGTTCATCAGGTACATCAAGGACCCAATCATTTGGCGATACATCGTGGCATCAACCGACTCTAATGAAGCATCACTCAATAGATTCAAGTTCGATGCCATAGGTGTGGCCATGGCCTTGCAGTCCATCATCTCGAAACGCTTTAGGGTCTCTACCGCATACTTCCCTTATCCAAGGAATATTCCATCTGCAGTTTGCCACACCTCCATACCTAGAAAGTAATGCATCATACCCAAGTCCTTCATCTCGAACTCGGCAGCAAGCTTCCTCTTCATATCAACAATCAACCCAATCTCACCTGTCACAAATAGGTCATCTACATACAGTAGGAGTATCACTGGATTGCCTTCCTCAACCTTGTAGTAAAGGTTGGAATCCACTTTACTCTTTCTAAAGACCAAACTGGACAGGAAGATGTCTATCCTTCCATACCATGTCTTGGGTGCTTGCTTCAAGACATATAGGGATTTCTTCAATCTGCACACATATGGCTCCCTATCATGTGTCTCAAAGCCAAGTGGCTGCTCCACATACACTTCCTCTTAGACTACACCATTCAATAAAGCTGTCTTGACATCCATCTGGTGTATCTTCCACTTCATTACTGCAGCTGGAGCAAGTACTGTTTTGATGGAAGTGTATCTGGCTACAGGTGCAAAAGTTTCTTCCTAAACTATACCCTCTTTCTAGGAGAAGCCACGAGCCACAAACCTTGCCTTGTATTTCTCTATGTTGCCATCTGTAGCGTGCTTGATCTTATAGATCCGCTTGGAAGTCACAACAGACTTCCCTTATGGTCTTGGGACCACATCCCAAACATCATTCTTCATGATCGACTGATATTCCTCGACCATGGCATCCTTTCATTCTGCATCTCGGGTCCTGGGAACTTTAGATTCTTCAATATCTTCAATAAGTAGTTTTCTGGATTTGTTGAGTCTTTGTTGCTTGTTCTTTGAAACAAGTCTCTCTTATAGGTGATGGTACATGGTCTTTCCTACAATACAAGTTCAATTGCATGATTAGAAACATCTCATAGATTTCAGAACAAATTCTTACATATAAAGACATATGTCATACAATCATGCAATTATATTAGCCAATGCTTCAATACAACATTTATCCCGTAACTTTCTAGATGCCTTCCATCTCTACCAGAACATTGTTAAGAGTATGCACAACTCCCAACATGTCAGCAAAGATGTTTCATTCTAGATAAGTAGCAATGGAATGTTGTACAGTACCATAGGCCACTTACCCATTACTTGCATATTAGTAGTATCTTGTTCATTAATGCAACTTTTCTAAAATGCATAATATACATCCTAAATCTAGGAACATAAGTATGTACATGAATGAACAACATCATTTTAGTAATAAGAAATGACAATTCAAATACTTATCTTTGTTTGCTTGTTGGGTCGACTCCCTCTCAATCTTTGCTTCCTTACAAGAATTACTGAAGTGTGCTTCCTCTTGATCTTTGCTTCCTTGTAGGAACTACTGGAGTGTGCTCCCTCTTGATCTTTGCTTCCTTGATTATCTGTTTTTGAACTTATATCCATCTTGGACCACTATGCATGCTTAAGTGTGCACTAGTATCATCCTCAAGATATCATACATAATCATACATGCATTAGTATAATATCAATACTATCAAAACATTATGATTCTAAATATGTAGGTCACGATCATTTCATAGGTAATTTATCACAAACGTTAGTATTCAAGGTTTCAGGGAGGACTTCTTTTGCTCATGCATATTCTTATTTGACTATATGACTCTTCTAGTTTGTCAATCATTACTCAAACTAAGAAGCATAATATGCATAAACCCATGATTACTCAACCCTATAACTTCATGAATAATCATTATTAATCATACAAAAATATACTTATATGAGATCTTAACACAAAGTAGGATTCTAACTCGATATATAAAAACATACCTGGATTATCATGTTTGCGAGTTATGTCTAACATACCCAAACAATGTCTTCTTTGTTCTCTTAAATGATTTAGAGACCTTGTGCTAGTAACCTGCATATCTCATAAGTTAAGCATTGTAGAACCAAATTATACATACCTCGTAAGTAGAGATTCTATGTGTTTAACGGCTATGGATGAGTCTTTGTCTTCGTGTCACCATGGTCATATGTTCTCGATCTAGAACTTGATTTGTCTTTCTTGATGTACCTTTCATGTCAGTGGACAACATCATCCTCATACAACACCACAGTGCATTAGTACAATCATAAGTGTTATAACCCTAATCAATGAATGTCTTCTATCATTCACATGCATTCACACTTTTACTAAGCTGATAAGACAAGTCTAAAATTGTACTAACCTCAATAATACGAAGACAAACTTAATCATGAACAGATTTCAAAACATACATGTATCTCCTCAAGTCATACCTGTTGGGATTGCTTGTAGACTTCTTATGTAAGGCCTTAGCCTCATCTCTCTCTGGAACTAGAATCTCTTCACTTACGTAGGTGTCCAATTCATCCTCTTCTAGGATTAACCCAATCCACTTTGATTTGCTGAACTGGATCTAGAGCTGGCTAGGGTTTGACAGAGAAACCCTAAAAATACAAACTTGAAATTTCAAACTTATGTTTGGTTAGGGAGATGCATTTGAATGAGGCGAGCAAGCTGGTGTGCTCAGATTTTGAAAACTCCAAAAATTGACCCTCAAAAAATGACCTGCGAGTTTCATATCTACAGCTTCTGTCAAATTTTGGTTTTCTGGTTTTTCTAGTCAAAATCCCGAACTAGGGTTTGATAGAGCCCGGGGTTCTGCCCAACCAAAAAATTCGATCTTGGGCTCTAAATTTTTATTTTTCTGAGGAGCATTTAGCCGTGGTCTCAGATTCCAAAAATTTTGATTTTTTTAGAAACCCTAATTTCCCGCAGCAGTGACAATCCAAAAATGAAAGTGCTCAGAATCCAATTCTTCTTGGACAGAAATATATGCCATATTGTTTCTTATGTATATTTGAAATTTTGGATCCTCAGGGTCTGAAACGTCGGCATATGGTAGATTGACTTGTCATGTTTCCAAACCCACAGATCTGAGCTCAAATGGATTCTCCATGAGAGAGATATGCCAAGTGTTGCAACATGACTTGTTTATGGGATGAAACAACATAACAAATATTGTACGGAGTGCCAAGTGTCACTGTTTCAACTTCAGCCTATGAAACCTGGAACTATGAAACTACAGTCTATTCCCTAACTTCCACATTTTACGGAATTCCATTTGGAGCTTCCTATCCCGAGATATGACCTTTGTGCCTAGGTCACCTGTTTAGGGTTGCATTCTGGAAGAGGCAGAAACCCTAACTTGTACGGATCATATCTCACAAAGTACAACGAATCTAAGGCTAAGCTTCAGACAAAAGGTACATGAACATTTCATCTTCGTCCTGTAAAAGTTTTAGATCCTGAACCTTCGCCAAAGCGGATTTATAGATAAAGTGCCACGATGACTAGTTTTTACTATACCAAACCCTAGCTTCCAATTTGTCGCAAGTGCAATAAGTGTCATAAATGCCATACAATGCCTTCCTTCAGGATAGATATGATACCATGTTATTTTTTCAACATTTAATTCAATTTGATCTAGGATCTTAACTGAGAGAACAACATGTACAACATATCAAACACAAGAGACAAGAGACACAAAGCATTTCACTGGGGAAAACCAAGAAGGTGAAAAACCTTGCAACTTCCTCAGAGATAGAATAAGCGCCAGTACAATGATCACCAAGATAAATACCCAAAATATAGATGTCTACAACATATACTCCTCCTCCACTCGTGCGCACTCCTCCTCTCTCTCACTAATGCGAAGTGAGTGAGTGAGTGAATGAATAGAATGAGAGAGACACACTCTCTATTTATACAATGACTTGACTTGCCTTTTACTCTAACTGGGCCGACCTCCCTTAGGAGAGTCTAATAACCCATTACCACTTGTTACTGGGACGACCCCACTAGGGTGGTCTAATTAAACTTTAACCCACATGACTCATACAGGGTCGACCCCACCAAGGTGGTCTAATAACCCATCAAATATAAGTTACGACACTTACAATATAACTTGCAACACTAATCCGGGGTCTAATGCCCTGTCATACATGGGAGGATGGACCTCAATGACTTTACATGAATCAAGTACAATAATGACTTCTCTGACGCGGAGGTACAATAATATAATGCAAATGACGACACTTCCGATCAAAGGAATAAGACATCTCCGTCGAGGATACAGTAAAGTACAAATGTACTACATACAATATACAAGTGAATATCTTCCAAAGTTACAAATACATCAACATGTATTAGCCCATAGTATTATATGTTCCATGGTATTGGACACATATGCTTTGTAAGTTGTCCCATAGTATTATATGTTCCATGGTATTGATCCATAGTATTGGCGCATAGACTTAGTATATAAGTACATGTTGCAGCCAATGAAGGCATCCATAATTTATTTGTATTGAGCTTGCTCAAAGGAGGTTTCCCCCTCGAAGTGGCCCGCGTTCAATAAATCTATTCTGTGTTCTATTATTTCTGATATATCGTGCATTTTCATTAATTAATTGTTGGAGGTTCCTCACAAAATCTCACTCAAATCTTAACCCTATATCTATGCCCAAGTAGTTGGAAACTGTTAGTCACTCCCTCAAAGAAGGTTATCAAGTGACTAAGAGAGAGATAATCACCCCAATTAAAGGCTTAATCCAAGGCATGATAAGGTAGGTTTCGACCCCCAAGTGCTAGGAACTCCTACCAAACTTGGGTATGGAGTGAATTAACCACTAGATCAAGGGTCCTAACACCCCTAGGGAGCATGAAAACCATGCTTCTCATGGTGATGGAGCATGAAACTCAAGTATGTCATTCAAGTGTGATAATTGTGAGGTGTAATATCTACAGAGATCTCACTAAGCCATCACAACCATGGCACTCCTTCTAACCGCCCCACACAATGCAAGGAAGTAATTTCCCTTCACTGATCCTATTGTCACCAGAAATAATCCTCCAGAAAGAAACTCGAAATATTGATGAATTTTTTTTGTCTACTTCCGACAACGCCTTACATATAAGATTGATTTTGTTTGGTCCTCGAGCATGATCAAATTATTGTTGTTTTGATCAAATTTAAAATATATTGGTTTATGTGTCCAATCACCAAGATCCATAACAAAGAGCTGAGCTTGTTAAATAAGCATTCAGGTATCAAGATCATATGTTTAGTATTCAAATGCCACTAGTTCATGCTTCCTACACTTTGATCAAGTATGAGTGAAAGTTCGATTTTTATAATAGAAAGGTGTTGCAGAAAGTTAAAAATTTCGTAGCAAGAGTTCGATGTTTATAATTCAAGCACGCTATGGAATGCAAACCAATTATGTAGCAAGAATGTAACTTTTATAAATAAAGAATGCTACAAAATCTTTCCATATTTCTGTATCAAAATGATGAAGAATAAAGTATAAAGGCGCTACAAAATGCTGTTGAATATCCTGTAGATGACTGTTTTAGTCATCAACTTTGGGCACACCGTTTGAGCATATAAAGAGGAATATTTCAAAATGGTTTAAAACCCACTTCCATAATGGGGTGATTTAGGTAAGTAAAGGGAGGTTTTTGAAATTTCACAATTGTTTGAGAGAAATTAAAGTATGTTCAGAACATAATTTTCTAGAAAATCACTAGGCCCGAATTTGATCCCGAGTCTCAGTTGATGATGTCATGCATATTTGGAGAATATATTTGTGGATTCAAGTTCCCCTTTAAATATGGATATTATATATTATATTTTATTTTTATTCTTTAGTAGGATTCTCAATCCACTCTTTTTGGATCTGATTTTCATGTGATGTATTTATAAAAGACTTTGAGACATATATTAGGGGCGGGGGGATCTCAAGGCCCGAGACAGGACTTTGAGAGGCAGAGACATATTTATTGTGTAAGCTTGTGAGCATTTTGTAATATTTTATCAGAAATTTCTAAGAGTTGTTCTATTAGTCTGTATTTTCTCTATTTTACATTTCATTTCTTCTTGCTTCAATGAGTTATGAGAGTTGAGGGTCAATTCTTGGACATGATTTAGATATTCTTAATATAACGAAGGATTCATTGTATCTTCCTTTAATTCATGTTCTCTATTCAAACATTTCTCATTCATTCTCATAAAATATTTTTGTTTATTGAATGATTTAATCTCATGAATATTCAGGTTTAAGCTGGAAGTGATACTTGAGTTTTTCAATTTTGATCCCTTTTCTTCTACCTTCAACTAATATTTAGCTCAAATGATTCTGATTCATAAAATGCTATCGGAAGGATTCAATGCACAATGGATTTGATCGTTGATTTATAGTTTTTCTTGATCTATTACTTTCCTTCATCTTTCTTAGACCAGGATACCTGATCCACCAACATTTCCAAAACCTCACAAACATTCAATATGTGCTAGACATTGCACTTTTGTAGTCAAGTGAAAACTTTAGCGCTAACAAATCCATAGTTCCTTAAGGAAATCCAACCCTTACATTGGTTACTGGTGTTTGCAGTAAGAGTCCAACCCACTGTATGCTATTGGTGAACCTCCTGTAGCATAAATTATGGCTTCTAAAGCATCCAAAAGTAACAAATCTCAATGGGTGAAGGTTCCTAGCTTTCCCAACCTATATGTTCACCTACAACCATATATGTTTCCTTCAAATATGCAGCTCTATCTCCAAATTTGAATTTATGGGTTATACACATTCTAGTAGTGGTCATGAACAAAAATAGGAAGCTCTACTGTAGAAATCATCATGAGAGAATGACAGAATGAGTGTTGACTCCAAGGGATATGAGATGAGGGTGAAAATATAACTAACATAGATTATGACCATATAAGAAAATGATTATTGACATTTGACATAACTGTCACAACCCCCATGATTCAATAACTACATGAAGTGACTTTTCCCACCAACCTCACACATGCATTCAATGATTGGGTTTAATAGTCAAGAGAAGGTAATTAGATCATTCAAAGCACATGGAAGAATTTTAGATGATTTCTAAGGTTGACACTTGGATGCAAAGGATTTAGTTTCCCATGGGCCCCCTTTCCTCTTCCCCTCTAGTGGAATCATAGTCCCTCTAGTGCTCTTTACACGACCATCTTGGACCATGTTATTATTTTCCCAACATAATATTTACATATATTTTGAATTGGAATGATATGCCAACTGTCCAAATAAAAATATATACATCATACATGCCTAACCATCCACTAATCGGTCCTTGGGATTGAACTTCGCACTAGGAATCCATATTAGCATATTTACATCATTTACACAATTTTTATTAAATACATTCCAAGTCAAATATGGGGGTATTACAATCCTCCCCCCCTTGGAAAATCACCATCCTTAGTGTTTTCTCAAAATCAGAACAAAAATGGGTATCGCTCTTTCATGACATCATCTAACTCCCACGTAGCCTCATCGGGTCTGAAGTGCTTCTATTGCACCTTTACCTGTCCGATGAATTGGTTTCAGAGCAATGTTACCTTCTACCTAGGATGCATAGTGACTCGATTTGGAACTATCCCTCGGGTTCCACCTAAATCACATCCCAATCAATCACATGGTTAGGATCATGTACATATTTCTTGAGCAAAGAAACATGAAAAAAATTTTGATCTCTAGTGTTAGTAGGCAATGCAACTCTATATGCAATTGGTCCTATCCTTTCAAGCACTTCAAATGGCCCACAATATCTTGGGGATAGCTTGGTACAACTTCGAAGATTCAAGTAACTTTTCCTTGGTCTCACTCTAAGGTAAACATGATCCCCAACATGAAACTCCCTATTCACTATGTTCTTATCTGCATAGATGATTTGTCTATCTTGGGATGCCTTTAAATTCTACCTAATTTTTGAAACCCTATTCCTTTTCCTTAATAAATTTTGTCACAAGTACAATTATGTGTTGAAATATTGTAACTTCTAGGAATATTATATTTGTACTTTATTATTCCGGAGATGTTTCATTCCTTCGTGAAGACCTTATTGTATATCCGGAGATGTTTATTCCTTTGTTGGAATGTGGTAACTTGGGTTATTAGACTTCCCTAGTGGGGTTGGCCCAGATTCAGTTGTAATGGGGTGTTTAAGTCCCTAGTGGTAAAAGTTGGGGCCGACCTAGTTAGTAAGTTAAGTTGGAGTAGTGTATAAATAGAGGAGGTGTGTTCCTCATTTAACACACTCACACACTCATTCACTCACTTGTGATTGGCGCATAGGAGAGAGAGGGATCTGCTATGGACGAGAAGGAGCTCATGTTTGGGGATTACATATTTGTATTTGCTGGTCTTCTATATTGAGGAAGCTTTGCTGGGTTTTCTACCCCATGAGGGTTTCCCAGGATAAATTGTGTCTCTTGTGTTTATGTTGTGCTTGTTGTTCTTTCAGTGATCCTGTATATGCTATTGTTGTGAAATTGAATGTAATACTAATGTTATTTATCTTAGCATATTTAATTCTAACATGGTATCAGAGCTAGCCTGAAGGAAGGAAATGTATGGCACTTACGACACTTGTCTCACTTGCGACAATTTGAAAGTTAGGGTTTTGTATAGCAAAACCTAGTCATTGTGGAACTTTCGCTATAAATCCATTTTGGCGAAGTTCATGATATGAAACTTCTATAGGCCAAAGATAACATACCCATGTACCTTGTGTCCAAATTTCAGCCTTAGATTCGTTGTACTTTGTGATTTATGATCCGTACAAGTTAGGGTTTTTGCCTCTTCCAAAATGCAATACTAAACAGGTGACCTAGGGAAAAAGGTCATATCTCGGGATAGGAATCTCCAAATGAAATTATGTAAAAAGTGATAGGTAGGGCATGGACTTTAGTTTCACAGGTCCAGGTTTTAGAGGCCGAAGTTGAAACAGTGACATGTGGCACTCCGTACAAGTTCTCTATGTTGTTTCATCCCATAAATAGGTCATGTTGCGACACTTGGCATAAATATCTCTCAGAGAATCCATTAAAGCTTAGACCTATGGGGTTGGAAAGATGACAAGTTAGGATACCACAAGCTAAAGTTTCAGACCTTGCAGATCCGAAATTGTAGAGATACACCAGAAACAATACGAAACATCTAAATTGGCTCAATGGAGGAAATCTAAGAAGAGGAGGAAGAAGCTCTCACTTAGGGTTTTCAGTGTTTAGGTTTGGAAGGACCTAATACAATGTTGGAGATACCTGATACAACATTGGAAGCTTTGAAAATGGATTTGGAATCCATTCATCATAGATATTAATCCTCCATCAAAATGTTGTGGGAGGAAGGAGATTGAAGATTAGGGTTTCCAAGTAAGAAGAAACCCTAGCAAAGTTGGGAGACTCATAGGGAAGCGATGAAGAAGGTTTAAATGGCACTGATATTATATCATCATAGAACCATGAACATATATAATATGTTTACAAGTGATATACCTTGGATGTTTAGGGTTTTACCCTTATAGAGAAAACTACTCGACATGTATGACTTGAGAAGACACAGGTATGTTTTGAAATCTGTTTCATGATTAAGTTTATAATATGTTTGTCTTCATATTATTGAGGTTAGTACAATCATGGTTAGTTTTAGATTGTCTGATCACCTTAGTAAAAGTATGAATGCATGTGAATGATAGAAGACATTCATTGATTAGGGTTATGACACAGTATGATTGTACTAATGCACTTGTGGTGTTGTATGAGGATGATGTTGTTTGCTAACATGAAAGATACATTAAGAAAGACAAATCCAGTTCTATGACCATGATGACATAAAGACAAAGACTCATCCATAGTCTTTGATCACATAAAATCTCTACTTACGAGGTATGTATGACTTTGTTCTACTATGCTTAACTTATGAGATATGCAGTTTCTAGCACAAGGTCTCTAAATCATTGAAGAGAACAAAGAAGATATTGTTTGGGTATAATAATCCAGGTATGTTTTCCTATATCAAGTTAGAATCCTACTTTGTGTTAGGATCTCCGGTAAGTATACCTATGTATGAAATGATCATGACCATACATACTTAAGATTATTTAGAATGATAATGTTTTGATAGTATTGAGACTATACTAATGAATGTATGATTATGTATGAGACCATGAGGATGACACTAGTGCACACTTAAGCATGCATAGTGGTGCAGAATGGATAGAAGTTCAAAGACATATAATGATGCTATCATAAAATAGAGATCAAGTGGGAGGCAACCACACAAACATAAAAGATAAGTATTTGAGTTTGCTCGTAATAGTTGTATGCATATTTGTATTCCTAGAATATATCATGCAGAGTGTAAGCATTCATATAGCATTGAACAATATACTACTAATATTCATATGATGGGTAAGTTGGAAAAACATTCCATTGTTGCTTGTCTAGAATGAACCTCTTTGCTGACATGCTGAGAGCTGTGCACGCTCTCGATAGTATGTTCTGGTAGAGATGGAAGGCATCTAGATAGCCACTGTATGCATACAGGATATGGAAAAGTGTTGTGCCAAAGTATTGGTCAAGATAGTTTCATAACTATGTGAATCATATCTGTATGCATTATAGGTTATCATGTCAACATGATTTGATAATTATGAAGTATTACTAACCATGTAACTAACTTTGATTTGTAGGAAAGATCATGTGATATGATCTACAAAAGAAGGATGATGAACACCGAACAAGTGATGGATGTTCAACAAGAAGACTTACAAATCAAACGTAATATAGAAGGCTCGTGGCTAGAAGATTCTTAGAAAGAGGAAGAGGATCATGACGAGATGTTTGATCCAAGAGGCTAGATAAGACCATTCTCTTAATGGTGTAATTGAAGAAGAAGTACGAATCGAGAAAACTCCCAGGATTCAATTGAAGAAAGCTCTGTAAGGGTACCCAAGATTGATAGTCATTTGATGAGCTTAATAATCACCATGGGTGTGCGGATTTCAACCTTTGCTACAAGGTTGAAGATGGTGTCTATATACAGATGACATTATTCTCTTAGATGGATGCAAGAAGGAACTCACCACAGAGTTCGAATGATCTTGAGGCTCATATCAGTAGAACCATCTGACAAGAGATGGCACAGATAGATATGCAGAAGATCACTCAATGCAGAGTGTGAATGATGTTCAGTCATAGAGGGAGAATTGATAGATTCTTGACAAGATTGGGATTTACCAAAAGTAAAGCTGATCCTAACCTTTACCTTAAGGTTATGGATGATGAACCTGTCATACTATTATTGTATGTGGATGATCTCTTTCTGACAGGGAATGAGAAACAGATCATGGAAAGCAAGAAGAAGCTAGCTACAGAATTTGAGATGAAAGATCTTGGATTGATGCATTACTTCCTAGGTCTAGAAGTATAGCAAGGCCCAGAAGAAATATTTCTCAACCAGGGAAAGTATTTGATATGTTGGAATGCAAAAGCCATGGCCACTCCCATGGATTCCAAATTGAAGCTGTTAGCTGATGACTCATCAGAGTTAGTGGATGTGACTCTGTACAGATAGATTATTGGGTCATTGATGTATCTGACAAATACCAGAACAGATATATGATTTGCTATGAACACCTTGAGTCAGTATCTAGTGGAACCTAGGCATGTTCACTTGATAGCTGCAAAGCATGTGATGAGGTACCTAAATGGTAGGCTAGACTTTGATCATGACTTCAGATTGTATGGCTACACAAATGTTGATTGGGAAGGAAGTGTATCAGACAGGAATAACACATCGGGAGGATTTTATTATCTGGGATCTGCCATGATCTCGTGGTTTAGCAAGAAGCAGTCTAGTGTGGCTCTCAGGATAACTGAAGCAGAATATATTGCTACTTGCTCTGCTAGTTGTGAAGTGATATGGTTTCGGAAGCTGTTATCAGGATTGTTTGACTTAGAGATGGAATCCACTGTGATCTTGTGTGACAACTAGAGTTGTATCAATATGAATAAGAATCCAATGTTCCATGATAAGTCAAAGCACATAGAGATATGATATTTCTATATACAGGATATGGTGTAGAAAGGAGTTATAAAGCTCGAGTATGTGAGCAATGACGAACAAGTTACTGATGTATTGACCTAACCTATGTTTCGAGTAAAGTTTGAGTATTTCCGAGACAAGATTGGTGTAGTTCAGAAGGACCCTCCTTGAAAGGGGGAGTGATATGGTCGCTGATGATGAGATTTCCTGCATCGACGGTAAGGTAGATGATAAGGATACATGTATCGATGATGAGGATACTTGTATCGATGATAAGGATACTGTATTGATGATGAGGATATTGTATCGATGATGAGGATACTTGTATCGATGATGAGGATACATGTATTGATGATGAGGTTACCTATTTTGACGATGAGGTCGATGATGAGGTTACCTGTCCTGACGATGAGGTCGATGATATCAACTATAAGGTTGATAAGTGGTCCTAAGACTTGGCCTAAGTTGACAAGGGGATTGTATCATCCCCATACTTCAGTCCCTGAATTGATCCGTAGACAGATGTCTTCGAGAAGTGGTCCCTAGTGGATGAGAGGGATTGTATCATCCCTGGACTTTGGTCCCCTGAATTGATCCATAAACAGATGTCTTCGAGAAGTGGTCCCTAGTGGACGAGAGGGATTGTATCATCCCTGGACTTTGGTCCCTTAATTGATCCGTAGACAAATGTCTTCGAGAAGTGGTCCCTAGGGGATGAGAGGGATTGTATCATCCCTGGACTTTGGTCCCTAAATTGATCTGTAGAAATATGTCTCCGAGAAGTGGTCCCTAGTGGATGAGAGGGATTGTATCATCCTTGGACTTCGGTCCCTGAATTGATCCGTATACATATGTCTCCAAAAAGTGGTCCTTAGACTTTGTATAAGTAGACGTGATAGGACTACATCGTCCCTGAATGGTTGGTTCAAAATGTACGTGATAGGACTGCATCGTCCCTGAACGGTTGGTTCAAAATGTACGTGATAGGACTGCATCGTCCCTGAACGATTGGTTCAAAATGTACATGATAGGACTGCATCGTCCTTGAACAGTTAGTTCAAAATGTACATGATAGGACTGCATCATCCTTGAATGGTTGGTTCAAAATGTACATGATAGGACTGCATTGTCCCTGAATGGTTGGTTCAAAATGTACGTTATAGGACTGCATCGTCCTTGAACAGTTAGTTCAAAATGTATGTGATAGGACTATGTCATCCCTGAAAAATTGGTTCAAAATGTACATGATAAATCCTAGATTTTATCTAGGTCACATCCAGTATGAAAAAGGACTGGCTTTGTGGTGATAAATCCTAGATTTGATCTAGGTCACATCCAGTATAAAAAAGGACTGGCTCTGTGGTGGTAAATCCTAGATTTAATCTAGGTCACATCCAGTATGAAAAAGGACTGGTAATGTGGTTGGGATTGCATCGTCCCTAGACATGAGAGGTGTCTTAAATTGATAAGGACCGATCATCCTGTAAGTATATCTGGACTGCATCATCCATAGACATGAGAGGTGTCTTAAATTGAGAGGGATTGATCATCCCGTAAGTGGATCAGGATTGTATCATCCTTGGACGTATGTCCTAAATTGAGAGGGATTGATCATCCCGTAATTGGATCATGTGTGCTGCAGAGTATGCTGCTATCATGTTGTTGATCAGAGATCTAGATGTTGATCGAGAGATCCAGATGATGCTATTGCTCAAGAGATCCAAATGATGCCGTTGATCAAGAGATTCAAATGTTGATGCTATTGATCGAGAGGATCCAGATGTTGATGATGTTGATCGAGAGATCTAGATGATGCTATTGATCGAGAGATCCAGATGATGCTGTTGATCGGGAGATCCAAATGATGATGTTGTTGATCGTGAGATCCAGATGATGTTGTTGATCAAGAGATCCAGATGATGCTGTTGATCGAGGGATCCAGATGATGTTGTTGATCAGGAGATCCAAATGTTGATGCTGTTGATCGAAAGGATCCAGATGTTGATGCTGTTGATTGAGAGGATCCTGATGTTGATGCCGTTGATCGAGAGATCCAGATGATGATGTTACTGTAGGTGTTCGAGTGCTGTAGAAGATGAAGACTCAGCACTTAAGATGTTGATGTTCTAGTATTGAAGATCTTGAAGATGTTCCAGTAATTGTTTGAGTTACTGATGATGTATGAAGAAAGCTTCCAATGATTTATAGATGTACCATGTATCATGTAGTTGATGACTCCTTGCTCCTACAGATGTTGTTATAATATCCTTCTAGTTAAGGGGGAGTGTTGAAATATTATACCTTCTAAGAATATTATATTTGTACTTTATTATTCTGGAGATGTTTCATTCCTCCGTGAAGACCTTATTGTATATCCAGAGATGTTTATTCCTCCGTCGGAATGTGGTAACTTGGGTTATTAGAATTCCCTAGTGGGGTCGGCCCAGAGTCAGTTGTAATGGGGTAATTAAGTCCCCAATGGTAAAAGTTGGGGCCGACCTAGTTAGTAAGTTAAGTCGGAGTAGTGTATAAATAGAGGAGGTGTGTTCCTCATTTAACACACTCACACACTCATTCACTCACTTGTGATTGGTGCATAGGAGAGAGAGAGAGATATGCTATGGAGAAGAAGGAGCTCATGTTTGGGGATTACATCTTTGTATTTGCTGGTATTCTATATTGAGGAAGCTTTGCTGGGTTTTCTACCCCATGAGGGTTTCCCAGGATAAATTGTGTCTCTTGTGTTTATGTTGTGCTTGTTGTTCTTTCAGTGATCCTGTATATGCTATTGTTGTGAAATTGAATGTAATACTGATGTTATCTATCTTAGCATATTGAATCTAACATTATGTTCATTGGATTATCCCATGTCATTGGTGTCTTGCACTTTTTGCCATACAAAGCTTCAAATGGATTCATTCCCAATGAAGCTTGCTTCCCGTTGTTATATGTAAACTCTACCAAGTGTAGATAATCTCCCCACTTGGATAGTTTTTTCATCACATACATGCAAATCATGTCTTCAAGAACTTGGTTTACTCTTTCAGTTTGTCTATCTATTTGGGGTGGTAGGAAGTGTTAAATTTTAGTTGTGTACGCAAATTTGTAAAAAGAATTTTCCAGAAATTTGAATTAAATTTAGTATCCTTGTCTGAAATTATTGCCTTAGGTAACCCATGCAATCTAAAAAAATTCTTCACAAAAATATTTGCAATGGCATCTGTTTTATATGTGTATTTAACTAGAATAAAATTTGCTTCCTTAGACAATTTATCCACCGCAACCATGATGGAATCATGCTGTCTCACAGTCATTGGAAAACATGCAATAAAATACACGGAAATTTCTTCCCATTTCCATTATGGAATTGGAAAAGGATACAACAAACCTGCTGGGTGTTCATACTCAACTTTCACTTGCTGACATTTCATACATTTAGAGATATACTCAGCAATATCCTCTTTCATCCCCAGCCAAAAATATTGCTTCCTGGCCATAGAAATTGTTTTATGGTATCATGGGTGACCAAAATATGGCATTTTATGGATTTCATCCATAACCATTCTCCTCAAGTCTGCTACATTTGGAATATAAA
This sequence comes from Larix kaempferi, assembly GCA_027924585.1. Lineage (NCBI taxonomy): Eukaryota > Viridiplantae > Streptophyta > Pinopsida > Pinales > Pinaceae > Larix > Larix kaempferi. The sequence goes on along the minus strand of BSBM01001229.1, from coordinate 23,399,252 downwards.
ATCTATTTTTATAAATAAGAACTTCATCCTCTTCAAAATGATACTATTCTTACCTCTTTTCAAAATTCTAATGCTATAATTTACCTTTTATTTGCACATATAGTTCATTTTCAACAAGATAATTCACAATATGTTGCCTTAAATATGATTGGGAAGCACTGATGGCTGCCACATGCACTTCATACATATTTCTACTAAGTACACCAATCATTTTATTTTATTTTCCTTTTAGATGTTTGATTTCAAAATCAAACTCACATAAAATTTCTAGCCATCTATCTTGCTTGGCATTTAATGTTGGCTGCTCAAAACCACTGTGGTTTGTCCTTAACTCAAATTTTCTATTGATTAGATAGTGCATCCACATTTTTAAAGCATGCACTATGGTTGCAAGTTCCATATCATGGGTAGAATAATTCTTTTCACGCTCTTTCAATTTTCTAGACTCATAACAAAACACATGACTATCTTACATAAGGACTCCTCCAAGTCCTTGTTTACATGCATCTGTACACACCACAAAGTATTTTTCTGGGTCTGCAGTTTTCAAAATTGGAGCACTTGTGAGAAGCTTCTTCAACAACTAGAAGCTTTCTTCACATTTCCGTGTCCATTCAAATTTTATTCCCTTCTTTTGCAAATAAGTGATTGGGTGTGCAACTTTGGAGAATCCTTCAATGAATTTCCTATAATAACCAACAAGACCCATACAAATCTTACATATATCACATTCCATGGAGTTGGCCAATTCATAATGGTTTCAATCTTTTCTAGATCCACTAATAGTCCTTCCTATGAAATAATGTGACCCAAATAATGAATTTTATTTTTTTTAAAGTCACATTTGTTTAGCTTTGCATACAATTTATGCTCCCTTGGAAATTGCAAAGCATCCTCAAATGTTCTTCATGCTCCTTCATTCTTCGAGTAAATAAGAATGTCATCTAGAAAAACAAGCACAAACTTGTTCAAATATCTACTAAAAATGCTATTCATGAGACACTTGAATGTAGCTGGTGCATTAGTGAGACCAAATGGAACCACCACAAATTCATAGTGTCCATACCTTGTTCTAAAGGATGTCTTTTGAATATATTCTTCCTTGATTCCCACTTGATGGTAACCAAGCCTTAGAGTCAATATTCGAAAATACTTTTTCCCCTCTCATTTGATAAAAAAAATCATTGATTTGAGGAAATGGGTACTTTTTTTTCATTGTTACTTTGTTCAAATGCCTATAATCAATACATAACTTAAGTGTTCCATCCTTCTTTTTCATAAATAGTATATGTGCTTCCCATGGAGAGATAGTTGGCCTTATGTACTTCTTTTCTAATAACTCTTGCAATTGCATTTTTAGCTCTAATAATTCTGGTGTGCTCATTCTATAAGGTGTCTTGGAAGCTGGTGCATCTCCTGGAACAAGATCAGTTGTGAAATCAATGTCCATGTTTGGAGGAATTCCTATAACTTAATCATGAAACACATCCGTGAATTCCTGTAGCACATGATAGTCCTCCAATTTGCGTACTTCATTTTATGTTTTACCCAATATATGGGATGTATACAATTGAAAACCCTTCCTACAAAAATGATTCAACTGCATGTTTTAAATATTCCTAACATAAAATACCTTTGGGATGCCTTTTACAACCCTTGGGGTTTCACTCCTCATCATTGCACTCAAAATTCTTGTTGTAGTAGTCAAGTTTAACTCTATGTGCTTCCAACTAGTCCATTCCAATGAGAATGTCATATGAACCAAGTGGAAAAATATTCATATTTACACAAGTGAATAGTCCATCCATTTATAATGAACATTTCTCCACCATCTCACCAACTTTTCTCTTGGTTCCTATGGCTAGTTGGACCAACCATGATTTAATATGCTTGGTTTTCTTAAAAGCGCAAATCTCAACAATTTTAGGAGTGGTATAACTGTGAGTAGATCTAAGGTCAAATAAAATAGAAATAGATTGCTTAGCAATCTTACCTTCAACCTCAACCATAATTTACTGATGGTATACTTGGTGGTCCTCTAGTGCAACATAAATTCCAGGGACAGTCCTTGCCACTTGACCCACAATTTCAACTTCTTGAATGTTCTGAACTTGCTTTACTCCCATTTTGATGTGGATAGTTTCTAAGCAAATGATCCTCTCCACATACCCAACATTGAAATGGATCTCTTGCATCTCTTGGCTCATATCCCATCATCCTAGTTGGTTTTGTCACACCCTGTGGTGGATTCCTTGAATCAAATTTACCAAATTTTCCCAATTTTTGCACTTTTCCTATAGGTGCATTTAACTCCAGAGGCCAACTTGAGACACCTATAGAAGTAAATTTATGGAGAACCAGAACTCTAGTGTGGATGAACAAATAAAAGGCAAAAGATAAATTTTTCTCTATAAGAATCATAAGGGCATTATCATTTTTTGTAATCTTTACCACAATTATTTAATTTTTCATTATAGGTTTTTTATTTCAGCAAGAAACGACTCTATTTTATCAAAATATTTAGGGCCTAACTCATGGATCCTCTTTTCAACGTAGTAAGAAAAACATCATTGAATTTATCAAATAAAGAAGCTAAATTTTTTCATACCTCAATCGGGCTATCATCATCCTCAATATGTACCTGCAAACAATCTATAACAGTTTGACCAATGAGTCTTCTTGCTTGATCACATCGATCTTCCCATATAACTAACTATTTAGCATTGGTTAGTTTCTCTTGTCCACATTTAACTAATCACCATAGATTCTTACCCTTGAGAACAACAATCATCTTTCTTTTCCAAGCAAGATAGTTAGTACCAACTAATTCAAGAATAGAAGCTACCGCTAAACTCATGGTGATAAACAAGAACGTAAACCCTAATGCAATAAGAACAAAGACAATATCTATAATAAAAAGTGAATAAAGCAAAAAATTTATCACCAATAACTAAACATACAATAATAAATATACTAACATGTAAATCGATAACAAGAATCTAATAGTCTATCTTTCTATCCATACAAACACCAAATAGTCAAATATTAAGTAAGAGACAAGAGAAAAATAAATAGTGCATCAGATTTATGTGGTAAAATCTCAAATGGGGAAACATCCATGGGAATGTATGGTCTTGTTTATTCTTCAAAAATCTCCAATATTACACTTGAGATTCTCTCCACATATGCTTATCACAACTTTATAATATTGTTCACGATAACTTTCAACATACCCAAAGGGTCTCCTTCACCTCTATTATATAGATAGAGGTATGGACGAATTACATCCCATACTACATGTGGTATAAATGATTTTCCACCTCCTTATATAATGAATGACAATAGGAGAATGTTATTCCATGATGCATGTGGGACAACTCCTTTTGCATAAGATAGGAGAATAATGGCTTCCTTTACTAGATAAGACATCATAACATCTTATGACATCACACTAGACATCACTACACATGTAATATTAACATTACACATTCCAACATGTCTTGAATCTCTACAATCCACATACCATCCAACATTAGACACATTGTGAGAAGACAAGCACGAAATTGAATCCATATCCATCCTAGAAAATCTGCAATATGAAGAAGGAGAAACCCTTTCAAGCGTTAAGTTACCTCTCTCAAGTGATGAAAGAACATCTTCTTGAAAGAAAAAAATGGTCTCTAGAAGGTCAAACAAGTTTACTAAAGGGAGTGGGATCCATTAATTCAATTTTATATTTGATTCTAGAAGGATAGGGTTTGTTGTAGAGAATAGGAGATAAAGTTTGTTTTCCCAAAATATTATTTCGAGCATATAGTTAGAGGATTCATACTATTAAAAAATATATTTGATATTTTTCAAATGCAGAGGATTTGAACCTATCATAATCACTGTGTATATAAATTCAATTTGAAGGTTATAAGCAAGAGAGAGGGATAAGGTACGAGTAATGTCCAATAGATGTACAAGACTAAGTAAGGACTATTTTAATTGAATATTGGGTTTTGCATATGAATTGTGTGTGATTACCTCTCCGTACGAATGAGATTCAAATTTGCAATTAATTTCTCATTGTTATTTTGATTAAGCAGTTAATCGTAAATTTGGTAATTCCCAATGGTTTTAAGATATATTTGTGTGAGTACAATAGAGTAGTGAGAGAGAGGAATCATATTATTGATCTACTAGATCAAGCATTTAATTAAATGATATGTATGTGATTGTGTTAGGGTTTGGTAATAATCTTATCCTTGTGTAAAACCAGAAATGTGAAGACAATGTGTTATCGGACAATCCACTCGAGCGGACGCAAGCCAGATCTCCCTAGATCAAAGTGAGTCTAGAACAAATAGAACAGACTACCAATGCATTTCCTAGATCCACTTAAGGATCGAGTATTAGATGTCTTACCTTTCACTTCGCAATCCTTTCTCCTGAATGCTACTCCACACCTCACGGTCGTCAGATTCAAGCTGTAAGACCTGTCAAGACAAGAAACAAGAGAAACTAGTAAAAGACATCTATACAATAAGAGATCTAAGTAAATAGTTAAGCAGGTAAACTACTCAATATCATTACACACATAAACAATATTGGTGGAAAGCATTTGTATTACTGCAAAAAGAGGAGTACATAGTAGAGATATAGAACTACAACCAAGGCTTAACGCTGTAGCCCTTCTCTGACAATGTCAATTGCCATATCCTTCCAAGGAAGTATGAGTTCTCCAATGGGTGAGTGGAGATGTTCTAAGAGTGATTTCACCAACATGTAGATACCATAAACTTCCTCCCTTTGGGATGGGAGTGAGCTTCATTTATATAGGACTAAGTGGATAGGGTATGGATAGGATAGGTTGAGAGATGGTAGGAGAGGCTTAAGAGATCTCTCCAAAGGTTTAGGAACCGAGTGCCAGCTCTTCCAAGAGGTTAGGGATAGGGTCCCAAGTCAGCAAGCTTCAAGATGGACCTCGAAGAAGCTATTTTTTCCATCTAACTGACTTCGTCGCACCCTGTAATGGGGCAAGGTGCGACGTCGCATGTTGCTAGTGTGTAGCCTGCGATGACCCTTCAAAACTTAGCACAATTGGGTACAAATCCTCCCAGGATGATTACTTAGTCCAGGTATCTTCAGGGGTGTATACACTGAATCTTATGATGAGTATATTTTGGGTGTAACAGAATGTCCCCCAAAGCATGAAGTTGTTGAAGATAGACAGGTGAAGTGCTTTGATAGAAGTAATGGAAATAGACTTATCGGGCGAAGGACACTGCTGCAGTACAACTGACTCTGAACTGACAATCTCATATGAAGTACAACATGGCTGCCAACCAATACAGTGCAGATCCATGGTAGTAATGACCGACTGAACACAATCATGGCTACTAGACACAAGTGTAGATCCATGATGAGATGATAACACAACCATGACCAATACAAAAGTGGATCCGTGTGATATAACTCAATACAAACTCCATCGCTACCATGTTCGTCTTGACGTCGAACATGGTAGAAACCACTTGATTACCAACCATTGATGTAAACTGTTAACAAGTGTGAGGGAAATCACCATTGATGTCAATGATTCCCAAGGTATCACAATACATATCATCAAGCGTGAATAAATGAGTTGAAGTCGAACGCAAGATGAAATCTTTTAATCAAGATTCAATGATGTAAACTCATGACGAAAGCGAGGTAACCTGCCATTGAGGCATGCAGGGCCAAGGTACTTGGTTGGTTTCTAGATTCAATCCTCGAATGATGTGTTGAAGTCGACAATGATGAATTCGTCGAAGGAGGGCCATGATGAATCCCCCATCAATCGACACGAAACACGACAAAAATGTATAGGGTAGATCGGATGGTACAGTAACATGCAAGACTGAATCAGAGTAGACCGATGTAATGGCGGGTGTACTGACTATAGATGATAAATTATAGACATATTCTTGAACATGGGCATGGCATGACTTGGCAGTATTGACACGACGAGTGCGACACAAATTCTCAAAGCGACTGATGATGGAAGCTTTTCTTTGAATGACTCAAAGGAGTAATAATACTCAGGAAATAAATGGAACTCGAGGACAAACGGATGATCCAAGTGTTGTATGCAAATGCAGATGAGTGCCATGTTCAAGAACAACTACATACTGCCACTAATAAGGTATGTAACACAAACGATTTCCTTTTTCCCCATCATGAATGATGAGTGCCTCATGTTTTTTTTTACGAGCTTGATGAGGGTAACCAGATGCTCGGTATAGCTCATCTCATAGATAAGTTCAATCCCAAATATTTTCCGAACCTGGGATAGGAGGGGTTCGTCCCATGATGGGCCCTTCAATGTGAAAATTTTAACGAGTCCATAGAAGGTAAACTCAGTCGTTATTTCATGTTTAGAGAGTCTGAAAAGAACTAACGAAGACTCCAACAGTCCTTTTTCGTAAAGTTAGCCTCATCGCCCGAAAAAGGGTAAAACAACGCGGGAGAGGAATCTTCCAGTCATGGTTGGCTGGAGTATACCTTTTTCATAATTAGTGCCTCCTGGTCCGAAAAAGGGGTAAAATATCACCAGGAAGACGACCATTCAAATACTTTAACAAGCGTGAACGCGACAAGTTCGCGTGGCAATATTTTCCTATTTCGAGAGCCTGAAAAGAGCTTAACGGTAGACTCTGGGGGGTGTCCTTTTCCGTGGAAGTTTAACGAGCCCAGAAAAGTGATAAATCATAGCTCGGTACTTATTCTCATAGTTCCATGAGTACGAGAACAAGCGAAGAGTAAACTCATCATCACACAATAATTACAGACTAACCGTTGCAAAAATAACGACAAAACATTCAAGGGAGTGTTCATACCTGCGACGACCGTTGTGATACGAGAAACGACACGAAAGACTACTTACAACTCCTGCACACTAGAAAATGTGTCAAATAGCCTCAAATATGACAAAAATGGTAAAAAACTATGATAAATGGCCCAAGAGCATCAAAATATTTGAAAAGGAATATTCCATTCTATTTATAAATAGAAAAATGGTCCAAAAATAGATTTCATTGTTTCATTTGCCAATTTGGGAGGAGAAGTACCAATTTGGAGCCAAAAATTCCTTTGCCGATTTTGGGAGCTACAATCCGCCATTTCACCCACCGTCAGGAGAAGGTAAGCCTGAATTTCATCCAACAACTTTCTAGTGGATTAGATTTTGGTTTTAGGTTCAATTTTTGGGTTTTTTGATGAATTCATGGAGGGCTACTGCGCTCTCGGCTCGTCGCAGTTGGGCTTTTCAGGAACTGCGACGAGACTGATTCGGCGCAAGTCCCAAATGGGTGAAGTGCGATGACATCGCACTGTACGCAAACGTACAATACGATGGCAGAAGTGCACTTCCCAAACATCAAACTAAACTCAAAAAAAGAACTTGCTGAGGTTGAAGTAGGATCTAACAATGTTTAAATGTCCCTTTTGGCAGGTTGCTAGCAAGCCAACATGGTTTTAGAGTGGCGGGAACGAGAGCATGAAGTAGAAGATGAACAAGCTACCAATGGTCCACAATGCGTGGATGCCTTGAGGAACTATGGTTTGCTCAAGTTCTTTGAGATTCAGGGGATGAGATCCCAAATCCCATTGCTATCACACATTCTCCAGAGTTGGGATGCATCCCAACAACATTTCGTGGATTGGTGAGCACATCCTCACAATAGTTGTCGAGGACATCTATTTCCTTATTAGTTTGTCCCAGAGAGGGGACCCTGTAGCTCTTACTAAAACACGGGCCAATGAATGCACAGTTGATGACATGGTGTCACAACATTGTACCACTGCTGCTCGATATTCTAGTGGGAAGATTCTTATCAGGGATGTGGTGAGCCACCCACTGCGTACCATACTGTTTACTATTACTAGAGTGGTGGGTATCCAAGCCCCACACACGACTACTAGGACTCAGATGCTTTATGTGGAGGACTGCATGTCCCCCATGGTTTTCAACTGGTGTGAGGATCTCCTTGCAAACCTCCGAGCTCAACTGACCAAGTGTCGGCGGGGAGAGCTCAAGCAGTTTGGTTATGGATCGATCGTGGTATCATTCCTCTTGGAGCGGATCCCTCTCTTGCATCCATAGGTAGTACTAGATGACAGGGAACCTAGAGATCCCCACATGCTCAGATGGGCCGAGGTGATGAACCGCCATGGTGGAGGACCTATCATCAGCTTTGGTCCTGAGTTCTTTAGTTGGCTGGAAGGCTAGTTACTCATGGTTGAGGACTTCCTGTACATCGGTATGGATTTCAGAGAGGATCCTGACTTGGTGCTGCTCGAGGATGCAACATGGGGTGACATAGGTGAGAACAAAAACCCTTGTACTTTTAATTTTGCATATTTATCATTTTTTTTTATGCAATGTTAACAAGTATATAACATGTGTGTGCAGATGTGGGGCTCGTACGGTCGGTAGGACTTTCTCTCCTGGCGAGGAGAGACAGAGGTGGGGAAGCAGTTGTGCCCCCAAGTGTCCATGCTGCAATCGAGGAGATGGAGGAGGTATATAGGAACTTGTCCCAGTTGACAGTGGAGGTTCCTGAGCCAACGATAGATGACCTACCAAGACCTATGCAGAGGTTTGGGGTTGGAGCGTCCGTACTCTTCAATGCCCTACTCCGCAAGGTAGCGAGGACTATGGATTGCTTCCTTACTCAGTGACAGTGGGCTATCCGTGCAAGGGGTGGTGTACGGGTCATGCGTCAGGCCTTATGACACTATTATACTTGCACTGAGAGCTTAGGGGCCTCGAATTTTGTACTACTGAAAGCTACGATGCTTCAGATTTTGTAGAGACTCACTGAAAGCCATCGTGCTTCAGATTTTGTACTAACACTACTTTTGAGCGATATATATATATACAGACATTCCCGACGATTTATACATTATGTGTTTTAAAATGATGAGTGATGTGATCTTGTTTACATGTTTGCTTTTATACATTGCATTATTTACATGTTGTGAATGCTTTTACATATTATGAATATTATGTGTGTGTGATGTACCAATCCAAAATGAAGTTGGCCATCAAGTTAGCAACTGTGTTTAACTCTCATGGAATGTGTAGGTATTGAACGGATTCAAATGATCTTTCCAGGAGATGTACTCGTCTGAAGAGATGGAGTAAGGTGGGATCACGGATGGCGTAAACTTGGTTAAGATGGGAAACCACTAATTGAGAATCCATGTGGATGACAATGTGGTTCATACCCAAGGAAATGGAGTTAGCTAGGGTTCTGATTACTGCCTGATACTATGCGGCATTGTTGGTCGCAAACCCTAGGCAACTTCCTCCTGAGCTAATGAGCTCACCTATTGGGGAATATAGTACTTAGGCTGCCGAAGCAAGGTTACGGGTATGCCGACTGGCGCCGTCCGCAAATCCATAGCATGTTTCCATCTGCACACGCAGAAAAAACATGGTATAAGGAGCAGAAACAAGATCTAAAGACACTAAAAAAAAAAAGCGTCACAGCACACAAAACACAAAAAACACGCCATGTACAGTAAATACAAGAAAGTCTAAGCATGACGAGTTTAGGCATAGTATCTCTTCAGGTAAAGCTCATTGTGGGGTTCACCCAAAGAGATTCCGTCATAGTCTTCAAGCTCGTAAGCTCCCTTTTCCAAAACACGTTTGACAATGTAAGGTCCATGCCACATGGATTCGAACTTTCTTGCTCCTAGTTTGTCATGCTCCTAGTCATAAGTGAGGACCAGGTCACCCTCGTTAAAGATACGAGGTTCAATTGAATTGTCGTATTGGGATTTGATGCGTTTCTTGTGCGCTTCACTAGCAAGAGCGACATCTCGACGGGACTCATCAAGTTTCGCTAAGTGCAGGAGACATTCTTCTTTGACAGTAGTATTAGGAAGAAGTTTGACAGCGAGTTGTAGAGACAGAATTTTGCACTCTATAGGTAGGACAACCTCCAATCCATAGAATAGTTGGAAAGGAGTGAAACCTGTGGCGATTTTAACAGAGGTTTTGTAGGCCCATAATGCTAAAAAGAGCATGTTATGCCAATTGGATTTCTGCGTACCTACCATCCTTTGGACCATGGTTTTCAAGACTTTGTTAATGGCCTCGACTTGTTCATTGGACTGTGGGTAGTAGGGCGTTGAATTTTCATGGCGAAAACCCAACCTATCGCTTAGTTCATCAATCATATGGTTCTGAAAATGGGAACCATGATCGGTAACAATCACCCGAGGAACTCCGAACCGCGCAATTACATGATTGAACATGAAGAGTGCAGCGGTTTTGCCGTCGTTCTAGTATGTAGGCATAGCTTCATCCCACTTTGTAAAGTAATCCATAGCTACAATGATGTAACTCTGCCCCCCGACCGAGGTAGGCTTACAATGCATAAAGTCAATGCCCCATTTTACGAAGGGGTCCACGTGAATAACCGGGTGTAACGGGGCAGGATGGGTGCGCTTCTTCGTATGGAAGTGTTGGCAAGGAGGACATTTTTTACGGCCTCAATACAATCTTTGAAGATAGTAGGCCAAAAATATCCTGTGCACAAAATCTTCTGGGCTGTAGCCATCCCAAATAGGTGACCGCTACATGCCCCAGCGTGACAGTCGTTGAGAACGTGTTCAGCCTCATCGTGAGTGAGAGAATGTTGAAGAATTGAATCAATGCCACGGCGATACAAAGTATCATTGATGATTAAATAATACTTCGCATGGTGACATATCTTACGACGGTCGTCGTGAGACAGTTGAAGGTTGAAGCATTGAGTTTGAAGATATAATGAGATATCTCCATACCATGGATCAGTCGTACTAATGAGAAACAATGATTCATCCAGAAAAGAGTCATTGTGATCAATTTCTACATCAGGATGGGGAAGGTCACAAATTAGCTCAGCAAACACCAAAGACTTCTTGGAATTGGTTTTCTCTAAGAGAAGATCAAATTCTTGCAATATCACAATCCATCGTGAATACTTTCCCCCAAGCACCTGACGTGTCAGGACGTGGTACATGGGGTTCGAGTCTGCGATGATGGTGGTGGTGCGGAGCAAGATATAGTGCCGGAACTTCTGGATGGTGATGATTGCCATGAATGCGAGTTTTTCGACATGTGAATATCTAGTTTCAGCATCAGCAAGACCCTTACTTGCATAGTATATTACATGTTCCTGGGCGTTTTGATCCTCTTGTACCAAAACCATGGCGATAGTGGTAGCAGAAGCGGCGAGATATAAGATATAATCTCGATAATAATTGGGCGGTTGGAGCATGGGGGCATGTGTGATGGCATGTTTGATAGTGTCGAAGGACTTTTGAGCTACACCGTCCCAAATGAATGGGATGTCCTTCTTGAGCAATCGCATGTACCCCTGAGTCTTCTCCGCGAAATTGCAAACAAAACGTCTTAAATAAGTCGCCTTCCCTTGGAGACTTTGAAGTTCTGTCACATCCGTCGGGGGTGGCAGGTTGATGATGGCCTCCACCTTTAAGGGATCAATGCAGATCGCATCCTTCGAAATGATAAATCCTAAGAGGCATCCAGACTCAATGCAAAAGATACACTTATGAGGATTCAGACGAATATTGTACCGTCTGCATCTAAGGAAAATGGCCGTTAGATGATCAATGTGGAACTCGCGCTGCTTTGAATGAGCAGAAAGATCATCCAGGTAAGGTTCCACAAAGTCCTTAATATCATGGAAGGCATACAAAAATGCCCACTGAAACGTGGCGCTAGCATTGTTAAGGCCAAACGGGAGTTTGCGATATGCAAACATTCCCCACGAGCAGATGAAAGCCGTCTTATGTTGGTCGGCGGGGTTGATCTCAATCTGGTTGTAACCAGAAAAGCCATCCATAAATGAGAAGATGATGCTTCCAGCACAAATGTCGATAATCTGGTCGATGAAGGGGGTCGGGTAGTTGTCTTTTGGATAAGCCCAGTTAAGGTCCCGATAATCGACACAGACGCGAATGGTACCCTGCTTTTTGTTCACAGGGACAACGTTTGAGACCCAATCTGTCAATGGGACAGGATAAATAAAACTAGCCTTGAAGAGCTTTTCAATCTCATCCTTGATTGCTATCGTCTTCTGGGGGTGTACCGATCACAAATTTTGGCGTATAGGTTTGATGTCGGGATAGGTTTTTATTTCATCAGAAACAATCGCGGGGTCTATCCCAAGCATCTCCTCATAGGACCAAGCAAATACCTCTCGAAATTGCTTGAATAAGGCCATGCCAGTGGCTATTTCTTCAGGGGAACACTTCTGGCCTATGCGAATGTGTTCCACTATACCAGGTTTCACCGAGATGTCTACCGAGGTGGTTGGCTCAATGTTGGCCAAGTTTCCCTCCGTGTCTGTAAGACATGTAAGGAAGGGGGAATGAGGGAATGGGTAGATATCTGGTGAAAAGAGGGTGTGGATGTTGTCCTCTATGTACTCCAAAGGAGGAAGAAAAGATGACCTATGGTGGAGATCATCCCACAGACTGTCATCAACATTCATAACTTCCATGATGGACTCGTCTGAATGAAAAGTCCGAAGTAAGAGATCAGGTAGAGATGACGTCCGTCGTAGAGAACAGGATGGAGAGGCCACTATTAAATGGTCCTTTGGTGCTGATTGGATAGCCTCGTAAATACGTTCAGCAGGTGAAAGAGGCATTATATCTCCAAGCAGGTGTGTTGTGGCTTCATCCGGTACAAGCCAAGCATCGGTAGAGTGAGATAAAATCTCTGTGGAGATCATGTTCCCCGTAGCGACATGATTAGGGGGGTCCGTTGCCGGAAAAACACCCATGAGAGATGAATCTTTCAAAAGGCCAACCCCTATACTCTCATACTGTTTTGACATTTGTCCAATGGAAGGAACATGGTCACCAGGATGAGTAGTAGCATCTGGTGCGCAAAAATATAATTGGTCGATAGTAATAATTCATTCTTGATGGGGAAATTGTACTATGCGGAAGACTAAAGAGGCTACCACCTGCATGGCGCAAAACCAATTGCGACCAAGCAAGAGATTATAATCTATTGGGGCCGAGACCAATTCCACGTTAACGGTTATGGTCTTTCCTCCCAACTCAACTGCAAGAGCTTGTAAGAGCCAATGAGGTTGAAAGCGCCCATCGAATGCTTTCAATGTGGTAGGAGAACAATTCAATTCAGGGGAGCCAATGGCTCTCCAACAGGTGATTGACATGACAGAAGTGGAGGCGCCTTTGTCCAAAAGGGTACGATGGACAATCTTCCCAGCAATGTTTGCAAAAACTTGGAATTCGAGCTGGTGAGAGAGCCTCGGCTTGAAGTGGTCAAGTCGGAACATGATGGTATTCTAGGAATCGGGGTTGACTGCACCGATGGCTGCAAGGAGAGTTTTGCGTTGATTAGGACAATTCTGCAAAACTCCAAGGTAGACATGGCGTAAGGAGCTTGTGCCTAGTCTTCTACGATATTTTAATTTTGTGCCGCTCGAGCGTTAGGATTGAAAACAACTTTTCGAATCGTACTCTTGGGTGGTCGCAATATCAAGTCTAAGGAGGGCTTCTCAATGGTGAGAGAAGTTGATGGTACAGTGACATCAGTTAAGGAGTTGAAATCTTTTTCAGCATTACTTCCAGTGGATTCCTTCAAAGGGACCGGTTCGTAAGATCATGAGTGAGTGTTCAAATTGATCGTCTCGTTACGCAACATGAGAACATGCGCGGTATTGGATGGTTCCCCCTGGGATGGGGGGGGTTGAGAAATCATCTGTTGGTTTTGAGTATGAAATGGGTCATTGAGGACTGCGGGAGTTGGTTTGCCCAGAAGAAACTTTTGTACTTCGTATCTATGGGGACATTCTTTGGAGAAATGGTCATCTCCACAAAGTAAACAAGGATACTTTAGTTTCCGTTTCTTCTTGGTATCATCAGGAGCGCTCTTTTGTTCTTGTTGGGCGGAAGACTTTTTAGGTTTCCCCTTGTTCTTCTTTTTACTGCCAGACTTCTGAGATGAAGCTGATTGGACAGAATTCGCCTCTTCAATTTGAGCAGGAGTGGTGCTGTGGTTAGCCTTAGTTGGTAATGGGGAGGAACCATGAAGGTTGGATGATCCAACAGTGCTAGCAGTAGGCTGGGTGTTAAGGGATCCAATGATTCCATCAGTTTGGAGTCCCTTATGTGGTTTCGCAGGGTCATTAACGTCATGGGGTGCGTCAGGCAGAATATCAAACAAAGTGCCAGACTGAGTGTAGACTAGGTCTAGTACATGGGAACTTGCGATGGCTTGTTCTTCGATGAAAAAACCTCGCATGGAAACATCTCTTGCTATGGTAGGGATGAGGGATTTTGTGAACCAATCTGCTAGGAGCTGATTTGGAATAGGAGCTTTAATGAGATGTCATCTCCTTCGCCACTCATGGATGTGATCCGAAAAATGAGTGGCGGTATTCTGGCGGAGCGAGGTTAAAAGATCGGTACTAGTTTCATACCATATGGGTAGCTGGAAATGTGTCAAAAAGTTCATGGCAAGAGAACCAAAATCAGGAAAAGAGTGGGGTGGCAACTCAATGTATCACTTGGCAGTCGAATCGGTGAGAGTCCTTTGAAACAATCTAATATGAATTGAATCGTCTATTAAGGAATTAGATGAACACCATAAGTGGTATGTCATCACATGGTTTTTAGGGTCTTCACCCAGCTTGCCGTCAAATTTGGGGATATCAGACAGAAGTTTCACCGGAATTGGTGGCCAGTTAGATCTGTGGTAAATAGGACCGTTGGTTAAACGAGATAGGTCAGGCAGGTCCAAAGTAGCCAGGAAGGGAAGCTATGGGTTAGGTTGCACGTATTGATAAAATGAATAAGGCGTGTAAGGACCAAACTAACCATAAGGTGTACTAGGAGGAAACTGGCCATAGGGGGGTGTGCCGCCCGAACCGTGAGGGGGTCCGCCACCATAAGGTGGTCCATTCCAATAAGGTGGGGTTCCAGCTCCACCACCGGGAGGGGATGGAGGTACACTGCCACCACCGGGAGGAGGTGGGGGTCCATAACCATAATAAGGCGGCCCAACACCGGCTTTGCCTGGAGGGGGTGGTGGATCACTTCCATCGCCAAAAGGATGGGGGCCCCCACCACCTCCACCGCTGGAAGGATGAGGGTCTCCACCACCACCGCCACCACCATAGTAATTAGGTCCTCTGCCTGGTGGGGGTGGTGGACCACCTCCGCCACCCGAAAGGAAATGTCCTCCTCCACCATGATAGGGTGGTCCCTCGCCACCTCTGTCGGGAGGGGGTGGTGGACCATTCCCGCCATCGCCGGAAGGGTGAGGGATAGTGTTGGTAAAATGAGGTGGACCTCTACCAGGGTTAGGTGGGGGCTCACCGCCTCCGGTAGGAGGTGGGGGAGGGTCGATCGGGGGTGGTGGTACTTGAGGGATAGTCGGTTGGGGTCCGTGTTGCAACACAGGTTGTTTCCCCCATAGAGTGTATGGATTCTTGGGATAAGGTATTCCGTACGGTGCATTTCCGGGATTAGATTGGCCCGACGCAGGGTTAACAGAACCTGGATACGCTTGAATCCATGAGGGTTGAGTTACATTGGATGGTCCCCCAACATGAGATAATCCCATGTTGGATGGTCTAGCGGGTTGTGAAGGTCCATTAGGGATTCCACCGCCTACGTTCTGGTTAGGAAATGGGGGTTCCCCCCTAGCCACAACAGGTTGACCACTATTCAAAGGTTGAACCAACATAGGTGGTTGACTAGCTACCATAGTAATAACATTACCAATAAGATAATCCAGGGGAATGGAATACCCTCCCCTCGAATTTTGAGGTGGGGGAGGAATTGGTAAAGTAACCGTGGTAGTGACGGGTGTGTTGGATTGTTGTCCTTCCACCGGTTGGCTCACTTGAGCTGCAGGACTGGACTCTTGTGAGGGTTGACTAGTCTTATTAGTGGTCTCGTGGTGGGAGGGTTGTTCTGGTGATCCAAAAGATATCGGATGAACCGGGATGGGTCGGTAAGGGGGTAACGATGGGTTTTGAACCTGTTGTTGGAGACTTGACTGTCGAAACAAACGAAAGTGAGATAATTGGCCATGAAAGTAGGCTAAAGTGTCGTTCGGAGTAGTCCCACTGGGTGGGGATGAGATGGAAAAATGAGCCACTGGGTGGTTTGTAGAAGATGTCCAGTAAGCCGCTGAAGGAACAACAGCTGCTGTAGGGTCATCCTGGGGTCGGTTTATCCATTGCAACGATCCAGGTTCTCCTGGGATGATGAGAGAAAGGTCTTGTGAAGCAGGGGTTTGTGCTCCTTCATCCTATGGGGGATGAGAGGCAGGTGAATCCGAAGGGGTTTGTGGAAACAAAATTCCTCCAACATTTAGAGTCGGGTTTTCCACTTCAGTAAATACGACCGTGTTACACTGATCCATTCTTACCCTTGAAATACCTCTGGATTAAGGGGATATTCGGGTGATAAGTTTAAGATCCTACGGGATCTTCTCCATGGAAAATCCACCAGAGCATTAGGATGATAAGCCAGCATGGCTGAAACAGTGTTTCTCCTAAGGGTATGCTAAAAGAAAAGTGGTCCAGAAAAACCTACTCAAACTAAGGCAACAAGCAAACTTATGTGACAGAGTGGATGTAATGTCCCTTATTAGGAATTTTATTAAAATTGCAATTTTCCACTTTTTTTCCCTTGTTCGACCTTTGACTAGTTTTGATCTCTAGGTCCCAAAGTTGCCCCAAATGATCCCAAATCTTCTGAGAAGGTGTATGAATGATATTAGAACATAAATATGTATTTCAGGGATGCCTTTGGACCTTTAAAATACTTCTGCAAATCCTCTTTCAATTCTGATCAATGTAGGTAACTTTACTAGTGATTTTCCTTTGACTAGTATTGGTCTCTAGGTCTCAAATTGACTCCAAATGCCTTCAAATCTTCAAGGAAGGTGTATGAATGATATTATAACTTGAATATGATGTTTATGGATGACATATGGCCACCAAAAGACCTCTGCAACTCTCTTAATATTCTGGACCAATTATGCAATTTTACTAGTAATTTGGGGTTCAAATCTCCCTGGGGTAAACAATGAAAATGGCTTCCCAAATGCCTCCAAACCCACTCAAATTTATGAACAGAGGTATTTAATGTGTTAAGTATGTTATTAAAGTCTCATATGCACCATTAATGGATTATTACAACTGTTCTCACTCTCTCACATTCAACAGCAAAAACCCCCAATTCGACCCTTGGGGAAATGGCACTATTTCATCTCCCAATACAACTAAACTGAGTAAAAATGCTTCAAATGCTCAAGTACAGTACATGAAACTTGTATAAGACATCCATGGCATTATATTGATCACAAATATATCAGAGAATCATCCATCCATTCGAAATAATCAACATTATAGTGTCATACATCAATGCATTGGGGAAATGGACATTGTTTGCTCATTAATCAATAGTTTTGCATACAACCAGTGGGTATTTCGACCTGAGACTTTCTGAATATGAATAACAGAGGATATGAAGCTATTACAATCAGAAATATATAATGAGAAGCTCTCTCAAGAATCACAAGTGCTCACCAAAAACGCCCTCCCTCAAGGAGCATGAATATGCCTTCAAAACGGGAAACGGTGGAGAGAAAGTGCTGCACTAAACCAAACCATGAAACTTCCTGTAGCTGATACCTGCAAATACAAACTCCATTAAAGCACCATGAAAGACCTGAGTGGCCTCTCCAAACACCAACTTGGATGGGAATCTTTCACCCTCGAAATTGGCTAAGGCAAGAAACTAGTCATCCACTAGCTCTCTCTTCACAAATGCAATTTTTCTCAAATCATCAAAATCTGGTTTCATTCTTTGTTATTGACATTTATAAACTTCTAATGTCCTCCATGGGTCAAATTCATTCCAAGAGACTCATGCCAACTCATGTTGGGAAGAGATTCCAAAGAACGCCACTTGTACAACAATTCCTAGTCTCCCACTTCCACTAAATCACATGTGGAAGCATCTTAGCTGCCCTAACACCCTTGAGCGCCCTCTTGGAGTCTATTTTTAGCCCTAACATGTCATATATGTCATATTTCAGCCTTCAGGTCTGATTTGTGTCATAGGTGTCATAGCATCTTCATCATTGTTGTCATAGAGCTAGGGAATCTAGCCCAAGTGTCTCACTAGCTCCAAATTGCCTCTTCCTCTTCCATGGGAGTTACTCTTCCTCTATATTTCGACCTTGGATGAGTCATGCAATGAATAATACCTTTTGGACTCCCCCAAGTATGTTACCATTCACCTTGAATTCAAATTGGTGAGAGAATGATGCCAAGTGTAGTGGGGAAATCTAGCCATATGTGGGTCCCACTTCCTCCATGTGTCTTCATGATGAAATGCCACTTTGATTTTCACTTGTATATATTTATTTAGCTCCTTTATTAAATATTTATGCCATTCTAATGTTCAAACATCATTTATTATCCCCATTATTCCAAATCCCAAAGCTTCCGCCCCAAACCTAGGAAACTAGTAATTTTCCTCCTTGGCAATTATTTGACCTTTAGCATCAATTTGACAAACTCTAATGAATAGGGCCAATGTGATTAGGCCATTGTGACCCAATACCAAATTTGGGACATGACAAATCCTCCCTTCCCAATATTGCTTGTCCTCAAGCAATTTTAAACATGGGTGTTGAAGAACCTGCTTTCTGTATAATTCTTTGAAGTTGCCATTGAATTGCCCAACCTTGAGTCTTTGAGTTTCCATGAAGATTTTAGAGAGGAACCACCATGCTTGCTGCTGCACTACTCTGATAAAAATCACTTTATTAAGTGGGTAAATCCATATCCCATACTGCTTGTTTCCCCAAAAAATTTGAAACCAATGAGATAAAAATTATTCCAGGGTCCCATTGCTTGTATTGCACCCCAATAATTAAGAGTGCTCTCCAACCCACACCATTAGTTAAGAGGATTCCTGGATCCCATTTTCTTGTATGCATCCTTCCAAACATCATGAGTACCAAATATATATCATCAAAGTACATAACAACATAATGAAAATGTACATCAAGGATATGCTTAATCAAAGAGTCATGAAGGTGCTTATACCTCCAAGCAAGTAGACCACCATTTTCCAAGTGCATACAAGCTTCAAGTGACCAATCAAATCTGATCCAATGACATAGGTGAGGATCCCATGTCCTATAATGCTGCTCCAAAAGGATGTGATATGCATCAAAATATTCAACCATGTATTCTTTCATCCAAGAAGTGAATGAAGAATCTCCACTAAAATCTGAACCAAATAATGAGCAGAAAAAACAAGGAGACTTCAAATGACTCAAAGAAGTCTCACCCATACATCCATGAATGTGAGAATCATAAAGATGTAACAAAGTATGTGGCTGCCAACAAAAATGTTCTCCCATCATAAATCTATTCACCCAAGTGTTGGATGAAGTTCCTCTAACATAAAATGAACCCAGTGTTGAGCAAGAAAAACCATGAGTCTTCAAGTGACTCAAATCCATATCATAGGTACATCCATGTAGATGTGAATCATCATAAAGTGACGAATGATGCTGCTGCAAATGTGAATAAGAATGTGCTCCAACCATGTCATCATAAAAGTTAAATCTAGGAGTTCCATGCTCCTCATGTGGCACCATCAAAAAGAACCCTTTCACCCATACTTCATTGAGACTAATGTTGCAAAACATGGAATTGTAGGAAGTAGGAGAATGAACTAACTCACCCAAATGATCAAAAAGTGCAGAAGTTTCATCATGGGAAGGATCCATATGGGTAGTATCATGCAGCTCCTTCAAAAGTGTGAACTCTTTGTCATAGTTTGGTTCCAATGTAGAGGAATCATGCTCTTCTTTAAAAATTGCATAACCTTCATCAAGAGGCAATTCAAATTCCTCTTCCCCCACATCAAGTGTTTGGATCTCTTCAAGTTCATATTCAAACACATCAAGAACATTCAAATTTTCACATTTCTCATGATCCACCATGTCATGAGAATCCTCCAAACAATCTACCATTTGACAATCTGAAACATAGGAGGAAAAACAAGTATCTTGCAACTTTTCAAGAAGTTGCTCATTTTGAATTGTGAGCTTATGAATATCCTCATTATTCTTCAAGTATGCATCATGTAACAATTCATTAAGCTCAAACAATTGGTTTCTATCAAAAATCAAAGACATGAAATTACCTTTGATGTGGCACATTGCTCTTTGAATCTTCTCCATGTCTTCAAGGAAGGATGTTTCCTCCAATGAAGTAGCTCTCCAACAAGAATTTGACACCAATGCTTGAGTGTCATGGAGAATGCTGAGGGACTCTTGGATCTTCTTTTCATTCATCTTTAAGGACCCTTCAAGAAAATGAGGCTCTTGCAAATGAACCTCCTCATCTTCTTCATTTTTTCTTGGACCAACTTCATGAAGCTCAAGTGGTGATGGGGAAGTTGATCTTGGTTCTTCTTCAACTGCTGCAAGGTCTTCATTATCATGCTTAATGGAACTTGGGCTTGCAGCAACACTTTCAAAAGTGATCTCTATGTCACCAACATAGAGGTGTGAGCACCCATCAATAGGTACTCCTTCATAGTTTAAGCATCCATCAGTAGATGCTCTTTGGTTCATGTCTAAGCTAGAAGGTGTCTCGAAATGATCTTCCATATTTTCAATAGAATATTCTTCACTATCTTGTGATGTCTCTTCCTTTTGCTCCTTCAAGCAAGCTGTTGCATTTTGCCCCTTGGTTTCCTTAAAATCAATAATTTTTTCCACAAGTTCGATAGAAAACAATTCGAATCCTTCCTTAATTTGCTTGGTCATATCTTCAAATATTGTTTTCATAATTTTTATATGCTCCTCACCATCATATGAGGCTCCCTTTTCATCCCTACTCATAGTTCCCTAAAAAAATTTGCTCTTCTTCTCCTACTTTTTTTTTTCCTCTTCAACAAAAGCACTTTTGGTTTCAATATATAATGGTGGTACCTAAATTCTTTTCCTCATAGATATTATACCACATCAGGTGCCAAGATCATGCTCTGATACCACTGTAATGTCCCTTATTAGGAATTTTATTAAAATTGCAATTTTCCACTTTTTTTCCCTTGTTCGACCTTTGACTAGTTTTGATCTCTAGGTCCCAAAGTTGCCCCAAATGATCCCAAATATTCTGAGAAGGTGTATGAATGATATTAGAACATAAATATGTATTTCAGGGATGCCTTTGGACCTTTAAAATACTTCTGCAAATCCTCTTTCAATTCTGATCAATGTAGGTAACTTTACTAGTGATTTTCCTTTGACTAGTATTGGTCTCTAGGTCTCAAATTGACTCCAAATGCCTTCAAATATTCAAGGAAGGTGTATGAATGATATTATAACTTGAATATGATGTTTATGGATGACATATGGCCACCAAAAGACCTCTGCAACTCTCTTAATATTCTGGACCAATTATGCAATTTTACTAGTAATTTGGGGTTCAAATCCCCCTGGGGTAAACAATGAAAATGGCTTCCCAAATGCCTCCAAACCCACTCAAATTTATGAACAGAGGTATTTAATGTGTTAAGTATGTTATTAAAGTCTCATATGCACCATTAATGGATTATTACAACTGTTCTCACTCTCTCACATTCAACAGCAAAAACCCCCAATTCGACCCTTGGGGAAATGGCACTATTTCATCTCCCAATACAACTAAACTGAGTAAAAATGCTTCAAATGCTCAAGTACAGTACATGAAACTTGTAGAAGACATCCATGGCATTATATTTATCACAAATATATCAGATAATCATCCATCCATTCGAAATAATCAGCATTATAGTGTCATACATCAATGCATTGGGGAAATGGACATTGTTTGCTCATTAATCAATAGTTTTGCATACAACCAGTGGGTATTTCGACCTGAGACTTTCTGAATATGAATAACAGAGGATATGAAGCTATTAAAATCAGAAATATATAATGAGAATCTCTCTCAAGAAGCACAAGTGCTCACCAAAAACGCCCTCCCTCAAGGAGCATGAATATGCCTTCAAAACGGGAAACGGTGGAGAGAAAGTGCTGCACTAAACCAAACCATGAAACTTCCTGTAGCTGCTACCTGCAAATACAAACTCCATTAAAGCACCATGAAAGACCTGAGTGGCCTCTCCAAACACCAACTTGGATGGGAATCTTTCACCCTCGAAATTGGCTAAGGCAAGAAACTAGTCATCCACTAGCTCTCTCTTCACAAATGCAATTTTTCTCAAATCATAAAAATCTGGTTTCATTCTTTGTTATTGACATTTATAAACTTGTAATGTCCTCCATGGGTCGAATTCATTCCAAGAGACTCATGCCAACTCATGTTGGGAAGAGATTCCAAAGAACGCCACTTGTACAACAATTCCTAGTCTCCCACTTCCACCAAATCACATGTGGAAGCATCTTAGCTGCCCTAACACCCTTGAGCGCCCTCTTGGAGTCTATTTTTAGCCCTGACATGTCATATATGTCATATGTCAGCCTTCAGGTCTGATTTGTGTCATAGGTGTCATAGCATCTTCATCATTGTTGTCATAGAGCTAGGGAATCTAGCCCAAGTGTCTCACTAGCTCCAAATTGCCTCTTCCTCTTCCATGGGAGTTACTCTTCCTCTATATTTCGACCTTGGATGAGTCATGCAATGAATAATACCTTTTGGACTCCCCCAAGTATGTTACCATTCACCTTGAATTCGAATTGGTGAGAGAATGATGCCAAGTGTAGTGGGGAAATCTAGCCATATGTGGGTCCCACTTCCTCCATGTGTCTTCATGATGAAATGCCACTTTGATTTTCACTTGTATATATTTATTTAGCTCCTTTATTAAATATTTATGCCATTCTAATGTTCAAACATCATTTATTATCCCCATTATTCCAAATCCCAAAGCTTCCGCCCCAAACCTAGGAAACTAGTAATTTTCCTCCTTGGCAATTATTTGACCTTTAGCATCAATTTGACAAACTCTAATGAATAGGGACAATGTGATTAGGCCATTGTGACCCAATACCAAATTTGGGACATGACAGTGGATTCAAAAGTCTGGAACCTCACAAGATTATCAAGGCATCGCAAACCGTGATATACTGTAGGGTCCAACAATATGACGCGACAAGGAGGATTGGGACCGTACCCTTTCCTGCATACCCGATTACCTGGACAATACGTGCGTGCTAATATCCCCGAGTGCTGTTATCGATGTATTGCTTTGCCAAGACAACCAAATGGTTAACTCAGTTGGTTTTAGGAATCCTAGTGGTGTCTCCCGATATACGCAAGGTACGTGGGAGCTCAAATCCGTAGTGGTGCTGTCTAATGCACAACCGTTCGGCAAGAGACCTTCTGATATACTATTGAGTATGTGATACACCCTTCGATATACGCCAAGTACGGATTATGGTACTTGGTGGGTATGTGAAGGAGCTCGATATACCGATAAGTACGTGGAAGACTACAATACCCCCGGGATACAGTGCTGGAAAATAACGACAGCTGCCACGCTTAACGACGCCAGAACACGTCTCTAACTTACACACAAGTTGCTAAAAATTTTACCTAGTTCTACTGTTAATTTTATCTTGGACGGTTAGGTGAATGCATGAGGTGAGTACATAATCAGAAGCATAATGCAAGCCCTGGTTACATGCACGAAATATTCTTTTCTTTCAATGAATTCTAGCTATGGGAAGGAGAAAACTTTTTCCTATAGTATTTCCAAAACAAACTCAATGCAACACAATCCAAATTCAAACAAAACTTGACTATGAAAGTATTATTTTCCTTTTTCAACGAAACACAAAAAATCACAACACTACTATCCAAATCAAAACATTTTTCCTTTTCTTTTTCTTTTCAAATCAAAACGACACTAGGTAATGAAAAGAGAGGATTTTGAAATGGAATATGCAAGTTTTTCAATTTCACTTTCAATGGTCTAAAAGCAACAGAAATTAAAAATGCATCTATCTTTCCTTAGCATGGAATCAATTTTGCAAAAATCGAAGCGTACTTTGAGTCTTTCAAGAAAATGAGCGATTCATAGTTCGAGAAAAACACAATAGATCATACATTCATGCAACTCTTCCAAAACACAAACGAAAACATTCCAATGCACAACAATTTTCTTCAATAATGCTCAAGAAATGATGGGAAAGAAGCACTTTTTTAACTTTTCAATGTATGCACCAAAGAATAAACTTGATAGCAGTTGAGCTTTTAGATCTAAATGACTAAAAAGAAAACACTACTTGCAGCATTCAGTACACTCACAAAACTCGAGAAAAGACAAGCACTCAATCAAGCTAAAAGGCACACTTAACTCAAAATCAAGTAGTAGCAAGCAAACCAAGCAAGCAAAGCTCAAACAAAATGAAAATGAGGTCTGGAAGCTGATCTAATGTAATAATTAGATCAGGTATGGAAGGAAGGGAATGCAAGGTTGAGCGGATGAAGATGGAGGAGACAAGAGTATCCACCACTACCGGTCTTCAAGCTTGTCCAAAATGGAACCCAAAATCAATCAAAACAAAACCAAACACTCAAAACACAAATCATAGGTGGGATCCCTGGCTGGATCTTGCAGCATAGAGAGAGTTCATACAGCAAACCAAAGTCTAGACTGTCAAATGGAGAGGAGATACTTGCATGCCAAATTTTGACAAATCGGCGCACTTTGTGCTTGTACACAGTGTGACATCATGGTTTGCTTACATGGGAAGTGTGACGATGTCGCAGTTTACCAATGCAAGGGATGCAACGAGTAACTAACAGGTAAAGAACAGAGACCCAAAATGACAAAGTGTCGCCCTGTTCCCACTACCCAGGTGCGACAGGTGAAGTCTAGATTCAAAAATGAATCAGATCTCTCAGCAATGAACCATGGAATGGTTTGGGAATGAGTTGTATAAACTTATAGGAAGCATATCAGAGTCTTCAATATGAAGATCTGATAGTGAAATCAACCTCAAGAAGTAAATGGAAAAAATAAAAAGGCTTGTGTCAAGCAATTGACTGAAAATGACTCTCAGATTGACAACTACTGACCAAATTCTATACTCCCTAGTATGGTCGCCAGATTTGTTTTCGGACAATCCACTCGAGCAGATGCGATACGGATATCCCTATCTCAAAGTGAGTCTAGAACAAATAGAACAGACTACCAATGCATTTCCTAGATCCACTTAAGGATCGAGTATTAGATGTCTTACCTTTCACTTCGCAATCCTTTCCCCTGAATGCTGCTCCATGCCTCACGGTCGTTAGATCCAAGCTGCAAGACCTGTCAAGAATAGAAACAAGAGAAACTAGTAAAAGACATCTATATAATAAGAGATCTAAGTAAATAGTTAAGCAGGTAAACTACTCAATATCATTACACACATAAACAATATTGGTGGAAAGCATTTGTATTACTGCAAAAAGAGGAGTACATAGTAGAGATATAGAACTACAACCAAGGCTTAACGTTGTAGCCCTTCTCCGACAAAGCCAATTGCCATATCCTTCCAAGGAAGTATGAGTTCTCCAATGGGTGAGTGGAGATGTTCTAAGAGTGATTTCACCAGCATGTAGATACCATAGCTTTCCTCCCTTTGGGATGGGAGTGAGCTTCATTTATATAGGACTAAGTGGATAGGGTATGGATAGGATAGGTTGAGAGATGGTAGGAGAGGCTTAAGGGATCTCTCCAAAGGTTTAGGAACCGAGTGCCAGCTCTTCCAAGAGGTCAGGGATAGGGTCCCAAGTCAGCAAGCTTCAAGATGGACCTCGAAGAAGCTATTTTTGCCATCTAATTGACTTCGGCACACCCTGTAATGGGGCAAGGTGTGACGTCGCATGTTGCTAGTGTGCAGCCTGCGATGACCCTTCAAAACTTAGCACAATTGGGTACAAATCCTCCCAGGAAGATTACTTAGTCCAGGTATCTTCAGGGGTGTATACACTGAATCTTATGATGAGTAGATTTTGGGTGTAACACAATGTGAAGACAATGTGATGGTTTACCATTTTTTCTCGGAGGAAAGAGGAACCAATGCATGCATGTAGATGTTACCTAGATGAGTCATTTTATCAAAGGAACCTTTCACCCTTGTAATGATTTCCAAATTCATCAAGTTTGTATTAAATACATTTCGATTGAAGTCTCTCATACAACGATGTCTAAGTGTTTTTCGGCTAGATAAACACTATGATATGTATTACTGTGACAGAGGTTTATGGTTCTAGGTTTCCATTAAAAGACATGGCTTATTGAAACAACAATGCACTGAAGTGAAGCTCAATCTAAAATATGTGAATTTTCCTTTCAGAAGGTAAGTAAATGATAGAGAGATCATCTGAGGATTAAATGTAGATTGACCAGCAAGGAAGGTAAGGAAAACCCCAATATTCCATTATAGTCACTATATTTGAATTCCAATAGCGTTCATAGTGTATTTGCCACATGAAATGTTTTCGGTAGCCCTTGATTTAGATCCAGGTATTAGAAACATGTTCTTTATGATTTGAATATAGGAAATGCAAATATTGTGTTTGGAGGTCAGTTATGCATTGACTTAGGTTAAGATGATAGAGAGAACGAAGCAAGAAGAGAAATTCATTAACAAAGGGAATAGATAGAGATGAGAGAAAGTTAGAGTGAACCTGATGCAACTACATCATTAAGGAACCTAGGGTTTCCCACCCAACAACCTCAACACAATTAAGCACCACTCCCAGGTAATATCTATATGAAATACAATCTCTCTATTACTTGAGAAATATCAACCACAACAAGCTCTGAAACCATCTATATTTTTCTTTGAATTGGGGATTTAATGAAAAATAAAAAGTTTCACCTCTTTAGATAGAGGTTTCTTAGAGCTTAACCTTATGAATTTCATCCTTAGTGTTGTTATGAAATAAGCTATAAAACAACGTAAAATATACAATATTTCATCTCTAACAACCTAATCTTCTAGGGAATCCAAGGAGAAAAGATACCAATCTATATAAATAAGTTTTATCCCTCAAGGGAAACTTATATACATCAATCAGGTATACAATTTTACTTTAATACCACTTATAATAGTGGTAAAAACAATAGATAAGTAATAGCTATCAAAACAACCCTTAAGTTTCTCATTGATGATGGTAAATCACTCAACATAATTGTCCTTTACTTACATCAAATCCACAAGACATAAACACCGGTAAATTACAATACATGAACAACATAGATGGATAGAAATCAAATATAAAACTTTCACAAGTTTTGGATAGTTGAAAACTTCATTAATATGCTCAAGATGAAGTTCATGTACATACCATAGTATTCTCTCAAGGTTGTTAGAGACCACTAGCTCTTTAAAACCCTTACTAGGGAAAAACAAGAAAAAATATTGACTCAACTAAGGAGATCCAACAAGAAAGAATCACTCCAACAATTCCTCCAAGAAAAGACATCCTCCTCTTCTTATTCTTCACCCAATATACCTAGAGTTTTATCACAAACCCAAACCTCAAACCTCAATGGATAATCCTTAACATTAGACTTCAATATGATCAGATATTCTCTAAGAAGACCATGAAATTATAGAGAATATGAGAGAGAGAGAGAGAGAGAGAGAGAGAGAGAGAGAGAGAGAGAGAGATCATGTATAAATGAAGAGCCGGGATAAAGGACTAGTAGACTCCTCTTCTAGGTCACATCTCTATATAAGAGTGAATAATAATGAACAAGACTATGATATGTTATGATGAGAAGGATTCTCTCCTTTCTATATATACATGAGAGATAAAGGATGCCAACAATACAATGTGGTCCTAATCCCTTACAAACAACCTATAATGAGTTCATGTAGGCCAACACAAGTGAAGTGCTCGAATCCATGGATATACATGTCATGCTCCAAGGTGATGTTTTACACACTCTGAGATTCAAATGGTGTAGCTGATAAAGGTGTTTCCACACCTCTCCAGTCCAATTCCGCATAGATTCCATGGATCCTTATAAGCCGTGTACTCCATTGGACTAATTTCCCCTACTAGAGCACTATCGTAGCCCATTTTCCCCTAAGCCGACTCTAAGATTCCATCCAAGAATCCAAGCTACTCCATGACATATAAGTCTGTATGCCATATCTAAGATGCACAATGATCTTCCACCTAAGTAGGCGTTGCATATGCAACCACCTTCCCCAGTTTTGTACAAATGCAGGGCCCCCTTTTTATTTTGAATTTAACCTTTTGCTTGATTTACTCTTTTAAGTTTTCTTCTCCATACAAGTATTGCTTGGATATTAGTTGTTCATTGGAAATTGACAATTAGATTTTTTTAGCCTTATAGAATGTTTCGGCGATTTATTGATAACTCAACGAAACATCGGACGCAATTCCCGTTTGGCAACGAAACATCGGGTAGCTAGCATGAAACTCTCTGAAATAGGTCGGGGAAATATATATTTTCTCAGCGAAACATTGGAAAAATTTATGATGTGCTTGCTCATACCATGGTCTAGTTTTCCCTTTCTATTGCAAAATTCCGGGGACATTGGAAAATATCCCCGGAGACAGTGGGAAGAGTTCAAGGTTTCCCCCCGAAATACAGGGGAGCTTGGCATTTTGATGAATAGCAAGTAAATCAAAGGTGATAACTTAGAAAAATTGTGACTTTGAAGCAAGTCTTGGTTGCCCAGTTTGTGATTTCTACACGGAAACATGTCGGTGTCATTGTCCATTTTCCTCCGAAATTGTCGGCTTAGCAAATATTTCCTCTCTGACTAGGTTGCACAACTTTCCAATTCTTCACCGACATTCCTTATAGTTGTCACTTTTTGGGGTTAAATAAGTTCACTGCCAAAACCTTGTCAATGATAGATAGAGATGTATACCGACATGTATCAG
Organism: Larix kaempferi; assembly: GCA_027924585.1. Taxonomy (NCBI): domain Eukaryota; kingdom Viridiplantae; phylum Streptophyta; class Pinopsida; order Pinales; family Pinaceae; genus Larix; species Larix kaempferi. The sequence goes on along the minus strand of BSBM01001229.1, from coordinate 23,370,255 downwards.
TGACCTTCTCATTTAATTATCGAAAAGTGTCGAAACAAATAACATTTTGTTGTCTATTGGTATGCTTTTGGCTCTTAGAAAAGCGATTTTTTTAATTCTTAAAATCACTTGCAAAATTGTATTGGATTGTATAAAGACTTTTCTGACGCTAACACCCCTTTGGTTGATTTTCTAAGAGAAATTAGGATTTGAGAGGCTATTTTATTGAAAGCTTGGAAACCCGTTTGCCAGTTCAACCCTTGTTCCTTAAACCGTTGTTGCTTTCATCACGACACCTGGAAGGGAATCTATCCAGATTGAATGCATACTCAGCGACCGGCGTGTCATAGGTTTAGGTAGGTACATCATTGTATTCATCCGATATATTTTCCACCTGGATATAAGGGATTGATGCCTTAGAGGGCCAGTTTAAGCTTTAGATCGTTACATATTGGGATACCACTTTCATTGGTTCCCTTGAAGCCGTTAGGACCGGTATTTTAGTCTGCATTCATGCTATAGAACCCCTAATATGTGAGTTGCATCACACTGAGAGAGGCGGTGTGAACCATAGCTTGTAGATTTTCCACAAATGTGATTTTGGCTTGAGACTCTTGGTCCATTATTTATGCCTAGCTCCAAATTCCCGCTTGATTAGGGAAAACAACATCAAACCCTAGATCTTGCTTATATATTCTCAATTGCGTCTTTACCCAAAAGAATGTCAAACCCTAGTTTTCTTGTCCTTTCAGACACGATTTTGTCAAAGTGCGTTAAACCCCATTTTGGCAACATGTATTCTTTGTTTTCATTGTTGGTCACACATTTTGATCGTCTTAAGGAAGGATTGACAGGAGATCGCATATTCATATCTTTAGTTTTATTCATTAAGTTCTTGCTACAATCATTCTTTTATGTATAAATTTATTTAGTCTACATTTTCAATGGAGTATATGCAACCAAGTGATAATCCCTTTGTTTCACAGGATTCATAAATGGCTAGAAGAGTTTCCAAGCGTAATATCAAGGTGGTGGTATTAGATTCATATGAAGAAGTGGCTCCAGAAATGGCATTGGAAGTTCAGTTTGGTGATACTGGATCCACCACTGGAGTACCCCTTGAATTCAAGTGGGGCGAGCTCTACCACCTCATTAGGGATCAAAACGTGCCAAATTCGATGATGGAAGAAGACTTGATATATAAAAATATCAAGAAATCCGCTATTCCTAAAGCTGCTGCATGCCCATAGTTATTTCCATGTGCCGAAGTAATAGGGTGGATTCTCCCCTATGTGAATGTGAAATCTTGAATCATTTCAAGTTCTATTGGAAAAGGCTTTGCTTCATTCCATCCCTCCCACATCGAAAAATCCTACAAGATCCCAACACCCAAAGTTTTCCTAACAAAGGATTGGGTCAAAAGTTTGAATATTGAACATGTAGAGTGTGCGAAAAAGATGTTGATCCCTGACAAACAATTACGTAAGAGAAATAGTGGGGAATATGAGACTAACAACTTAAAGAATTAATTCAAGGTGGTTGCCACGCTTTTGTGCAGAGCGTATGGAAGAGCCAATTCAAGAAGTTACAAGCTCATTTGGATACCGCTATTGTATCATATTACAATGCATGGTACATTCTTCAACTGGGAAGACATTATCTCAGAAAACATGATGCGGGCCATTGATGACACACAAAAGGCACTTAAGCAAAATAAGGCTGAGTTTTATATGTCATCATACCTTATTAATTGTATTCTGGTTATGAATCCTTTTCCAAATCTTGGATGCAAATGGAATCCATGTGAAACTCCAATATATGTGGCCTATCAAATTCTATGGGTACACAAGCATGCAAGTTTTTATAAGTAGATTTGTGAATAATTATTGATGCCATTGTATAAATTGATTTTTTGACAAAGAACCTAATTGTATGTCGGATGAAGCACTCACAGTGGTCACCAAACTAGGAGACTATTACTTTACTCCCGAGGGTACATATATACGCATGTATGGAGGTTCAAAGAGTCCATCATTGATGCCTAAATATGTTAGGGATTACATTGTATTAAAATAAATAGTGAGACAAGTGTTCATAAATGGTGTTGGAAATTTCTTGCATGAATACAAGAAAGCTTCATGGCCATCACTCCCACTTGTAGTTGGGGCGTATAAATTCAACAAAGTTAAAGAAGCGAAAGAATGTGTGAAAGAATTGGATTTTTATCATTTCGGTGAAAATATTTTTGCTAGAAATGATAGCCTTCAGAAAGTTGCTCAGCATTGCCAATCATGTAGGATTAATTATGAATATATAGATCATTTCTTGTGGGATGAGGAGGTGTATATAAGAGTAAATAATCTTATAGATTTAAACAAAATAATTGGCAAGAAGACAGGAACAAGTTCCAGCCAGCCAGATACATCAACAAAAGAAGATTGAGAAGAAGCAATAAGGAAAAAAGAAATTGAAGAAGCTCTTTCAGCTGAGAATGCCAATAGAATGCAGGAATAAGAATTGGCTAAGAAGAAAGAAGAAGAGAGACAAGAGAAGGAAAAACATGAAAAGGTAGAAAAAATGGCTGCAGAACAAGAGGAAAAAAGATTACAAGAAGAAGCATTAAAGAAGAAAAATGAGGAAGAAGAATAGATCAAGAAATATGTGGAAGCTCAGAACTTACAAGAAGGAAATGGGAATCAAGGCATGGAAATTGATAATCCTACGGATATCGACATGGAAGTCCCTCTCACCAGAGGTCATCTTCCTTTGGTTGATCTAGGACTCACACCATTCACACCGTCCAAGCAACATTCAGTTGCTAAGCTGAAAACTATAGTATTTGATCCTAAAAGAAAGACTATTATAAAGAGAATTAAAAAGATATTAAAGGTTGCTTCACATCCATACATCGTTACCATATAGGAATTCCTAGTGTTGGAAGGCACAAATAAAGATCCGAAATTCACAGCATCCATGAATGTTGATGATGTGCTAGCCAATGAAGATAACATCCATAAGTTGATGGAATATGCAGAGAAGAGAAAAGAAAAAGTGATTAAGCTAAAGGATAAATTAGTACAAGCTCAAAATGAAGGAATTGAAATAAAGCGTCAACGAGATGCGTTAGAGTCGGATAAAGAGGAAAACATGCAAACTATTCAAAGTCTGGAGGATGAAAAGGACTCATTAAATGTACAGGTAGTAATCTTGGAAGGAGAAAAGGAGGACCTTCAATCTCAGTTAAGTGGATTACAAGAAAAAGAGACTTAGTTGGATCAGCAAGTGGAATCCCTCACTATAGAGAAAGGAGCATTGCAAGCTCAAGTGACAGAACTAAATAGAGAAAATGAGTCCCTAGTAGATCAACTAAATTTTTATCAAGCACATAACCAAGATTTGACACCCTTTTATGAATGTGTTGCTGCATTACAAGAGCAATTCAATTCCCAAGAGTTTCTCATTGAGAAAACATATGAATTGAAAGGGATGGTAACTAGACTTAATCAAATTTCAGAGGAAGCCACTACTACAAAGCAAAGTCTCACAACAACTTATGACAGAATGAAGAAGTCAACTGCTTAGAGGAAAACAACCAAGGAAGTTCCTCCACATCTACCCAAGAGGTACACTACTGAACTCAAGTTAGACTCCACACTCTTGGATAATTGTGGGAAGGTAGAGAAGAAATTGCAAAATGAGGTGAAAGATTCCATCACTAACTGTGAAGATATTCACCAAAGTATTTACAGGGCCTTTGAAAAATGTCATCTACCTCCTCCCAGTGCAATAGAAGAGCTAGTACCAAAATCGCAGCGCTTAGCAGATCTAAGGACTATTAAGGAAGAGGATATCGCTGCCATCAAGAGTCTAGAACTCTCACTTTAGAAGATCTCTAGGAGCATATTTGACAAGCCACAATGAAGAGTCAATACTTGGTAAATGGCCACAACAAAACAATTAAGGGTTGAATGCCACAGTCAAATATTTTCCTTTTCATGAAGTGGCTTTGAAATTATTAGAACCACAACAATTAAATGTAATATCTTATGAAACTAGTCTTTAGAACGATTATATTCAAAGTCAAGAGAATGCCCCATCAAATTGATGTAATATTGTATTATATTTTAATATTTTGGTTATTTATTGTGTAACCACAAAAGGACAAAATTGAGAAATGCAAGAGTTTTTTTTTATAAGGAATATGAAGTGATGAGTCACCTCAAGGCTGAGTTGGTAAATATAAGGAGGAACTATAAAGGAAAAGGGCTTTTGTATTGTGAAGTATTGTACGAGGCTCATATGTAAGAAACTATTTTCTTCTAATGAGAAAGACAGTTTTTGCTGGGTGAAGGCGTACATGGAATGTTGCATGGAAACATATGAATGGATGTGCATAACTTATTTCTTCTTTTCGTTCATTAATATGCAGTAAGATCTTTTCTTTTTTGTTGGAATAGTCTAATGTTTTGTGGATTATCTCATTGTCTATGAATGTAAAGTGCAACTCTTTGTGTAATTATGAGTAATGAATGAAATAAATGTCAATACTAAAGCTATTTGGTGTTGATTTTATCTTGTGTTTGTCAAATACATTTCTTTCAACAGGTAACTACTGAAATTGTATAAAGTAGTTTGTAGTCATTGCTCTCTTTTAAATTTTGGTCCTTGCAAGGATAGGTTAGGTAGATTAAAATCTTGCATTTAATTAGGACATTTCTTAGTTGATTGATAACAAAGGGGGTGATAAGATGGGAGGTAAGAACCTGCGCATCAATTCGTGAGGCCTCTTTCTTCTAGTCAAACAAGTGTAGTTAGAATCATGTGCATCACATGTAAACAAAGAAAACTCTAAACGGTGGATCGGGCCGTATCCGATAAACCTATAACAAAATTATCTTTTACGGTAGCTGGATTGTAAACCAGACGGGTTCTCTATTCCAAACAATGAATAGTTTAATTGGGTCTTTTCATCGGGGAGAACCCCTATTGTTGACGCAATGAATTTTCCAGGCATCAATAGTAGGGTTTTCTCAAAGCAAGTGAATCTCTCCATGTGTCCACAATGAAGGGCCTCCACCTAAAAATAAAGAGAAATCTATTTCCCTTGGGAAAAATGCCAAGAAAGCACTCAAATGAGCTCAAGCAATCAATGAGAAATATGTATCTATTGTGCAAATCCATCACATACCATCTCCCTTTCCAATCCCACGACTATACGTTAGCATCTAGCTATCCAAAATGTTCTATGAGAATCCTAATGAGACTTATTCTAATTTTTGAGTTCATATCTTTCTAATACCCCTTTTTTCTCCCTCATGTTCGTTTAGGCTTTGAGACTACTCCTGAGGTAGTTGGGTTGTTCTCAATCCTATGTTGTACTGTATTTATTTCCTAGATTTCTATAACATTTAGACTCTTAAAACATTCCCTATCCTCTCTAATGAGATCAAGATCTTCATCCTCATCTTCACTTCCCATGTCATTATATTCTTTGAGTCGCATCTCTAAGATACTACATACATAAAATTGAGCATTAGTGTCACTCAAGGAATGCATCCTCACTAATACACTCCTGATATTACTAGCGGATCCAAATAAATTGTCCTTTTTATGTACATTTTGTTGGTACCATTTTTAATTATCAATCCCATTGTTTATATCAAGGATCATGATGTTTGTCTTTTCTTCTTGGACAAATCCTAGCTATAGAAATTTGGTATTTTATGTCTTTGTTTCCTTCTTTGAGTTTTTTAACTGTGAAAATATACTTGGTATTTTAATTCCCTTGAATTTGTAGTATTTTAATGCCTTTATACCTTCCAAATAAATTTGATAGTATTATGTCATTAACTTGTAACATCCTTGATTGTTTTTTCTAACTGTGAAAATATACTTGGTATTTTAATTCCCTTAAATTTGTAGTATTTTAATGCCTTTATACCTTCTAAACAATTTGATAGTATTATGTCATTAACTTGTGACATCCTCAATTGTTTTGTTTGTTATTAGCCTTCACTTTTGAGTTCTGTGGTTTTAACAAAAATTGCATGTATTTTATAGATTTTTCCTAAGGATTTTATGTCCTTCCCTTTCATCAAAACTTTCATGATAGGTGCTTCACTAAAATTTTGATGCCTTTCAACACGTATTTTTTAAAGTAATAATCTCTATCAATACCTATTATATTATATTTCCTATGTCCTATTGGCTATTTTCGATCTCTAATAATATTCTATCATTTTCTTTCCAAATGGTTTCCACCCTTCTATAATAATGCCTTACATCAATTATTTTAGTGTGTCTTACCTACATCATGATTTCGATGTCATTTCCTCTACATATACCCTATAACAAATTCATTATACTTTTCTTGTTTCACTTCATTACATAATCTTCAATTAGAGTTCATTTGGTGCTCAATGCTTCTTTGATTTATGATGTTGTCATTTGATTAGGATCTAAATTCATTTATATATTGTGCATGTACACAATTTCTCTTCAGTGGGGCTTATTCCACTGGGATTCTACTAGTCTTAGTTTTTATCATGTTTTTTAATGGCTACTCATTGATATGCTCCCAAGGATAGTATTTTCATCAATTGTCAATTTTCCTTGTGATAATTCTTCCTTCCATCATAACATATTTGATCTAGGTGGCCATTTCGGGCCATCTAAAAAATGGTCATGGTTTGGGTAATTTTTTTGTCCGGAACTTCTCACACATTATGTAGACACTAAATTTTTTTTTATGTGTTTCAAATGATACAAGTAATTATTATGTCATCACATAATATTGGTATTATAATCAATATCTTTCCAACGTGCCATCTTACACCTAAAAATTAAGTTCATATGTGGAAGTTATGGCCCTAGGAAGTTGATGTGTCGTTTGCACTCAACTTCTTGGGATTTTCCTTTTCCTCCAAATCTCCTAGGTTTAAAGTTTTTTTCCACTCTAGGGTTTCAAAGTATTAAATCTTTATTTTGGAGGTTCTTTCGATAAGATCAAATAGTAGAATATTACACAATGAGAAAGATGATTGTTCCCAAACTAGTATGTTCTAGATTGAGAACAAAGATTGCCCCATAACACATACTATACATCTGTGAATTGAAGCAAAAGAACAAAATACACAAAAATATCAAACATAGAGTGTATTAATATTCACTCTAATCTAAAGGTACAATTTCTTACTTGTTTTTCCATGGTAAATTTTGAGTGTTATTATTGTGTGTCTAATTGTCCCTTATTTTGTTGCAATAAAATAACACAATTATTATTATTGCAGAGTGAAATAATAAATTTTATTATTATTTATTTTCCATGTTTCCATACTGCCACCCACTAGCCTATAGGTGAGACTGAGATTGTTGGTACCTTACTAGCCCTAGTTGAAAATTATCTCACAAAGATCCCCAATTGACAAACAACTCATGCATATTGAACATATCACATTCCTCTCTAACTTTCCAGCTAAACCCATTTAAAAAACATAATAGAATTATATTATTTCCACAAAAATTAGTGAAGGTCCATGTTGGTGAGTTTCCTTGGTCATAGACTAAGCAATTACAAATCATATTGGTATCCAAGGCCAAGTTTGAAAATACTTAGTGAACAACCTATATAGTAAACACCTACAAGGGATACCAAAAGAGTGAAGAGTTATTGCTGCAAGGTCTTGGAATAATTAAACAACAAAAAATGATAGGGAATTCTAATGAGGAACAACCCAATGAAGATATTGAAGTTGGGTTTACTCGACTAGAGTAGAGGATTGTTGTACTAATCAATATGATAACAAATCAATTTCCATTGGAGGATGAAGAGACATATGTTTGCAAGATTGATTATGTCAAAAGATAATTTTTTGATTCGATTTTAAAATATTTATATCATCATTTAATTCACTGGATATACACACAAAAAAAGAAGAAGAAGACAACAACAACAACAATTTGCATTTATAGATATGAGACTTATCTATTACACAATGGACAACAACAATGTGCATTTATAGATATGAGAATTATCTGTTACACAGTAGATGATTGGCCTCTTGGAGGGAACACTGGAGCACTTGGATAGAGAGGAAAATCTTGTGGCTCCTCACCATGACAAGTCAGTTCTTGAGCTCAACCTAAACTCATGTACGTGGAAAAACCCTAGATGTGCCCATGCATGGAAAACCCCTCACGTACATGGCCTATCCCTTAACCCCACTCTCTTCCCCATGGCAATTCCTCCAATGTCCCTCCAATCCAACCAATCATTTTTATATAGCGTATAAGGTCCAATACTGAAAAATAATGACTTTTCACATTTACATCATAACTCATTATTTGGTAACAAATATAAGAAAACTAATTTTCTTTAAATCTTTTACATATTTTTCATTTTTATTCTTTTATTTTCAAAACTCTTTTATTTTTCATTTATTTATTTATCACATGGAAAATTGGTTCATGACATTCTCCCCTTGAATTGATGATGTCATCATCATCCTTGACCTCATCTGCATAAAAAAATTAGTATGAGATATTCCCCCTTTTTTTAAGTAAATATCTTCAAAAAAAATTCCAAACCTCTCTCTCTCTCTATCTAATGTTAGAACATCAACATTAAATTCATAGATCAACAAACATCAACATGAATCGAAAAAAATCTAAGAATAACATAATTTTAACAAATTATATTCCAAAGGTGAATATTCATTGGACTTAGTAAATCATAATCATGTTATTAATACCTTGATTTAATTGTATCTATCATCACAAAATTGTCTTAAGGAAATGCATCAAACCATAGATTTGAAAAGATCAATGATTATTTGGCAACGTCCACATAAGAATTGAACATTGAGTACTAAGATGAAACCCAATTTTAAATACAATTGCATTTAACTTCTAAATGTTACATTGCAAACTCATGTGAACAATTATCACATCATGCAAACTATTACATGACACCAGAACACTATAGAGATCAACTAATATGAGACCACCACTTTTATCTCCAATATATCTATCACTCATTCCAATATTTAAAACACCTCTGTCTTAGCTACTCTTTTAGTCAAGCTAAGATAGGTCCTTCTACTATTATGATCCCTCATGAAATTATTTTCTAGACATAGAAAGGAGGATCATGGACATTTGTGATTTTCTCAACCAAGATACATCAACAAATATAGCAAGGTGTGACTCTAGAATAGTACAAATTAGTTTGGATTATAATCTCCTATGACAATTATATTTCTTATGGTGTCACAATCATATTGATACCACTACCATGTCTACAATATCACCTCACATGGTGTATAATCTTAACGTAATCCTTATAGATTATTGTGACTTTCACATAGCACTACATATAATTTTTCCAACATAATATTCACACAACTCTCAACCCTTCTACGTCTTCCAAAGGTGAGAATGATCTTTATAAAGGAAGGAATAGAACCTAACCTATGGGTTCACAATTTTATTCATGGTCAGGAACCCATTCCAAAATCTTGGTACTTAGATGAAGAATCCAAAAGACAAATAAGGAGTTGGGATACTCTTCAAACTCAATTCTAGGAAGACTTTTATTTTATGGGGAAAATTCGATTAAGTCAAACCTACACTAAGACTGACTATGGATGACTTATTCACTGATAGGTTGCAAAATTTGAGTAATCCTTCTATCTATTCGTATCATCAATAATTTCTTAGTTTAAAGATGCATACCACGAGGATGGAGTATCCTCTATATTGTGGAAAAATTGATGATGCAAATGATTTAAACAATATAATGAACTTATCATCTAAATAATCAAAAGGGTCGAGCACTATGCACACAGAAGAAGGATGATGACTATTCATGCTAATGTCATGCCAGTGCAACTTGCTTCTTTTAAGCAGCCTTCTAGCTTATCAATGTATATGTTGAAAGGGTGTGGGAGAAGGGGTAACCTTGCTTAACTTCAATATTACAATTAATATCTTTTGACCAACCCTCCATGTTCTTAAAATTTCCTATGACATTCTCGTATAACTTTATCACAATAGCTTTCAACTCAAAGGGAAGCTTTATGTCTTCTAATCTACTCCATAGGTTATTTCTAGTAACGCTATCATTTTTTTTTAAGTCCACAAAGCAACAAAAGATATAAAACTTAATAGAACTTAAATTTAAATCCATTACTCTTTATAAACCAATCACATAACTCCACATCCTTAAGAAATTTATTTTAATATGATCTAAAATTGGAATTCTCTATAACTTTTGAGGTAGTCTATAAGTTAGAAAAAAAACTCAATTTTCAAGAATTAGTTTAGAGTTGAAAATTAAGGGCTTATCCGTAAACATATATTTAGTTGATGGCTAAATATCTAAATGACATATTTGGGGATTAATACAACTTAATTATATACATGGTGTACTTAAGGATGTACACAAATTAATTATATGTATTAACCATGTTTAATAGATTTGTGATGAAATTATATTAGAAAGAATGAGTAATAGTTTGCATAATTATATATGTCCACATTTCATACATGTTTTAAATTGCATGTGTGTTCTAGACACATCAATCTACACGTCAACAAGTGCATTGTTGACTATTCCAGTACTATTGACACACAAAACCCAAAACCCAAAACTTATGCTTCCTTTACTATTATGAATACATGGGAAACAAAGCTTGGACCTTTTAACTTTGATCATTATACTATGTTGCATATGCTTATACAATAGAATCTCTAAGTAATTGACTTAACCCATGAATTCACATGTAATTGTTATGTAATAAATCATAAATACTTTTTAGATAAGATTTAAAAAAAGAAGATGAGTCATATATTAAAGATTTATATAAATCCAAGGGAAAATAAATTCATATTTAGGTGATTCAAGTTATTCTTAGAATGATGGTTATTTTGAAATGATTAACTTATATAGAGTGGTCATAGTGTTATTTATATATATTGATTTTGTCACATAATTTACATGCATTCTTCTCCCATTTGAAATTTTCTCTATCTTTGGAGAAACTATAACCTCTAAACTCTATTGATGTGAATGGCCATGCACAACATATCCTTATTTATTTATTTAAGCCCTCAAAAAGTATAATATACATAAATATCATACAATTAACCTTTTGTTAAAATTAAGGTACAACAATATATGATTTATCCCTCTCAAAAGATAAATATGATCATGGTTGTTATTAATTTTAATTAGAAAAGTAATATATTTTGATTAGTTACTTTTAAATAGGCAAGCTAAAACCATGGGCAAGTACCATGGGTTAGTAAGCCACTAACACTCAACCCATTATTGAACGAATCTAGATAGTTAAATAAAACAACATAAATACCTACAAATTCCACAATTAATTTTTTAATCGCTTTATAACCCAGTCAAAATTAACTTAACACAATACGATCTCAATGTTAAAAGTAGTTATGAAATTCTACCCATAATTGATCTCTTTTTGTTTGTTTAATTATCCACAATACCATTATTAATGTTTTTAAGTTTCATAAATTCCTTCAACTTTGGAGGAGGTTAAGAATTCATTGCCATGAAAAGTAAATAATTTCTCTTTTCTCATAACATGAGATAATTTTACACTACAACTCATAACATCAAATAATTTTTTAGCCGATCCTTAGAAAAAATCCATTTATGAAGAACAAACAGATTCCGAACCGACGTTCCTATCATATTAGAGTGAAAGATGGACGAATAATAATACACAAACATTTTGATAAGGACTGAATACTTAATGGAATATATTAGGACTGTCTTAAACGGTGCCAAAATTTATGCTATGTGAAATACACAACAATATATTTTGATACTAGAAGCCACTCTACTAATGGGAGGAATAGACATTTACAACCAACATAAGAATCAGCGGCTTGCCGTAGAGAGCATGTCTATGAGGTGCGAGCATCCACCAAAGTATTTGTGAGATAGTTTATTTTTATATGGATGGGATATAATAATTATTTTTTGTCTTGTTGTTTGTCGTCCCTAACCAACGGAGTTTGGTCTAGTCATGGGTGGCAGTTTCCAACGATAGTTCTTTTAACATGCATTGATGCCAAAATATGGTGGATGTTTTATTGATTAGGATGCTTGTGATCTCTTAAGGATATACTCATGGACACTATGGGTGTTTGGGTTATTGCTGTAATGTGGGAATAGTTGGGACTGTGTCACCCATTTGGGATTCCTTCAAGATTTAATTTGACAATTATATATACTTAATAGTATAGAGTTTTTTTTGTGTGAAAAAAAGGATATACTGGTGGGCGTTAATGCATTAACTTTACTTTGAGTTGCATTCTATGCATTTGGATGGCAAAGTCAACAGTGCTAGGTGGATATCAAGTGGATAGTGTAGGTATTACCGAGATAAATGTATTGTATTTCCATGCAAGAATGCAATTTTGTTACTCATTTGCTTCTCACGCTTAAGTAGTTCAATCCCTTTACCTCTTAAAACATCTCCGAGTGAAATCCAACTTGTTGGTATTGCTCTTTACAATTTCTTAAAATCTAGACCAATCCCTCGCATGTCCATAGACATGCATATATTTACTCAAATATGTGTGTTTGGCATGATTTTTTTTAACCAGTATTAATAAATCAACTTCATAACGTTCAAGAAAATGCATATGTTTATGCAATATTGGTTGTTATTTCATCATTATTTAACCCTTTCACATTATTTCTACTTTGGCACTTCCTCATATCATATGAGTGAAATTAGAATTAGGAGGGGAACACATCTACGACTTGTTTCTTTCTTCTAAGGTTAGAGGCTTTTACTATTTAATGTATGAATAAATACAAATGCCAGTTTTACCGAAGTAGTTCACTTCTCCACAAAAGTATACAGTGCCCCATAGATAGATAGGCAAAATAGCCAACACACAAATGTTGTAGCACACTCCAAGCACATATTCAAACATGAAAAAAATTAAAATGAAAACAAAAACCACGCCTCTGATTAAACTAATGACACAATATCTACATCAACACTTATGAATGACTACATAAATGCTAGCTAAGTACAATGTATCGCATCAACTCTTTTGAATGATTGTAGTGCCATGTTTGCACAATTGACTTTGACTCTGCTGCAACGTTATTATTTGAGGGAATTCACTTTGAATGACATGGCCATGTGTAGAACTGGTACTTTGACTATTATAGACAGTTGTTTGAAAACTATCTATTATTAGACCATGTTATGATGATGATCAATATTGTGTTATATCCGTGTCTGGATATACTCAGTGATTATTCAAGCGAATAATCCTCCAATGGAAAATAACTCCATTTGATAAAATAATAATATATAATCGATAATGGATGATTAATAATTACAATGAGGCTCGCTTTTATAGGCTTGAGCGTGTATAGTGAAGGGTTACACCCTTTCACTTAATAACTAATAACTTTAATTAACATACATATAATATTCATAGCATTGCCACTCTCTTAGAAAGGATTTGTCCTCAAAGCCTTATAATTTTGTTGCATTGTTCTTTGCGATGCCATGGCTGATGAAACATGTCGATACGAACTGCTAAGTGTAGAGCATAACTTCCGATACATCGACGGATCAATCCATCCCAAATTGATTTGTTGTGGACTGATGGGATTTCCTACTGATGTGTCGTCAGGAGATTTGATCACATTAGTACCATTATTTTTCGACATTTCCCACTTTTTCAAATATCGGTTTTTATGGTTGGGGTGTCGATAAGGAACTTTCACGATGTCATTTTCGTTTACGAATGTCGCCTTTAGATAATTGATCTGAGTTGGAAGTTGTATTTTCGTCTCTTGAGGATTTAAGTTTTTGTTCTGTATCTTTTCCAACTTGTTTTCTAACTGCCTATTATCATTTTGAAACTTCTTAATCAATTCGACTAACGATTTTTCTGTCATCTTCAGATGTCTTAAGTTGTTCCTTAATATCTTCATTATGAATTTTGATACAACTATTTTCTTCCTGTTTGTCTAGAAGTTTCCCTTCAATGTCGTCCATAGATTTTTCTATCTTCCGACTATTTTTCAACTTTTTAATTTTTGTGACTAGTATCTTGTTATGATTTCTTAGTCTAAAAATTTCTTCAGCATTGTTAGATAATGCTTTATTACTCTTCGCGATCTCTGACTTATGTGTCTTTTTAGAGTCGTCATTTTGTTGTTGAAGAACTTTTATCTGTTGTCGACACTGGCCGACCTCTGATTCTTGACTTTCTAAGTTATGTCGTAACTGCATTAGTTCTTCATCTTTGTCGCTAACGATTTTGTTCAAGCGTATTATTTCTACTTCGTAATTATTTATTTCCTTCTTTATATCTTGATTTTTCAATCTCTGATTGAAATCACTTTCATCTTTTAATTCCTTGATTTGCGCACATAATTTTTCTATGTGATTTTTCTGGTTGGACATTGTTTGTTCATTGAACCGTTCTTGTATCTTATGTAGTTCAATCTTTATTTCTGATTGTGTGTTAATGTCTCGTAATTCTTCATTGTCTTTTCGATAGCGCTTTAACTTGGCTGCTAATTTCTCTATTTGTAGTCGCAAATCGGTTACCATGGTTTCTAATTTCTTTGACGGTGGGATGATCTTCTTTGATTTATTTGATGAGTCTTCTTTAAACTTGGTCGTCTTCCTTTGACTTGACTTATCCAACGATGGATAGTCTTTGCTAGATCTTCACTTCTTGTCTTTTTTCTTTGATTTGTCTTCTTTGTTTTTTTCTCGATTTTGTCTTCTTAATACTTCTTATCTCTCTCTTTTTTTTTTCAAAAATAATTATTATAAAATAATAATAATAATTATTTTACTTTAACCTTTTTGACTTTGTAATTTTTACTAGTAAAAGGAAGGTTTATAAATAACTTTTTAAAACCCTTTTCCTTAAAGTATTTCTTTATATATATATATAATATCTTATATCCCTTATATCCCTTATATCTCATTTTTCTAAATATAGTGATAAACACTTTTTCAATTTTTTTATAAAAGTATATTTTCTTAAAATTCTTATAGTCCACGAATATCATTTTTTTTTTCCTTGGAAAAAGTCGTAATTTTATTTAGTCCACGAATATCATATATAATAATGTATTATTATATATTTTTTTGTTCTAATATTATAACAATAACTATATTATTATAATATTTTTTGTTTTTGGTTGCAGGTTTTAGGGTTTGTGTGGATGGGTGGCGTGGAGGAGTGGGGAGGTGCAGCAACGAGCACCGTGGAAGGCATAGGGAGTTGGCGTGTAGGTGGGGAGAGGGCGCAGCAAGAGGGCAGAGGACGCAGCAGGAGAGCAGACGAGAATGGAGCGGCCGAGCAGTTTTGGGTAAGAGTCAAGCGCGGGGTAGGCTGCAGGAGGGTGGATGCAGCGAGGTGTAGAGTGGGGGAGTGTGCGGATGCAACGTGGGGTAAGGAGACGACTGCGAATGCAGAGGGGGAGAGGGAATGAATGGACTGGAATGGGGAAACAGAGTCGAGGTGGCGTGGGTTTTGGGAGTAAGTGGACGTGGAGAAGCATAGGTGTAATGGATAGAACGGAAGAAGCGTGGAGATGGTGGACACAGGCGCGAGGTGGAAGGAATATGGAGTGGGGGGAAGATGGAGGGATGTGAAGTGATGCGAGGGTGTAAATGGTGGTTGTGGCCAAGGGCCTCTGTTGATTAAAAATCGTGATCCAAAGAAACTTTGGGGAAGTGGCCAGTAGCCGGAATTAGGGAGGGTCGAAAGGCTCTGATACCAATGCTATATCCGTGTCCGGATATACTCAGTGATTATTCAAGCGAATAATCCTCCAATGGAAAATAACTCCATTTGATAAAATAATAATATATAATCGATAGTGGATGATTACTAATTACAATGAGGCTCGCTTTTATAGGCTTGAACGTGTATAGTGAAGGGTTACACCCTTTCACTTAATAACTAATAACTTTAATTAACATACATATAATATTCATAGCATTGATCCACAACAAATCAATTTGGGATGGATTGATCCGTCGATGTATCGGAAGTTATGCTCTACACTTAGCAGTTCGTATCGACATGTTTCATCGGCCATGGCATCGCAAAGAACAATGCAAAAAAATTATAAGGCTTTGAGGACAAAGCCTTTCTAAGAGAGTGGCAATGCTATGAATATTATATGTATGTTAATTAAAGTTATTAGTTATTAAGTGAAAGGGTGTAACCCTTCACTATACACGCTCAATCCTATAAAAGCGAGCCTCATTGTAATTATTAATCATCCATTATCGAATATATATTATTATTATTTTTTTAATAATAATAATTATTAATTAATTAATTAATAATATTATTATTAATATTTTATAAACTATATATATATAGTTTTATTTTTTAAATATTAAAAATATTTAAACAATATAATAATACTATTATAAAGTTTAATATTTGATTTCAAAAAAATGAAATTTAGGGTTTCGATGGGAGATGGATGGCCGGGGAATGGGGGCCGAAGTGGTGGTGGAGGGAGTAGCGATGGTGCACTGGAGGGAGTGTGCAGGTGAGCGGAGTGGAGTGGATGGGGGGTAGGCTGTGTGGATGCAAAAAGGGGTGGGAAGAAGAGGCCAGGTGAGCGCTGGAGCAAAGGGAGGGACGCGGGGTGAGTTTGCAGGTGGAGAGAGGGAAGGGAATGCGAAGGGAGATATGAGAAATGGCGGGAAGGCGTGGGGAATGTGCAGCGGGGAGGCCGCGTGAAGAGAAGGATGTGCGAGGAGAAGTGGGCGTGCAGGCTTTGAGGAGGATGCAGGCGTGGATGCAAGGGCTGTGGAGATGCGGTGGTAGAGAGCGGATGCGTGAGGGAGAAAGGGATGAGGTGATGGAGGTGGAAGGAAGAAGAGATCCTGGCAGCAAGGGATGGAAGACTGGCGGGGGAGTTGGAGTGTATTGTAATTTTATGGTCAAAGACCAAAATTCAGGGAAACCCTGGTTAATGGCTACAAGCCCAAAGACAGCCAAAGGCCGGAATCTAGCACGAAGCTCTGATACCAATGCTATATCCGTGTCCAGATATACTCAGTGATTATTCAAGTGAATAATCCTCCAATGGAAAATAACTCCATTTGATAAAATAATAATATATAATCGACAATGGATGATTAATAATTACAATGAGGCTCGCTTTTATAGGCTTGAGCGTGTATAGTGAAGGGTTACACCCTTTCACTTAATAACTAATAACTTTAATTAACATACATATAATATTCATAGCACGTTAATGCATTAACTTTACTTCGAGTTGCATTCTATGCATTTGGATGGCAAAGTCAATGATGCTAGGTGGAGATCAAGTGGATAGTGTAGGTATTACCGAGATAAATGTATTGTATTTCCATGCAAGAATGCAATTTTGTTACTCATTTGATTCTCACGCTTAAGTAGTTCAATCCCTTTACCTCTTAAAACATCTCCAAGTGAAATCCAACTTGTTGGTATTGCTCTTTACAATTTCTTAAAATATAGACCAATCCCTCTCATGTCCATAGACATGCATATCCGTGCATATATTTACTCAAATATGTGTGTTTGGCATGATTTTTTTTAACTAGTATTAATAAATCAACTTCATAACATTCAATAAAATGAATATTTTTATGCAATATTGGTTGTTATTTCATCATTATTTAACCCTTTCACATTATTTATACTTTGGCACTTCCTCATATCATATGAGTGAAATTAGAATTATGAGGGGAACACATCTACGACTTGTTTCTTTCTTCTAAGGTTAGAGGCTTTTACTATTTAACGTATGCATAAATACAAATGTCAGTTTTACCGAAGTAGTTCACTTCTCCACAAAAGTATACAGTGCCCCATAGATAGATAGGCAAAATAACCAACAAACAAATGTTGTAGCACACTCCAAGCACATATTCAAACATGAAAAAAAATAAAATGAAAACAAAAACTACGCCTCTGATTCAACTAATGACACAATATCTACATCAACACTTATGAATGACTACATAAATGCTAGCTAAGTACAATGTATCGCATCAACTCTTTTGAATGATTGTAGTGCCATGTTTGCACAATTGACTTTGACTCTGCTGCAACGTTATTATTTGAGGGAATTCACTTCGAATGACCTGGCCATGTGTAGAACTGGTACTTTGACTATTATAGACAGTTGTTTGAAAACTATCTATTATTAGACCATGTTATGATGATGATCAATATTGTGTTATTCTGATGGTTTCGATGTTGATCGAATGTTTAGATGATATTGTTAATGATGATTGAATATTTATAATGTAAAATTATGAAATGCATATGATTATGTTTTGGATAGCATGTACTCTAATGGGTTGTCGAGTGTGACATGAAATACAGGCACATGTGACGCAATGATGGTGTCAATACCGAGTGGAATCCAGACTGAGTCAAGTATCATTCACATCTGATGTCAATATGGTATATATGTTATATTATGAATTTTATTTAAAATATTTGATGTGCACGATGTTTACATGTAGGTGATGGATTGCGATTCCAATCAGTCCAAATCAGGTAATGGGGATGAACTGATATATGATGTAAGTCTAGCATTATCCGTGCGAATAGTTGGGAAAGAGAAAGAGAGGCTCTTGCTCATTAGATGCATGTCTTCATGAGGGTAGTTTGTGGATTTGGTCACTCATGAGGCATTTACTAGGGGGCGGGAAATAAGGATACGACCTTATTCCCCAGGAACCACCAGTCCCTCAACAGGGTCGACCAAACTGAGTTAACAACATCTCAATTGTCGTACCAAGTCCCCACCAAAGGGGGAGTATCTGAAGGGAATGTGCGGAGCATGACACCCTTGATATCCCCACCGCAAGAGAAAATAAACCTTTAAAAAATAAAATTATTAATGGGGGAAATAAAATATCTCTAAAAGATTTAGAAATAAAGTTTAGTTAGTTTTCATCTCAAATTAATTAAACAAAAATTAGGAATTTGTGGAAAATGAAAAATGATAAAAAATAACAAATTGTAAACTGAAAAATTAAAAAGATAAAAGAAATATTTAAAGGAGGAAATCAGGGAAACTCAACTAAATTATGTCTCGGTTAAGGAAATAAATAAAATAAAACAATAAGAGAAGATGACAGAACTGAGACTAGGTGGGTGAATAAGAAATTAAAATAATTTGAAAGTGAATGCATGGATGCATGAAGGATTTTCGAAAAGTTATAAAGAGATGGAGAGGGCATAAGGATTTGATCTTTTACCCTACTACTAGAGGGTGTGGTTCACTTCGGTATGGGGAAGGTTGGGAGCTTCATTGCAGTAGCCTACATATCGAAGTTCCTGCTAGCATTCGATTGGTCAGCCCCGTTGCGGCTTAGGGGTCCCAGGGGAAGAAGAGTACCCGTTAGGTACGATAGGGTGGGAACTGGTGGACCTATTGTGATTGGAAAACCAACAACAGAACTTGCGGTGGATCCTCGACATCCACTTCAACCTTCGATAACTATGGCATTTGACAGGTATTTACTAGTTAATGATTTACGATTATTAATTGTCGTAGTGTGCTTTGCTTTAAAATATGGAGTATAGATGTATATATATGTTATTTGTGAATATGCTACTTATTTGGATCATGGATCTATTGTCTAGTTAAGAATTTTTTTTATGTTGTTTATGGTTTAGATCTCTCTTTTGCATAATTGCATGTCTATTGAGTAGTTTAACCGCAACCTTGGGAGAGTTGCTACAATGATTGTAGAAGTGCATATGGGCAAATTGCCAAATCAACTGTGATACCAAATATGTGGTGCGGATGGTTTGTACTTATATTTTGTGAGAATAGGTTGTCATTAGTCTAATCTAATGTGAAATTGTTCATCTTATACTTATTACAACTATATTGAAGTTTATGATAGATAGTCATATGTTGCATTGTTCTTTTTCCCAATGTTTCCCCAAGTTTTCAGGATGCGGGAATGTGGGAGCACATACACATTGGGGACATGTGGAGACCACCCCCAAATTTTAGGGAAAATCGAGGGGGATAAGGGGATGTCGAGGTCATAAAAATTATAAAAATATAAATTTAGAAATCCCAACAATAACAATCCATCCCATGTAAATACATTTTAAGCTGCTCCCTGTAAATACAATCTAATTCTTCAATGATTCAACACACTTCAACATTGTGTGAATCCATGTCATAGACGTTTTAATGGGGAAATGTGACCTGAGGACACTATTTCTTCATGATTCCAGAGGGCACCGCATTATTTGAGGCTTTCAAGTCCAACATACAATTATGCAAGAGTGATCTATTAATCCTATATTGGGATCATATTCATCAATAGTAGCATGTGCCCCCCTCCTCTAGGTTCTAAGCCCTTGCCACTACCTTGAATCTCAAATTTGATGCTGGAATGAAATTACCCAAGCCCTACAATTTTGATGAAACTTCCTAAACCAAGTGTTAAAATAAGGAAGAATTAGAAAAAAAATCCCATGCTTAATAAGTGATTTTGTTTAACTAAAGGGTACATTTGATTAAGGTCATGATAGAGGAGTTCAACAATCATCACCACCAACATCAAGGTACATAGAGAGGTTGATGTGCTTGATTAAATGCCAATCCCTTAACCTCACACATGATAGAATCCAGTGGAAACAATGCAAACCTAAAAACCTGAAATTATGAATGGGATCTAAAATTCTACTTTTTGCATATGAAATCCAATGAGGTTGGAACCACTCAAACATCTTGGAACAATTAATGGTAATGTTAAAAATTTAAGTAAAAGGATAGAAAATGAAAGATAAGGAAAATACCACTTTTACTTTAAGAATTTAATATTACCATTACTAATGAACACCTCTAGTAGGAAAACAAACTGCATATTCCCTGTTGTTCTTGTTTTGAGATCTATTTGGTCTCCAAGCGCCCCCCATTTTCGGAAAGGAATGCCTAGGAACCCCCACTTCACCGATGTGCACTTCAAAATAGGGGGACGATCTCCCCCTACATTTACTCAAGTTTCTCCAAATTGGGGATGAGGATACACATTTCGCCAGGAGCCCCCAAGTCACCAAGGTGCTGGGAGCGAGGGAGACACACCCTCGACCCTTGGGAACACATCCATGTGTAACACTGCTTTTTCCTTTATGGTAGGATATGGGTATTCCATACCTGGTAGTTCAGATACTAATTTTGGTTGACGTGCTGCAAATTCTATTTTAATTTATTTTATAGTACATATTTGATATTACAAATGCTTTTCTTATGTTAGTTCTTAACACAACGAGAGAATTTCAAGGAATTATTGAAATCGATATTCTATCTCATGTAAATGTAATACCTCTGGAAAGAACATGTATAAAGTGTTCAAGAATGCACATTTTGTGAGTTCTAAAAGAAAGTCATCATTTTGGGAATCTTGGAATCTCTTGTAGTGTACTTGTATAACAAAAGAATACAATTAAGAACAATATACAAAACATTCAATTTGCAGGAAGTAAATGAAATAGAAAAAACATATTTCATAAAGAAAAAAATAGACATGACATAAGATAACAAATCAAATATATGTATGAAAACCATATATGAAGGGATAATAATAAAGTTTCTCATATCAACATAAAAAACTAAGGGGTTCCATTCTTTTGATGTCTTGTATTTTTCCATAGTTGAGCAACAACACAAGAGTGGATACTAGAGCAAAATAGAGGATATAAGAGATCTTGTAGTAGCCATTATGGCCACAGAGTCATAGGTAAATCCAAAGAGAGTACCATTTCTTTTGTATTTGCATTTTGACATAAAGAACAAGCTGTAGTCCTCATTTGTGGCTGGGTTTTTCCCCATAGTGGATTTTCCCAGGGTATATCTTGTTTTATTGTGTGGATTGAGTACTTATTTGTTTTATTTATTCTTGTTTTAGTTCCAATTATTTAGCATTCAATAAAAAGAACTAAGTTGTAAGATTCATTGTGACAAACTATTCTAGTGGAATATCCACAATAGTTTACGGATCATTCATGAAGGCATGCACATGATGAGATTGAGCCAACAAGACCTCAATAGTGGTACCTAGTGCAATGTGAACGAATGCACATGATGAGGTTGATCCAACAAAACTCCAAGAGTGGTACATAGTTCATGAAGGCATCCACATGATGAGGTTGATCCATGTCTTCGACCATGAAACTTAGGTCAAAACCAAGTCTATGCAAACAAAACTTAACAAATAACTACATATGAGAAATGACTTTCGATAATAGTGTTAGGGAAAAAGGATTATATGCAAATGTTTATACATAACAAGAGAATTAAAGCAACAGGTGAGATGATTGATCCATGTGAACGCTAGTCAAAATTTGAACCAAAATCTAGAACAAATAGTGAAGAGAAATACATAGGGTGAAACTTTAACGAGAATAATAGAGCTAGGATAGAAATTGCCCATTTATTCATGGATTCCAAACAATCCATATTGCAAGTGAAGTGACCCAGGCAAGGTCGAGGGAAACAAAGGAAAAATGAAAAAACTAGCTATAAAATTCATGGTCATCTAAGCAAAGAATTGAATACATTATCAAGCCAACAAACAACTTAGAAATGTATTTGGAATTACCTATGTCAATTTTGTTGTAGAAGAAGTAGTGCTCAAAACTCCACCAATTCCCTCCCAAGAATTTCCACAACAATAAGTAGAGAAGGCTAGCAGTGTTGGCTTCCACAAAGGGAAAAAGAGCATTTAATATAATCTCAAGACAGTTATAGAAGGGTGCATATGGAGGGATTAATGGAAAACCACCACAATAGAACTAGATAATTGCCAAAGAGTTGAAATCAGTGAATGTGGGATCAAGTGCATGGTACGTAGGTCTATGAATGAGAGCCATTGGATGTTAATCAATAGGCCAAAATGAAATAGGTTTGAATTCCATGCTTTCTTAGGTTAGATGCAAATTGCAATAGAGGAAGGAGTGTAGGAAATTCCAGGTGTCGAGCACACCATTGGTTACCATGCTACCATATCCCAATGTCTAGTGCAAATAATCTTACTGAATCTCAACTTTGAATGCATGGCGAAGTTCTAATGTAATGCACATGTGGCAATCCAATATGTTCCACATGTAATGTCAATAATCCAACCAAATAATAGAATATACATCATACCCACCATCAATACCAAGTCAAAATAACACATGCTAATTACTAAGTGTTTATCCATATATGGCTAAATGATTTTCAATAACTCAAGTTACTTTTGTTGTGAGAGGCATTTGCATTTGTTTGAACAACATTTGAAAATTATAGTTTTCATGCACACAATCCATTGTAGTGTTGTATAATAAGTCCCCTAGACTTATAATGTTATAGAATAAGGCCCCTAGACATGTGTTTGCTCAATAAAGAACATAAATATGATAGATAGATGAAAATAAAACTAGCATTTAATGTTTAAACAACATTCCATGAATGCACAAAATCCATTATAGTGTTGTATAATACAGCCCCTAGACTTATAGTATTGTAAAATAAAGAAAGGGTGAAGTAGGGTTGTGGGTCCATGCATGATTGGTAGTTGGGGAAACTAGATTAATTTTATAAATATTAGGGTGAGGGTGCAAACCAGGTGAAAAGGGCAACAAAGGAGGTTGGGCATCCTGGTTATCACCTAGGCATAGGTAGCCTATCTGAGTTAACTGAGAAAATTCATTTGAATCAACATCAACAATATGGACAATGAATCTTATCATCTTCCTCTTTTCACCCCTTTTCACATCACCAACTCTATTGGACTATCCATTTCTAGGGCCACGAGATGCCCGACTATAGAAATTTAGCTAAAAAATAGATAAAAATGCTTATGCAATCCATAAATTAGGCTTATAGCTCCAACATTCTCAAATAATTCCACATTAAATGAATTATTCTTGAAGCTAAACAACGCATCTATCTAATGCTTGAATGATGATCCATTAACCATTGATTTTGGGATGACTAAGGGAAGAATGTAGGCATGAAAAGGATCCATGCATTGTATTTGAAAACAAGAGTTATAGAATGAAGTGTTGGCGGGGATGCCAACTTCACATTAATAATAGGAATTCAACACAACATAAATCAGGCATGGATTTGAACCATTTGCATTGCAAAATACAACTACTAAGCATATGCATATAGATATTATCATTGTAGCAAATATAAAATTAGAGCTTTGTATATATGGTAGGTCAAAAACCAAGGTCAAAACCAAGTCTATGCAAACAAAACTTAACAAATAACTACATATGAGAAATGACTTTCGATAATAGTGTTAGGGAAAAAGGATTATATGCAAATGTTTATACATAACAAGAGAATTAAAGCAACATGTGAGATGATTGATCCATGTGAACGCTAGTCAAAATTTGAACCAAAATCTAGAACAAATAGTGAAGATAAATACATAGGGTGAAACTTTAACGAGAATAATAGAGCTAGGATAGAAATTGCCCATTTATTCATGGATTCCAAACACAATCCGTATTGCAAGTGAAGTGACCCAGGCAAGGTCGAGGGAAACAAAGGAAAAATGAAAAAACTAGCTATAAAATTCATGGTCATCTAAGCAAAGAATTGAATACATTATCAAGCCAACAAACAACTCAAAAATGTATTTGGAATTACCTATATCAATTTTGTTGTAGAAGAAGTAGTGCTCAAAACTACACCAATTCCCTCCCAAGAATTTCCACAACAATAAGTAGAGAATGCTAGCAGTGGTGGCTTCCTCAAAGGGAATAAGAGCATTTAATATAATCTCAAGGCAGTTATAGAAGGGTGCATATGGAGGGATTAATGGAAAACCACCACAATAGAACTAGATAATTTCCAAAGAGTTGAAATCAGTGAATGTGGGCTCAAGTGCATGGTATGTAGGTCTATGAATGAGAGCCATTGGATGTTAATCAATAGGCCAAAATGAAAGAGGTTTGAATTCCATGCTTTCTTAGGTTAGATGCAAAGTGCAATAGAGGAAGGAGTGTAGGAAATGCCAGGTGTCGAGCACACCATTGGTTACCATGCTACCATATCCCAATGTCTAGTGCAAATAATCTTACTGAATCTCAACTTTGAATGCATGGCGAAGTTCTAATGTAATGCACATGTGGCAATCCAATATGTTCCACATGTAATGTCAATAATCCAACCAAATAATAGAATATACATCATACCCACCATCAATACCAAGTCAAAATAACACATGCTAATTACTAAGTGTTTATCCATATATGGCTAAATGCTTTTCAATAACTCAAGTTACTTTTGTTGTGAGAGGCATTTGCATTTGTTTGAACAACATTTGAAAATTATAGTTTTCATGCACACAATCCACTGTAGTGTTGTATAATAAGTCCCCTAGACTTATAATTTTATAGAATAAGGCCCCTAGACATGTGTTTACTCAATAAAGAACATAAATATGATAGATAGATGAAAATAAAACTAGCATTTAATTTTTAAACAACATTCCATGAATGCACAAAATCCATTATAGTGTTGTATAATACAACCCTTAGACTTATAGTATTGTAAAATAAAGAAAGGGTGAAGTAGGGTTGTGGGTCCATGCATGATTGGTAGTTGGGGAAACTAGATTAATTTTATAAATGTTAGGGTGAGGGTGCAAACCAGGTGAAAAGGGCAACAAAGGAGGTTGGGCATCCTGGTTATCACCTAGGCATAGGTAGCCTATCTGAGTTAACTGAGAAAATTCATTTGAATCAACATCAACAATATGGACAATCAATCTTATCAACTTCCTCTTTTCACCCCTTTTCACATCACCAACACCGTTGGACTATCCATTTCTAGGGCCACGAGATGCCCGACTATAGAAACTTAGCTAAAAAATAGATAAAAATGCTTATGCAATCCATAAATTAGGCTTATAGCTCCAACATTATCAAATAATTACACATAATTTAAATGAATTATTCTTGAAGCTAAACAATGCATCTATCTAATGCTTGAATGATGATCCATTAACCATTGATTTTGGAATGACTAAGGGAAGAATGTAGGCATGAAAAGAATCCATGCATTGTATTTGAAAGCAAGAGTAATAGAATGAAGTGTTGGCGGGGATGCCAAATTCACATTAATAATAGGAATTCAACACAAGATAAATCAGGCATGGATTTGAACCATTTGCATTGCAAAATACAACTACTAAGCATATGCATATAGATATGATCATTGTAGCAAATATAAAATTAGAGCTTTGTATATATGGTAGGTCAAAAACCAAGGTCAAAACCAAGTCTATGCAAACAAAACTTAACAAATAACTACATATGAGAAAATACTTTCGATAATAGTGTTAGGGAAAAAGGATTATATGCAAATGTTTATACATAACAAGAGAATTAAAGCAACATGTGAGATGATTGATCCATGTGAACGCTAGTCAAAATTTGAACCAAAATCTAGAACAAATAGTGAAGAGAAATACATAGGGTGAAACTTTAACGAGAATAATAGAGCTAGGATAGAAATTGCCCATTTATTCATGGATTCCAAACACAATCCGTATTGCAAGTGAAGTGACCCAGGCAAGGTCGAGGGAAACAAAGGAAAAATGAAAAAACTAGCTATAAAATTCATGGTCATCTAAGCAAAGAATTGAATACATTATAAAGCCAACAAACAACTCAGAAATGTATTTGGAATTACCTATATCAATTTTGTAGTAGAAGAAGTAGTGCTCGAAACTCCACCAATTCCCTCCCAAGAATTTCCACAACAATAAGTAGAGAAGGCTAGCAGTGGTGGCTTCCACAAAGGGAAAAAGAGCATTTAATATAATCTCAAGACAGTTATAGAAGGGTGCATATGGAGGGATTAATGGAAAACCACCACAATAGAACTAGATAATTGCCAAAGAGTTGAAATCAGTGAATGTGGGCTCAAGTGCATGGTATGTAGGTCTATGAATGAGAGCCATTGGATGTTAATCAATAGGACAAAATGAAAGAGGTTTGAATTCCATGCTTTCTTAGGTTAGATGCAAATTGAAATAGAGGAAGGAGTGTAGGAAATGCCAGGTGTCGAGCAAACCATTGGTTACCATGCTACCATATCCCAATGTCTAGTGCAAATAATCTTACTGAATCTCAACTTTGAATGCATGGTGAAGTTCTAATGTAATGCACATGTGGCAATCCAATATGTTCCACATGTAATGTCAATAATCCAACCAAATAATAGAATACACATCATACCCACCATCAATACCAAGTCAAAATAACACATGCTAATTACTAAGTGTTTATCCATATATGGCTAAATGTTTTTTAATAACTCAAGTTACTTTTGTTGTGAGAGGCATTTGCATTTGTTTGAACAACATTTGAAAATTATAGTTTTCATGCACACAATCCATTGTAGTGTTGTATAATAAGTCCCCTAGACTTATAATGTTATATAATAAGGCCCCTAGACATGTGTTTGCTCAATAAAGAACATAAATATGATAGATAGATGAAAATAAAACTAGCATTTAATGTTTAAGCAACATTCCATGAATGCACAAAATCCATTATAGTGTTGTATAATACAACGCCTAGACTTATAGTATTGTAAAATAAAGAAAGGGTGAAGTAGGGTTGTGGGTCCATGCATGATTGGTAGTTGGGGAAACTAGATTAATTTTATAAATGTTAGGGTGAGGGTGCAAACCAGGTGAAAAGGGCAACAAAGGAGGTTGGGCATCCTGGTTATCACCTAGGCATAGGTAGCCTATCTGAGTTAACTGAGAAAATTCATTTGAATCAACATCAACAATATGGACAATGAATCTTATCATCTTCCTCTTTTCACCCCTTTTCACATCACCAACTCCGTTGGACTATCCATTTCTAGGGCCACGAGATGCCCGACTATAGAAGCTTAGCTAAAAAATAGATAAAAATGCTTATGCAATCCATAAATTAGGCTTATAGCTCCAACATTCTCAAATAATTACACATTAAATGAATTATTCTTGAAGCTAAACAATGCATCTATCTAATGCTTGAAGGATGATCCATTAACCATTGATTTTGGGATGACTAAGGGAAGAATGTAGGCATGAAAAGGATCCATGCATTGTATTTGAAAGCAAGAGTTATAGAATGAAGTGTTGGCGGGGATGCCAAATTCATATTAATAATAGGAATTCAACACAACATAAATCAGGAATGGATTTGAACCATTTGCATTGCAAAATACAACTACTAAGCATATGCGTATAGATATTATCATTGTAGCAAATATAAAATTAGAGCTTTGCATATATGGTAGGTCAAAAACCAAGGTCAAAACCAAGTTTATGCAAACAAAACTTAACAAATAACTACATATGAGAAATGACTTTCGATAATAGTGTTAGGGAAAAAGGATTATATGCAAATGTTTATACATAACAAGAGAATTAAAGCAACATGTGAGATGATTGATCCATGTGAACGCTAGTCAAAATTTGAACCAAAATCTAGAACAAATAGTGAAGAGAAATACATAGGGTGAAACTTTAACGAGAATAATAGAGCTAGGATAGAAATTGCCCATTTATTCATGGATTCCAAACACAATCCGTATTGCAAGTGAAGTGACCCAGGCAAGGTCGAGGGAAACAAAGGAAAAATGAAAAAACTAGCTATAAAATTCATGGTCATCTAAGCAAAGAATTGAATACATTATCAAGCCAACAAACAACTCAGAAATGTATTTGGAATTACCTATATCAATTTTGTTGTAGAAGAAGTAGTGCTCAAAACTCCACCAATTCCCTCCCAAGAATTTCCACAACAATAAGTAGAGAAGGCTAGCAGTGGTGGCTTCCACAAAGGGAAAAAGAGCATTTAATATAATCTCAAGGCAGTTATAGAAGGGTGCATATCGAGAGATTAATGGAAAACCACCACAATAGAACTAGATAATTGCCAAAGAGTTGAAATCAGTGAATGTGGGCTCAAGTGCATGGTATGTAGGTCTATGAATGAGAGCCATTGGATGTTAATCAATAGGCCAAAATGAAAGAGGTTTGAATTCCATGCTTTCTTAGGTTAGATGCAAATTGCAATAGAGGAAGGAGTGTAGGAAATGCCAGGTGTCGAGCACACCATTGGTTACCATGCTACCATATCCCAATGTCTAGTGCAAATAATCTTACTGAATCTCAACTTTGAATGCATGGCGAAGTTCTAATGTAATGCACATGTGGCAATCCAATATGTTCCACATGTAATGTCAATAATCCAACCAAAAATAGAATAAACGTCATACCCACCATCAATACCAAGTCAAAATAACACATGCTAATTACTAAGTGTTTATCCATATATGGCTAAATGTTTTTCAATAACTCAAGTTACTTTTGTTGTGAGAGGCATTTGCATTTGTTTGAACAACATTTGAAAATTATAGTTTTCATGCACACAATCCATTGTAGTGTTGTATAATAAGTCCCCTAGAATTATAATGTTATAGAATAAGGCCCCTAGACATGTGTTTGCTCAATAAAGAACATAAATATGATAGATAGATGAAAATAAAACTAGCATTTAATGTTTAAACAACATTCCATGAATGCACAAAATCCATTATAGTGTTGTATAATACAACCCCTAGACTTATAGTATTGTAAAATAAAGAAAGGGTGAAGTAGGGTTGTGGGTCCATGCATGATTGGTAGTTGGGGAAACTAGATTAATTTTATAAATGTTAGGGTGAGGGTGCAAACCAGGTGAAAAGGGAAACAAAGGAGGTTGGGCATCTTGGTTATCACCTAGGCATAGGTAGCCTATCTGAGTTAACTGAGAAAATTCATTTGAATCAACATCAACAATATGGACAATGAATCTTATCATATTCCTCTTTTCACCCCTTTTCACATCACCAACTCCGTTGGACTATCCATTTCTAGGGCCACGAGATGCCCGACTATAGAAACTTAGCTAAAAAAATAGATAAAAATGCTTATGCAATCCATAAATTAGGCTTATAGCTCCAACATTCTCAAATAATTACACGTTAAATGAATTATTCTTGAAGCTAAACAATGCATCTATCTAATACTTGAATGATGATGCATTAACCATAGATTTTGGGATGACTAAGGGAAGAATGTAGGCATGAAAAGGATCCATGCAATGTATTTGAAAGCAAGAGTTATAGAATGAAGTGTTGGCGGGGATGCCAAATTCACATTAATAATTGGAATTCAACACAACATAAATCAGGCATGGATTTGAACCATTTGCATTGCAAAATACAACTACTAAGCATATGCATATAGATATTATCATTGTAGCAAATATAAAATTAGGGCTTTGTATATATGGTAGGTCAAAAACCAAGGTCAAAACCAAGTCTATGCAAACAAAACTTAACAAATAACTACATATGAGAAATGACTTTTGATAATAGTGTTAGGGAAAAAGGATTATATGCAAATGTTTATACATAACAAGAGAATTAAAGCAACAGGTGAGATGATTGATCCATGTGAACGCTAGTCAAAATTTGAACCAAAATCTAGAACAAATAGTGAAGAGAAATACATAGGGTGAAACTTTAACGAGAATAATAGAGCTAGGATAGAAATTTCCCATTTATTCATGGATTCCAAACACAATCCGTATTGCAAGTGAAGTGACCCAGGCAAGGTCGAGGGAAACAAAGGAAAAATGAAAAAACTAGCTATAAAATTCATGGTCATCTAAGCAAAGAATTGAATACATTATCAAGCCAACAAACAACTCAGAAATGTATTTGGAATTACCTATATCAATTTTGTTGTAGAAGAAGTAGTGCTCAAAACCCCACAAAGGGAAAAAGTGCATTTAATATAATCTCAAGGCAGTTATAGAAGGGTGTATATGGAGGGATTAATGGAAAACCACCACAATAGAACTAGATAATTGCCAAAGAGTTGAAATCAGTGAATGTGGGCTCAAGTGCATGGTATGTAGGTCTATGAATGAGAGCCATTGGATGTTAATCAATAGGCCAAAATGAAAGAGGTTTGAATTCCATGCTTTCTTAGGTTAGATGCAAATTGCAATAGAGGAAGGAGTGTAGGAAATTCCAGGTGTCGAGCACACCATTGGTTACCATGCTACCATATCCCAATGTCTAGTGCAAATAATCTTACTGAATCTCAACTTTGAATGCATGGCGAAGTTCTAATGTAATGCACATGTGGCAATCCAATATGTTCCACATGTAATGTCAATAATCCAACCAAATAATAGAATATACATCATACCCACCATCAATACCAAGTCAAAATAACACATGCTAATTACTAAGTGTTTATCCATACATGGCTAAATGTTTTTCAATAACTCAAGTTACTTTTGTTGTGAGAGGCATTTGCATTTGTTTGAACAACATTTGAAAATTATAGTTTTCATGCACACAATCCATTGTAGTGTTGTATAATAAGTCCCCTAGACCTATAATGTTATATAATAAGGCCCCTAGACATGTGTTTGCTCAATAAAGAACATAAATATGATAGATAGATAAAAATAAAACTAGCATTTAATGTTTAAACAACATTCCATGAATGCACAAAATCCATTATAGTGTTGTATAATACAGCCCCTAGACTTATAGTATTGTAAAATAAAGAAAGGGTGAAGTAGCGTTGTGGTTCCATGCATGATTGGTAGTTGGGGAAACTAGATTAATTTTATAAATGTTAGGGTGAGGGTGCAAACCAGGTGAAAAGGGAAACAAAGGAGGTTGGGCATCCTGGTTATCACCTAGGCATAGGTAGCCTATCTGAGTTAACTGAGAAAATTCATTTGAATCAACATCAACAATATGGACAATGAATCTTATCATCTTCCTCTTTTCACCCCTTTTCACATCACCAACTCCGTTGGACTATCCATTTCTAGGGCCACGAGATGCCCGACTATAGAAACTTAGCTAAAAAATAGATAAAAATGCTTATGCAATCCATAAATTAGGCTTATAGCTCCAACATTCTCAAATAATTACACATTAAATGAATTATTCTTGAAGCTAAACAATGCATCTATCTAATGCTTGAATGATGATCCATTAACCATTGATTTTGGGATGACTAAGGGAAGAATGTAGGCATGAAAAGGATCCATGCATTGTATTTGAAAACAAGAGTTATAGAATGAAGTGTTGGTGGGGATGCCAAATTCACATTAATAATAGGAATTGAACACAACATAAATCAGGCATGGATTTGAACCATTTGCATTGCAAAATACAACTACTAAGCATATGCATATAGATATTATCATTGTAGCAAATATAAAATTAGAGCTTTGTATATATGGTAGGTTACAATTAAAATATACAAATTACAATGGGACATGCATGTTTAGTTAACAATTGTGTAATATACCAGGAGTGGGATGGACTTTGATATTATTTGTAGAAGTGAAAAGAATGAAGTATAATTCTCATCATAACATAGCATCTCTAATGTAGAGCCTTCTTCAAGGGTTAATTGCAACCATTCACTCACTTTTTTATTATCGAGGAAAAATGATTGGGAAGGGGGACAATAAAGTGGGGGAATATGTATGCTTGAGAATATATAGGCGCCACTTAACTCGTAGGGATATTGAATTACCTATGCATGAAGGAAATACTGATGAAATTTAGCTATGTTGGCATCTATGGAAATGCCAAAACAAACCAATTATAAGTTGTTCAAGCCTAAGCAAAGGAGTATATTATATCCATAATACAATGTGCTAAAATAAGTACAATTGGGTAGATCAAAGACTTTAATAGGCAAAAATTCACATGCATATAACCATGAAGAAGATCCATTTGGGCCAAGTAAAAACAAGAGTGATTGAAAGAAACATGTTTGAATTACCTATGCATGAAGGAAATACAGATGAAATGTAGCTATGTTGGCATCTATAGAAATGCCAAAACAAACCAATTATAAGTTGTTCAAGCCTAAGCAAAAGAGAATAATATATCCATAATACAATGTGTTGGAACAAGTACAATTGGGTAGATCAAATACTTTAATAGGAAAAAATTCACATGCATATAACCATGAAGAAGATCCATTTGAACCATGTAAAAAAACAAGAGTGATTTAAAGCAACATGTTGAGGCCATGAGGTCTAATGAAAATTTGAAGAATAGAGTCAAGGAAAGGGGCAATGAAAATCACGTCACAACGTAACAATAGTGTACATGATCACATCCATAAAAGTATTCCTAGAACCAATAGGAGAGTCCAACTATCCAAATTAAGGAAAGGTTTACCAAAACAAAATGTTCCAACAACTAAAAAACACAAGATATGCATGTCCAAGCTATCCATGCAATGAAAATGTCAAATAGCTATCAAAATAGGAGCATGGATGCTAGTTCATCATAGGTTATTCGTTTTCCAAACCAACACTCCGGGAGTGGTACGAGGTTCATGGAGGCATGCACATGATGAGGTTGAGCCAACAAGACTCCAAGAGTGGTACATAGTTCGTGAAGGGATGCACATGATAGGTCGATCCAACAAGACTCCAAGCATGGTACATAGTTCATAAAGGCATGCACATGATGAGGTTGAGCCATGTCTTCGACCATGAAACTTAGGTAAAAACCAAGTCTATGCAAACATAACTAACAAAGAACTAGATATGAGCAATGACTTTGGATAATAGTGTTAGGGAAAAATGATTCTTTGCAAATGTTTATACATAACAAGGGATTAAAGCAACAGGAGAAATGATTGAGCCATGTGAATGCAAGTTAGAATTTGAACCGAAATCTTGAACTCATAGTGAAGCGAAATACATAGGGTGAAACTTTAACAAGAATAATAGAGCTAGGGTATAAACTCTCCATTTATTCGTGGATGCCAATCACAATCCGTATTGCAAATGAAGTGACCTAGGAAAGGTCAAGAGCGATGGAGGAAAAATGAAAAAAACTAGCCATACAATTCACACTCATCTAAGCAAAGAATTAAATACATTATCAAGCCAACAAACAACTCAGAATGCATTTAGAATTACCTATACCAATGTTGTTGTAGAAGCAGATAGTGATCAAAACTCCACCAATTCCCCCCCAAACATTTCCAAAACAAAAAGTAGAGCAAGCTAGCAATGGTGGTTTCCACAAAGGGAAAGGGGACATTTAATATCATCTCAAGGCGGTTATAGAAGGGTGCATATGCTAGGCTTAATGGAAAACCACCACAATAGAACTAGATAATTGTGAAAGAGTTGAAATGAGTTAGTGTGGGCTCATGAGCATGGTAATCTAGGTCTATGAATGAGAGCCCTTGGATGTTAATCAATAGGTCAAAATGGAAGAGGTTTGAATTCCATGCTTTATTATGTTAGATGCAATAAAAGGAGTGTAGGAAAGGCTAGGTGTCGAGTGCACCATTGGTTACCATGCTACCATAGCCCAATGCCTAGTACAAATAATCATACCGTATCTCAACTTCGAATGCATAGAAGAGTTCTAACGTAATGCACGAGTGGAAATACAATATGTTCCACATGTAATGTTGATAAGCCAACCAAATAATATAATATACATCATACCCACCATTGATACCAAGTCAAAATAACACTCCAATTGTTGATGTATTTGTAACTTCGGAAGATATTCACTTGTATATTGTATGTATTAGATTTGTACTTTATTGTATCCCCAACGGAGATGTATTATTCATCCAATTGGAAGTGTCATCATTTGTACTTGCAAGTGTCGCAAGTTATATTGTAATTGTCGTAACTTATACTTGATGGGTTATTAGACCACCTTGGTGGGGTCGGCCCTGTATGAGTCATGTGGGTTAAAGGGTTATTAGACCACCCTAGTGGGGTCGACCTAGTCAACATTATGTTAAGTGGTTAAGTTGGGGACGACCTAGTTAGAGTTAAAAGTCAAGTGAAGTAAAGTATAAATAGAGAGTGTGACTCTCTCATTTATTCATTCACTCATTCACTCAGTTCGCATTAGTGAGAGAGAGGAGGAGTGCACACAAGTGGAGGAGGAGTAGCTGTTGCAGACATTTATCCTTTGGGGATTCATCTTGGTGATCTTTGTATTGGTGTTTATTCTATCTCTGAGGAAGTTGTGGGTTTTTTCACCTTCTTGGTTGTCCCCGGTGAAATGCTTTGTGTCTCTTGTCTCTTGTCTCTTATGTTTGATATTCTGTACATGTTGTTCTCTCAGTTAAGATCCTAGATCATATTGAATTAAATACTAAAAAACTAACATGGTATCAGAGCTAGCCTGAAGGAAGGCATGGTATGGAATTTATGACACTTGTTGCACTTGCGACAAATTGGAAGCTAGGGCTTGGTATAGTAAAAACCAATCATCGTGGAACTTTCGCTAAAACTCTGTTTTGGCAAAGGTTCAAGATCTAAAACTTTTATAGGTTGAAGATGAAATGTCCATGTACCTTTCATCCGAAGGAAAGCCTCAGATTCGTTGTACTTTGTGAGATATGATCTGTACAAGTTAGGGTTTCTGCCTCTTCCAGAATGCAATCCTAAACATGTGACCTAGGAAAAAAGGTCATATCTCGGGCTAGGAAGCTCCAAATGGAATTCCGTAAAAAGTGACAGTTAGGGCACTGACTATAGTTTCACAGGACGAAGTTTAAACAGTGACACATGGCACGCCGTACAAGTTCGTTGTATTGTTTCATCCCATAAACAGGTCACGTCGCGCCACTTGGAATATCTCTCTTTCAGAGAATCCATTAAAGATCAGATCTGTGGGGTTGGAAAGATGACAGGTCAGTCTATCACAGCTGAAGTTTCAGACCCTGAGGATGCAAAATTTCAGAGATACATTAGAAACAATATGGCATATATTTCTGTCCAAACAGAATTGGATTCTGAGCACTCTCATTTTTGGTTTGTCATTGCTGCGGGAAATTAGGGTTTCAGAGAAAGTTGGAATTTCTTGAATCTGAGACCACAGCTGGATGCTCCTCAGAAAAATCGAAATTTAGAGACCAAGATCGAATTTTTTGGTTGGTTAGAACCCTGAGCTCTATCAAAGCCTAGTTCAGGATTTTGACCATAAAACCAAAAAACTAAAAAACCAGAATTTGACAGAAGCTGCATATCTGAAAATTTCAAAGTCAATTTTGAGGGGTCAAATTTTGGAGATTTCAAAATTGAAGTATTCCAGCTTGATCAGCTCGGCAAGGCACATCTTTTCATCCAATCATAAGTTTGAAAATCAAATTTTGGATTTTTAGGGTTTCTCTGTCAAACCCTAGCCAGCTCTAGATCCAGCTTCATCAAATCAAAGTGGATTGGGTTAATCCTAGAAGAGAATGATTTGGACACCTACATAAGTGAAGAGATTCCAGTTCTAGATGGAGTTGAGGCTAAGGCCTTACATAAGAAGACTACAAGCAATCCCGACAGGTATGACTTGAGGAGATACATGTATGTTTTGAAATCTGTTCATGATTAAGTTTATGATATGTTCGTCTTCATATTATTGAGGTTAGTACAATCTTGATTATTTTTAGACTCGTCTTATCACCCTAGTAAAAGTATGAATGTAGGTGAATGATAGAAGACATTCATTGATTAGGGTTTTGACACTTATGATTGTACTAATGCACTGTGGTGTTGTATGAGGATGATGTTGTCCGCTAACATGAAATGTACATCAAGAAAGACAAATTAAGTTCTAGATCAAGAACATATGACCATGGTGACATGAAGACAAAGAATCATCCATATCCATTGATCACTTAGAAGCTCCACTTATGAGGTATGTATAATTTGGTTCTACAATGCTTAACTTATGAGATATGCAGGTTACTAGCACAAGGTCTCTAAAGTATTGAAAAGAACAAAGAAGACATTGTTTGGGTATGTTAGACATAACTCACAAACATGATAATCCAGGATGGATAGAAGTTCAAAGACATAAAAGATATCATAAAGGAAGCAAAGATCAAGAGGGAGCACACTCCAGTAATTTCTGTAAGGAAGAACAGATTGAGAGGGAGTCCACCCAACAAGCAAACAAAGATAAGTATTTGAATTGTCATTTCTTATAACTTAAATGATGTTGTACTTATGTTCCTAGATTTAGGATGTATATTAGGAATTTTAGAAAAGTTGCATTAATGAACAAGATACTAGTAATATAGTAATGCGTAAGTGGCCTATGGTACTGTACAAAACTCCATTGCTACTTATCTAGAATGAAACCTCTTTGCTGACATGTTGGGAGTTGTGCACACTCTTAACAATGTTTTGGTAGATATGGAAGGCATCTAGAAAGTTACGAGATATGGATAAATGTTGTATTGAAGCATTGGCTAAGATAATTGCATTATTGTATGACATATGTCTTTATGAGTAACAATTTGTTCTGAAATCTATAAGATGTCTCTAATCATGCAATTGAACTTGTCTTGTAGGAAAGACCATGTACCATCACCTACAAAAGAAGGACTACAACGTTTGTTCCAGCAATGAAGTTCAAAGAAAACTATCTATTGAAGATATTGAAGAATCTGAAGTTCCCAAGATCTGGGATGCAGTAATGGAAGAATGCCATGATCGAGGAATACCAGTCGATCATGAAGAATGATGTTTGGGATGTGGTGCCAAGATTAGATGGGAAGTCCTTTGTGACTTCCAAGTGGATCTACAAGATCAAGCATGTTGCAGATGGCATCATAGAGAAATAGAAGGAAAGATTTGTGGCTTCTCCCAGAAAGAAGGGATAGATTATGAAGAGACTTTTGCACCTGTAGCCAGATACACTTCCATCAGAACAACACTTGCTCTGGTTGCAGTGATGAAGTGGAATGATACACCAGATGGATGTCAAGACAGCTTTATTGAATGGTGTACTCGAAGAGGAAGTGTATGTGGAGCAGCCACTCAGTTTTGAGACACATGACAAGGAGTCTTTTTTGTGCAGATTGAAGAAAGCCTTGTATGGCTTAAAGCAAGCACATAGGACATGGTACGGCAGGATAGACAACTTCCTGTTCAGTTTGGGCTTTACCAAGAGTAAAGAAGATTCCAACCTTTACTATAAGGTCGAGGAGGGAAATCCAGTGATGCTTCTATTATATGTAGATGACCTGTTTGTGACAGGTGAGGATAGATTGATTGATGACACGAAGAGGAAGCTTGCTGTCGAGTTCGAGATGAAGGGCTTGGGCATGATGCATTATTTTATAGGTATGGAGGTGTGGCAGAGTACAAATGGAATCTTCCTTGGACAAGGGAAGTATGCAGTAGAGATCCTGAAGCGGTTTGGGATGATGGAATGCAAGGCCATGGCCACACCTATGGCATCGAATCTGAAGCTATTGAGTGATGCTTTGTCAGATTCGGTTGATGCCACTATGTATCGTCAGATGATTGGGTCCTTGATGTACCTGACAAACACGAGACTAGATATTTTCTTTGCGGTGAACACATTGATCTAGTTCCTGACGGATGCTAGACATGTTCACTTGATTGCTGTAAAGCATATTCTGAGGTACTTGAAGGGTACGGTTGATTATGGGCTCAAGTATGATGCGAATCAAAAGTCTAACTTGGAGGGTTATGTTGATTCAGATTGGGAAAGCAGTGTTGCAGATAGCAAGAGCACTTTGGGGTGCTGCTTCAGTATGGGATTAGGTGTGATTTCTTGGTTTAGCAGGAAGCAGTCCTGCGTATCACTGAGTATAGCCAAAGCAGAGTATGTCGCAGCTTGTTTGGCCAGTTATGAGGCAGTATGGCTAAGGAAGCTATTGTCTGATTTATTTGATCTCCAGTTGGATGCTACTTGTATTTATTGTGACAACCAAATTTGTATGAAGTTGTTAGAGAACCCCATGTTCCATGACAAGTCGAAGCACATCGAGATCAAATATGACTATATCAGGGATATGGTGCAGAGAGGAGTAGTGAAGCTCCAGTATGTTGCGACAGATGAGCATATTGCAGATGTGTTAACCAAACCACTAGCCAGAGTGAAGTTCGAGTACTTCAGAGAGAGGCTTGGTGTACTTCAGATCGAGGTTCCTTCCAAGGGGAAGTGATGAGTCCAGAAGACGTAGATACACATGGGCTTTTCCGACATGGTTGTAGATGTGTTCTCCCATGGTCATGATGTAATTACCGAGCTTTTCCGACATGATTGTAGATGTGTTCTCCCATGGTCGTGATGTAATTGCTGAGCCATTTTTCACATGGTGGTAGATGTGTTCTCCCATGGTTAAAAACTAAGGTCTGGAGACTTCCCCGAATGGTGGTAGATGTG
The DNA here is from genome assembly GCA_027924585.1 of Larix kaempferi. NCBI lineage: Eukaryota > Viridiplantae > Streptophyta > Pinopsida > Pinales > Pinaceae > Larix > Larix kaempferi. The sequence goes on along the minus strand of BSBM01001229.1, from coordinate 23,330,915 downwards.
TTCTCCCATGTCGGTGGTGTAAGTGTTGTATGATGTGCATCTGGGTTGTGCTCCATGGACGATGAGATGATCTGAAGAGGATGATCATGTGATGATGATATGCATCAGGACGATGCTGTGATGATGATCAGGATGATCATATGATTATGTGTATCAGGATGATGCTATGATGATTAGGAGGATCATGTGTGGTGAGCATCAGGTTGATGCTCCAGATGTGGTACATCAGGATGATGTATTGTATGATGATGATTAGGACAATCATATGTAATGAGCATCAGGTCGATGTTCCAGATGATATACATCAGGATGATGTACTACATGATGATGATCGGTATGATCTTGAGTATCAGGATGATACTCCGTGGTCGTGGATAGATTGTGTAGGTAGCATAGAACAGATCCTCGGAGATTTGATAGTTTGAGCTCGGATACTCTTTCGAGGTTTTTCTACATGTTGGCCGTGGACAGATTGTGCAGGCAACATAGAAAAGATCCTGGGAGATCCGATAGTTTGAGCTCAGATACTCTTTCGATGTTTTGCTGTAGGTTGGCTGTGGAAAGATTGTGCAGGAAGCATAGAAAATATCTTGGGAGATCCGATAGTTTGAGCTCAGATACTCTTTTGAGGTTTTGCTACAGGTAGCATAGAAGATATCCTAGGAGATCCGATAGTTTGAGCTCATATTCTCTTTTGAGGTTTTACTACAGGAGGCATGTAATCAGTCCTGAAGATCCGATAGGTTGAGTTGTGTGCTCATAAAAGTCCTGGGATGCTCTTTAGAGATCTTGCAGGTTGCAAGACACTCTTTTAAGGTTTTTCTTGACCACATGTAAAACATCCTAGGAGGTTTGGTAGTTTGAGCTCGGATGCTCTTTTGAGGGTTTGTGGTGGTCACATGTAAAAGATCCTGGGAGATCCGATAGTTTGAGCTCGGATGCTCTTTCGAGGTTTTGTTGACGCACATTCCACATGATGGCCAGAGATGATGAATACCTACAGGAGGCTAGGCCTACATCCAACAGGAAAAAGGGTTGGCTCTGTAGAACTTCCTATGACGAGAATAATTGAGAGATAGACTAGTGATCGAGATGACGAGTACAACAGCAGTGATGATGATGCTCTGTGATCCAGTGACGATGATCCAGCTCCAGAATTGAAGACTTGTGCCGATATGTATTGATGACCTGTGTCAAGAGAATACCTTCCTAGTTAAGAGGGAGTGTTGATGTATTTGTAACTTCGGAAGATATTCACTTGTATATTGTATGTATTACATTTGTACTTTATTGTATCCCCAATGGAGATGTGTTATTCCTCCGATTGGAAGTGTCGTCATTTGTACTTGCAAGTGTCGCAAGTTATATTGTAAGTGTCGTAACTTATACTTGATGGGTTATTAGACCACCTTGGTGGGGTCGGCCTTGTATGAGTCATGTGGGTTAAAGGGTTATTAGACCACCCTAGTGGGGTCGGCTCAGTCAACATTATGTTAAGTGGTTAAGTTGGGGCCGACCTAGTTAGAGTTAAAAGTCAAGTGAAGTAAAGTATAAATAGAGAGTGTGACTCTCTCATTTATTCATTCACTCATTCACTCACTTTGCATTAGTGAGAGAGAGGAGTGCGCACAAGTGGAGGAGGAGTAGCTGCTGCAGACATTTATCTTTTGGGGATTCATCTTGGTGATCTTTGTATTGGTGCTTATTCTATCTCTGAGGAAGTTGCGGGGTTTTTCACCTTCTTGGTTGTCCCCGATGAAATGCTTTTTGTCTCTTGTCTCTTGTCTCTTATGTTTGATATGCTGTACATGTTGTTCTCTCAGTTAAGATCCTAGATCATATTGAATTAAATACTGAAAAACTAACACCAATTACTAATTGTTGATCCATATATGGCTAAGTGTTTTTCAATAACTCAAGTTACTTTCGTTGTGATAGGAATTTGCATTTGTTTGAAGAACATTTGAAAAATATAGTTTTCATGCACAAAATCCATTGTAGTGTTGTATAATAAATCCCCTAGACTTATAGTGTTGTAGAATAAGGCCCCTAGACATGTGTTTGCTCAATAAAGAACATAGTGTTGTAGAATAAGGCCCCTAGACATGTGTTTGCTCAATAAAGAACATAGTGTTGTAGAATAAGGCCCCTAGACATGTGTTTGTTCAATAAAGAACATAAATATGATAGATACATGACAATAAAACTAGCATTTGTTTAAATAACATTCCATGAATGCACAAAATCCATTGTAGTGTTGTATAATAAGGCCCCTAGACTTATAGTGTTGTAAAATAAGGCCCCTAGACATGTGTTTACTCAATAAAGAATATAAATATGCTAGATACATGACAATAAAACCAATAATGAGAACATACATATGATAGATACATGACAATAAAACCAATAATGAGAACATACATATGATAGATACATAATGCAAATGACAAAACTATGCCCAAATCATATTGTTAACCATAATAAGCCATTAACACATTAGTAGAGTGAGTAATTCACAAATCAATTCATCAATTTTGAAAGATTCTCCATGCCATATATTTAAATCAATTCATCAATTATGAATGCTGCTCCATGCCATATAGTTTATCTAGAATACCCTTATGACTCCAAGGTGCAATCTAAATTATGGGGTCCCATTTGTTTTATAAAGATATTAGAGATTTTTATCACTCCCAGGTGTAGTCTAAATGATGCGTTTCATTTGTTTTATAAAGATATTAGATATTTTTTAATGAGGGTCATAGGACATGATTAATGCAATTCAAATCACGTGCCATTTTAGATTAGTGTAAGCAAATGAAATCACAACACTTTGTGGTTCAAATCTTATCGGATAGAAATGAGGTCAACATGATGTTTTGGGGGTTGGCATTGCTCATTATAAGTAACCACCTTTTCTAGTTTTATTAGTTTATTGTAAAGTCAATTTTTTTTTAATCTTTTAGTCGTGATTAGTTTGCTCTGATAGTATGATGGATGATTATATATAATGTATGCTTCTTTTTCTTTTTGTTTGTTTTCTTTTTTTAATGGAATGCACATCACAAGAAACCCTCTGAGCACTTCCCCTTATTTTGAGGATGGTACTTGGGGAAGACCAGTCAATTGCAGTTTGGAAACCTAACTTGATGGAAACATCGAGTGCGATCCTCAACATTCACAAAGATAGCTAGCTCGGGGACTTGACCCTGTGAGGTCATACTTGTATGCTTCTTGTTAGTAATTCTCTATTGTGAATTCTTCTATTGTCTACCCCGACTTAAAACAATGACATGTAGTTATTTCATCATTTGTGGTATCACAACTATTATAATTTTCTAGAATCTTGTGAGTAAAAATCATTGGGAGGACCATTGTGCCATATTGTTTGAGGAAAATTATGTTGAATTTTGTCAAGAATCAAGAAAATATTTTGAAGGTATAAGGTTGTCATGGCAGAGGAATAAAAAAATACATAGAGATCCGTTGTCATAGGATCAAGTGTGATGGCTGTGATGATTTTTTAGGAGTAGTTTGAGGGATGGGATTCTTGTTATAACTCCTTTTATGTTTCTTTAAGATTTTATTTATTTGAAAAGAATGTGCATCAGAAAACGAATGGTGAGACATTCATACGTAGAGCTCCTTATCTTAAGTTTTTTGAGTTATTGTGTGAGGGGTGAGTTGTTTACTTCTGCTTTCTCCAAAGGAAGTTGCATTTGTTGTTTCCATGATTGTAAATCTTCAATGAAAATGATTTGAACAAAAGATCTCTTCAAATTTGAGTGAATGTGTGTGAAAGGCAAACATTGCTTGTTTGTTTCCATGGTACATGGATTATGGTGATTTGACAAATAAGAGAACAATGGGAAAAAAGATGAAGCCTAAGGTCACATTTACAAGAATCATAGATAAGGAAAAACAAGTGAAGAGTTCGAATTCTAAGTGTGAGTCCCAAAAGGAGATTGAGAATGCTTTAATGAGAGAATTTTAGAAGTTATAGAAGCCAAATATTGAGATTTGAGCCAAAGAAAACCAAACCAAGGGCATACAATATGATTTGCAATGATGCAAGGGAAAAGACAAATGCTATGAGAAGTGTGATAAAAATGTTGAGATGATGACATAGGATGACTTACCATGTGAATAAATGCCCCATAAAAATTTAGTTTTCCCAAGAATTGAACCTACTAAATTCAAAGCAAGAGAGGAAAGAGAAGACACAATGATAGAGGTGTCTACAATGATAGTTGATGCCCTTGAGATCTTGATCAATAATTCACATGTAGGAGTTGAGGAACGATAATATTAGCGAGTTGAAAATCTAAGACCAAATATCAATGCTCATGTAAAGTTTGAATGTGTCCAAGTGGTGGTGATTTGAATAGATTTACACCTAGTAGATGGTGCAACACATGAAGAATAGTTGGTGGAAGCAAGTTGTCCATCATATTTGGACATTGAAGAGGACCTTTTCTACCTAGAAGAGGGTGATGCACTTGAGGAAGACTGGAAAGGAGTAGAATGCATGTATGTACAATATAACGAAGATGCAATAGATTGCAGGGTCCATAAAATTGCAAATAAAAAGAATGTGTTTAAATGCCACTAAAACAAAGAGAAACCACTCTAGATTGGTGAAATTATGATAGGCTTGATGTATATGTAGTTGACAAAGAATATTGTAGTAAAAGAATGTTGTAGTAACATCCAAATGTATGGAGAGACTATTGCAAAGAAAGCATAGACCAAATGTATGGAGAGATTATTGCAAAGAAAGCATAGACCAAATGTATGGAGAGATTATTGCAAAGAAAGCATAGAGGACACTTTGATGAAGTGCCACTACTGTAAAAACTAATTATTGGCAAAGACTACCATTACATGGAGATTCAAGGGAAGAGGATTCCAAAGAAGATGAAGTTGACAATGTTCCAAACATAAACAGCGAGAAAAACTGATTGTAAGTATCTCATGCACCAATGTAAATATAAAAGGTGCCATAGAAGAAAGGAAGTGAAGATGTCACAAAATACAAAATAATAATGCAAATTTGATAATGGTTAAAGGTTATAAGCATAGTGATGCCAAAAATGGAATTATCAGTGAGACCAAGTGTTTCCAACACATTGATGATGAAGATGAGGCTGATCTACAAATTGCTAAAAAAGTGGAGCATGTGATTGTTACCCTAAAGAAGATTGTGTATATGCCACCCAACACAACATGAATTGAATGTCATTGATTGTAAACAAAATATAGATGATGCTACTTCGAAAATGGTCAAACAAATTATGAATATATTGAAGTGGAAAGTTTATGTTAATGTGGTAGATTAGAGTGTGGATGTAGCCTAATGGTCTAACTTTAGTGGTTGAATGCTTTTTGAGCATCATGCACGAAGTTTTGGGTCCTTTATCCATGCTAGTTGCTTTTATTGCATACTTCGTTTGATGTGTTAGACACTATAATCAATACCAACATATATACACTTGGTACCATCAATGAATGCACAGAAGTGATTGAGATTTTTTCTTAGAAAAAGGAAATATTAGAGTGTGGATGTGAGAAAGACCAGAGCCATCTCGAATTGGTATTTCTAAAAATGTAAACAAGTTGAGCATTAATTTTATTTCGTCAAACTTTAGTATTTTTGCTGTCAATTATCAATTATCATTATTCTTGGAAGAGGAATTTGATAAGTTGGATGAAGAGTTACAATTTGCCAAGAATGGGCAAAGTGCATGCAAGGGGCTGTGAAATACGTTATTGTCGAAGGTATTTGTGAAGAACATAACACTTTGGAGGTAGTGAATATGATTTTTGTTTACATGTGGCAGTTTGTTACGAGTTGCTGATGATAGTTAGAGTGGTGATTGGGCATGTTATTTTATGGATTGAAAAAGAAAGAAGAGATGGAAAGTTGCAAACATCTCTAGCTCATAACATTCAAATTCATCAAACTATGGAGAATGATAAGAAAAACAATGAGGAGAATGATGCAGGCACACATTATACATTTTCCAAATTTGCATAAACACATTTAATAAATGGTGAATAAATGAGTGGACAAAGATAAAATAAGATTAGTATCTATTTTTGTTACTTTAGTGAACATAAATTACCATGAGAATGGCGCTTACATAAATTTAAAGAGACTGTTATGTTAAACAATTTAGAAAAATTATATCACGAACAAAAGTAGCGGATTTCTCATAAGAAATAATAGGAGGAGTTAGGAGGCTAAGGCAAAAAAACTCCCTGTTATATGAGCTCTTTGGCTCTGTAATTGGATTTATGACCGCTGTAGGCAGCTGTTTGATCAATTAGCAGGATATTGTTTATGGCATAGCTTGGGTTCTCTCAAGTCCAATTCAGTTTGGACATTATTGTGTTCATATAAGTGAGGTCCTTCAAGTGTTTAATCCAATAGATTCAGAGGAAACGAATAAAATTCTTCAATGCTCAAATAACCAATAAGTTAATCTAAGCCCACAAAGCAAGAAGAGACATGGATCCTGCTCCAAGAATGAGCAGACAATAAGCAGCAGCCATGAGCCCTGGATTGGCTTTCATCTTCTTGGTGTTGAGAAATTCGACAGCAATGAGATCCACGAGTGCCATGTATACAAGTATTCCGGATGATGCAGACCCCAACAGTCCTTCAACAATGATAACTGCCTCCGGCCTGCTCTGGTTGAATCCCATTATGGACTTCACTGCCATGCCTGTGCCGATTCCCAAGGGCGTCGTCACTGAGAAAAAAAGGCACATCATCGACGTCACTCGCGTCCCCAAGTTTGCCTGCCATGCCACGACATTACATACAATGTTTAATGGGTATATGTAAATAATAATAAAAAAATCTCCTACCACAATAAAGTTAATTCTTTGTAATATTTTCTTTTGACTTTGTACTCAAACATTCATTATGTAGTTGAGAGGCTGTTGGTGGAGTTAGTGGGGGATATTATGGCATTAGTGGGGTATATTATGGCATGCCTTTGTCAATCAATATAGTCGTCCAAAGGCTTTATTATCTATATGGCATGTGATGGGAATAAGTGAATTTAAAATGGGTTAATGTTAGGAGATATTTGGGAAGAGAGTGAATTGAAAATGGTGAACAATATTCAGCATGCTGCAGGCTGAATATTGTTCACCATTTTCAATTCACTCTCTTCCCAAATATCTCCTCGCAGGCTGAATATTGTTCACTATTTTCAATTTACTCTGTTCCTAAATATCTCCTCACATTAACCCATTTTAAATTCACTTATTCCTATTACATGCCATATAGATAATATTGTTCGTCTGAATTGAATTAGTGTGTATTAGGTAGCAATGCATTTAATGTTGTTGTTATTGTCTGGATATAAACTATTAAATTAATTATTAGATTAAATCCAACTATTCATATCTTCAACAACAGCAATAAATACACTGCTGGTGAAGTTAGTGAGAGATATTATGGCATAAGTCTGTCAATCAATATAATCATCTATAAACTTCATCATCTATATGACATGTGAAGGTGATTAAATGAATTGAATATGGCATTGGTGAACAAGTGAATTGAATATGGTTTAATGGTCAGAGATAAGTAGGAACTGGTGAATTGAATTAGTGTATTAATAGCAATGCATTTAATGTTATTGTTATCAAGATAAACAGTTGGATTAACTATTACATCAGATCCAACTGCAGTAAATACATTATTATCTGGTACATATTGAATACTCAATTAAACATGAATTGATTCAATGCTCAGAGATACTTGAGAATAGGGAAATATGATGGTCTTTCTTCATGTTTTCAGTTTTAGAGTGAATTGTCGGTTTTGGAGGGGAGCTAAATGCAGCTTTTTTGGTTTGACAAAACTTGGTTTGACATTCGTGATTTTTGGTGCTTGCTATTGACTATGTAAACTTGGTAGTTTTCCTCCTCTTTTTTCCGTGAATTTTGGAATTTGTTTTTGGATATTTCATCTGGTAGGTTTGATAGTCAATTTGTCAGTCGGTATGCCAGTATCTCTTGTTCTAGTGTTGCACGCTGTTGTTAGTGGGTGATCTGGGCCGTTTTATATTGAACAGTTCTCTGTGTGTAGTGAAGGTGTGTGGTTCTGTTGCTTTGGTTTCTTTATTTAAATGACACATGGTCATCATAGTGAAGGTTGCCATGTGAAAAACAATAACAAAGACAGAATGCAACGTAGCCAATTGGACTATTAGGTGGAATTACTGGAAGGATGAGTTTGCTTAGCATGTCCTGAAGCAAAATAAGGTCAGGAACAGTTATGCAATTGATGTAGCAAGACGGATTTAAACGAACCGTGGATGCGAAGCTGATGAACAATCGAATATGGTGCGGCACTCATCCCAAAATTAAGAATCAGAAATTCAGAACCCTAACTCTAACTAACTCTAATTTATCTTTAATTTATCTTACAATTATCCAAAGTAAACAACTTTAGATTAGTCAAAATAAAGTGAAAGAATCCGAGAATATGAAGAATCCAATTCGGGTGCGGTTAAGCCTTGGGCCGAATCCGATAATTATGCTTTAGAGCAATTACAAAGGGGAGCCATTGGAGCATAGTTTGCAAACACAGAGTCTTTAGAAGTAGGTTAGTTGGTAGTTCGCGCTAATTGGGATTCCTATGGAAGAAAATTCAGTCTCTGAGTACTAGGTCTATGGGTGTTTCTTCGCAAAACCTAAGTTAGAAACTGGGCACCTCAACACTCTTCGGCATTGGAACTCGATCAAAAGCAGGTGTCCATGACTCCATGTCCCTGCAACTATTGCAAAGAAGGAGATGCTATAACGAGAGTACGATTCAACTCATAGGGCGTTTGCAAAGAGAAACACAGTGTGGGTTCAATTTTTGTGACTAGAGGTTTTGTCGTTCGATGTTTTTGCTAGTATAATAATAATAATTTTATTAAAACAACCAAATTAGGAAACAGCCAAATTTTAATAAAATAATATAATTTTATTAAAACAACCAAATTAAAAAAAAACGCCAAATTGTAACATAAAACACAGACATACAAATATTAAAAAAACCTAGACTCCATAAGGCTGGCTCTCAACCAGACCTGTCAGTGCCTGGGAATGGCTCTCAACCAGATCTGTCAGTGCCTGGGATAGACAGTTTTCCAGAACAAGCGCATTGAAAATCTGGGGGTGGCACCCAAGTCCCAACCATTCATGCAAACTATAAAATCAAACTACGATATGAAAATTGCAACTATTTGTTAAAATCTTAAATGTGATCTGTGAAAGCCAGCTAATCTGACAACTGTTAACAGTTTACACAACAAATTCAATCCATTAAAAAGTCCAGTGCAAGCCAGCTGGCATGTGGAGATCGTGATGTTTATCCATTTACAACCATAAAATTCTATGGACAGAAAAGGTTTAACCAAATATATATTTATGAAAAAAGTGTTTAAATGAATATAGAGAAAAATATATGTTTGAACCAAGCTAGATCTGTGGAGAAAAAAAACGACAAATGAAAACAACACAGAAAAGAAAATGAATAACGTTTCTAAAACTAGTAAAGAATAATTCATTATGGAGCAACTCACTTGAGCAACGCAACCGCCAAGTCCTATCCCTTCGAAAAACTGATGGAAGGCCAGAGCCCCAACCAGGGGCTTTATAGTGCAGCGATTTTCTGACATCCCCAAAGTTATCCCAATAATAATCGAATGAAAAATAATCCCAATCTCTAAAACCTTGGATACTACTTTCTGCCTCTGATCCTCTAATTCCTCTAAACTCTCCTCCTGTATTATCAGACTCTTACCACTTTCGATTCCCGAGCGGTCGCCGGCACGAGCAGCAACGCTATCTTGGCCGATTACACGGCAGCAATTCACCGGAAAAACTGTAGCGGGGCCGCCCATCTCAATGTCTTTACATTTAGCAGAGTCCTCTGCCGCTTCCGAGGACTTGAGCGGTACATATGGCCTGGTTTCGCCATGTTTGGCGGCCAAAACATCTACTAGAAGCGTGAGGATCGCCCCAGCCATGGCCACGAATCCGGCGAAGGGAAACTGGCGCCATGGATGGGCGGGCAGGCAGTCGCTTTCCAAAGCGCGGAAGGCCTCCGGCATCACGTGGACGAATCCGGTTGACAGAATCACTCCCGCAGCGAAGCACTTCACCAATACAAGAAGAGTGCCGTAATATTTGAGGCCTCGGGAATATCTGGCAAACAGAACCGGAAAACTCACGCCTCCGGCGCTTGTCACCAGAACCGCGGCCATGGCAAAAAGCTTCAGATCGGAGGCGCCATGGATATCTATGCAACGACTTTCTGCGATTTCATGGCACTGCACCATCTTCGATATCTACATAAACAGTAAACTTTCCCAAGTCTGTTAGGATCTCTGGATCAAGAAGGGCGGGCTGAAGTCCAAAGGGTCCGGTTGAATTTTCATTCGATTTATGAGAAATTTTGTTGAATTTATGTGGCCACTAAATGGGCCCAATATTGGAAGATGTGCATTCATTGATGAGACATAAATAGATACAGATTGGTCTCGCCTTGCATGGAGGAAATAATGCGCCAGCCAACATGATGTACGTTTTGTTTCTTCTGTCACTTGACCTAAGACTCTGCATGTTGATTTTTTCTTTGAGCTTTTTCATACGAGTCTTGAGGCTTTATTTTAATTGCTAACATTATTCACTTATAATGCTATTAAATGGATAAGGTCGGTTTGCTTTTAATTTTAAGAGTTAGTTTAAGTGGTTATAAGTTAGATGTGAAATCTCTCTTCAAAATTGATTATATGGAAATATTTTAAAAGTATTTTTTTTTTAAATTTTTGTTTTTAAATTGATTTTATAAAAAAATACAATATATATTCATAAATTAAAGAATCAGTTCATTATCCACAAAAAAATAAAGGTCAAGATTACACTGAAGTACTGAATCAGTTCATTATCCACAAAAAAATAAAGGTCAAGATTACACTGAAGTACTTTGAAAGTTTCTTTTAGTTTAATTTTTTTAAATTAATTTATTTTCATATATATATATTTGAAGAGTTATTTCATTGCATGGAAGAAAGCCCTTTATTTTATAATTAAAAAGTTTATTTATTATTATTATTGGTATTAGGGATATATTCATTTTACTTGTGCTACAGTTAGATGGTTAGTAAGGACTATTTTTAATTATGATGAGAAACTATTTTGCACATAGTTTAATTATTATTATTGACAATAAGTTAAAAAGTGGACAAATTTTTGGAAATTTGAATAATATGGGTTTTTTTAAAATAGTAAAAAATTCCTAAAGATAAAGTTTCATGGTTTATAATTTCTAGTAAAATTCCTATCATATTTATAGAAAAATTTCCACATAAAAATGGTTGAGTTTGTCTACTTTTTAACCTACTTTTGCACATTGCATTTTAGGACTTTTCCATGCATCATAGTTTTGGACCATTTGTACAAAGTCATCATGATGTCTCTTACGAGTGGATAATGTTATCCTATCTTAAGTATAAGTGCATAATAAAATGTCACACATTCTCTCTATTCTAGGAGTCTATTTTATTAGAGGAACTAGAGAAATCTTAAGATATGTGAACTCCTTAGGAAGACCTAGTAATGTAGGGACAAAGGTAAGTCAACTAATGAAGTCTTGGGATAGAGGTTCTTTTTGGGAATATTTTTGGAAAGATTGTAATAATTGTCTAAGTCTCAAAGGTGTAACGAAGTTTTGGGATACATGATTTTTTGAAATTTGGATAATGTGGGTTTTCTTAAAATAGTAAAAAATTCCTAAAGATAAGTTTCATGGTTTATAATTTTTAGTAAAATTCCTATCATATTTATAGAAGAATTTCCACACAAAAATGGTTGAGTTTGTCTACTTTTTAACCTACTTCTTTTGCACATTGCATTTTAGGACTTTTCCATGCATCATAGTGATGCATCATAGTGTTGGACCATTTGTATAAAGTCATCATGATGTCTCTCAGGGGTGGATAATGTTATCCTATCTTAAGTATAAGTGCATAATAAAAAGTCACACATTCTCTCTATTCTAGGAGTCTATTTTATTAAAGGAACTAGAGAAATCTTGAGATGTGTGAACTCCTTAGGAAGATCTAGTAATGTGGGGACAAAGGTAAGTCCATTGATGAAGTCTTGGGACAAAGGTTCTTTTTGGGAATATTTTTGGAAAGATTGTAATAATTATCTAAGTCCCAAAGGTGTAATGAAGTCTTGGGATACATGATTTTTTTGTGTGTAAGTCCAAGAGGTGATTATTAATGCTATGTGATTTATTTTGCTAGTTTCATTCTGATTTATGCATTTTTGTGAGTATCATATGATGAATGCTAATTCATGAAAGAAGACTATGCTTGCATGGCTCCAAGGGGGGAAAATGGAGATAGAAACCTAAGGTATGCTTAGAACTTTAAATTCACTAAATAAGGGGTTATATTAATTGGTTCACACACATGGGTTAGATTAATTAGTTAGGCAAGTTCCTTAAATACATTAATCTTCAATTATATATACATCTAAGTTTTAATATAAGATTTAAGTTAGTGATTAATTGCTTTAAATTATAAATTAGAATAAATAGAAAAAAATATTAATTAGTAAATTCTGAATCAAAATATAAATAGAGAAAATTGTTAATTAAAATAAGATTGAATTAAAGTAAATTAAAAATGCAAACTATTGTTAATTGAATGTAAACATGTAAATAAAAATTAAATATAATAAAAAATTATTTAACTTGTTAAATTAAGCATACACTCATCATAATGTAGGTAAAAAAAATGATCATAATCAATTTGTTTAATTGCATCTGTATAACAATTAACATGCACATGTAAAATGAGGGTTTAGAGAGTCGACTACAACGATGAACTTGGTGGCCATGGTTCCTTCCATGGCCACTTTCCTCCTTTCTTTCTTCCCCGAGGTCTGTATTGGCAGTTGAAGGCGAATATGGATGTTTTCTCCCTGTGCTCGGAGAGGCGGTGGCGCTTTTGCGCGGCGACCCATTGGACAACAGGCTCCTCCTGCTCTCCAGTGGCGGCGGCGATGGTTTTCAGTGATGAAGGATGCAGATACAGGGATGGGCGTCTTGGGCACCGTGGCGATGGCGGCAATGGGTGACTGTTGAGTACGAGAGCCCCAGTTTTACATTACCGGCGACGGCAGACTCCTGGTTGCGGAAGCGAAAAACTGAGGGGGGGGGGGCATGGCTCTTGAGGCATCGGAGGCAGCGAGTGGAGCATGGGCTCCCTTGTGGGATGTTATCCTTTGATGGCGGTGGTAGGAGTAAAAACACATGCGTTTTTGTTTAATAAGGAGGCAGCGGCAGCTACCTTACCAAGGGGATGCACACTACCTGTCTGTTGTCAAGCGCGGTTTCGCGGCTGTATTCATTGCAGATACCGGTGGCTCTGCGATCTCTACAAGCATCTAGGATTATCAGTTTTTTCTTTTAAATCTTCCTTTGCAGTGCTTTATTGAGCTGGTCTTTCTTTTTTGGATATGAGCCATTCATGACTGCCCTGTTATAGGGTTCTTAGATTTATTTTTGGTTGGGATTTGTTTAAATTCTCCTATCGGACATGGACAGATATCCCGTTTTTATCTTTGGTATTGTAAAAATCTAGACCCTACTTGATATTTAGGAGACCCATTTTTTGGTCAAAACCATGCTGTCTATCAACATTTCACTTGCTTTCAGAATGTAATTTTGTTCTCAGAAGATGAAATAAAATTATGCTTTTTTTTCAAGGAAAAGAAAACATGCACGTGTAAAATGTGAATATGTGAATGTAATATGTTGTCTTAAACTAAGTGAAATTAATTCCTATCCTATCACTTTAAAGAATTAGATGTAAAACATATATATTCTCACCATTATTCTCAACAAATAATTACAGAGTTGTTGAAAAATATAGATAATTGATAATTAATTAAGAATAATCTATAATTGAATAACCAATCATTCAATTCTTCATCTATATGTTGTGGATAAATAGTTAAAAGAAGAAAATGAATGAGATTGCATTATTAATTAGAGAATCGTCTTGAATGAGTGTACATTATTAATAAGAGAATAATCTTCACATTAAGAAACATTCTCACAAATATTCTAATAGGAATAAACACATAGAAAATAATTTCTATGCACATTACAATTAAAAAATGTCCAATTCTCCCTCAACAACTCGGTTAAGAATGGGTTCCCCTCATTAATTTACTAAAATTAGTTTTAAAAAATTTGCATAAGCAAAATCCCCTTCTCTACTTTCAAAGTTGCATATATATAGTTTTAATATAGGTAACTATTCTCTCGTGGGGGCTTTTGGCCTTTTGAATTCTAAATATACAAAATTATTATTTTGTCATTTAATAAACTAAATTCTCCCCTTTGCCTTATCTTTAAAATATTGAGTCCACTTCATATGCTTCCAATGATCCTACAGAGCATGGAAAAGTCAATTGCTCGAAAGCTACTTCATACATAATGAGCTCTCTAAAGGTTGGCTCCAATACTTTTTGCAAGGTGTTGTTAAATGAATGAATTAAATTTATTTCTTTAGAAGGAGTAAATATATATTGCATCAACCTTGCCATACTCACTCCTGTAGTAGTTTCTTTGACCACTTTATCTAGTTTTATGTTGGTTTCCACATCCTTCATGCATTGTTAAATTGGATCAGGTGCAAATCTCTCACCAAGAGAAGGAAGGTGACATCTCTGGATCACTCTTCTTATTGCTTAGAAAAATTGCAGATATTTGTTCTACGTTCCCTCAGTATTCTCCAACTTAGTGCATGCTGACTTCAATTTTGCAAATGCAACTAATGTGCAACCGATCTCCTTTTCACTCATTCTTATCAAGTCTTCAAGGGCATCCTTCTCTTCCTCTTTCTAATTTCTCATCTTTTAAAAGATGATATGAATACCTTCATGTTGGTCCTTCTTCACTTTTATCTTCTTAGAAAATTGATGAAGATGCAATCCTTGCTCTTGTAAGTCTAACAATTCATCATGTAAGATTATGTGTGTTACATTTAATTCAGTTTGAACTTCATAGTGTATGATTTAAACTTGATAAGGATGGATATTTCATCCTGGTAATATTTCACTTGATGTTCCAACATCTCTATCCACTTCCTTGCCTCTTACAGTTTTTTCATCATGGTGGACATGTTTTTCTATGTAGCTTGGAAAAAGGTCACTCCTAGTGCTATTTTAGCTAATAGATCAACATACGCATATTTAATAACTTGGACCTCAATGGTTACAATGATTTCTTGATCTTGTGAAATTTTAGTTTTTTGTGGGTTTGCTTCACCACTTGTTTCTTTTTCTTGCAAAAAATGAATGAGTCTAAGAAAACCACTTGTTCTGTGTATGCCAGTGAAGGTTGTCCTAAATTCAGTCCAAGAAATGGGAGATGACCTTCTGAAACATATTGCATTTATGGCATATTGGTTGAGCTTGGGACACTTGGCCCATGCATCTCGGACTCTCCCATATCTACTTGTTTTGTAACATGTGCTTGTTCTTCTTCTCTTTTGTTTCCTTATTCTCTGTCATGCTTAGCCTTAGCTTTAGTAGCTTCATCTTCTTCTTATTTACAAAGTTATTCATGTTGAAATGCTTTCTCTTTGGCCTCTTGCTCAAATTTCTTTTGAATTTCTTCTTTCCCTCATTGTTTGTCCTTCTATACATTGCTCATTTTAATTATGGTCTCATCATATAAGATGTGCCCCTTTTGTATATTTTCTCATATTTCTAAGTTTCAATTTGATATGGCCAATTGTACTTCAAAACCCAACACTGATTTTTTATATACCTAGGGGATAATGCCTCCCAAATCTTCCATCACTATAATTATAGGCTACTAATGTGTTTGCTTATGCTATTGTTGCTTTAATGATGCAACTATTGTAATATCCTATGGATAGTGGTAATGGAGGCCATAATGTTTTCTTGTCCATTATCAATAATACTATGAGTCTATGTTTGGTAAGAAATATCTATAACTTTGGTAGAATATGTGGAGAATTTGGATGCTCTATCTATGCTAAGATTAGTGTATGTCTCCATTACATACCAATCACCCAAGGTACTCAATAGTTGCATTTCATCCTCTATCATATAGGGAACTAGGTTGCACAAAACTAAGGAAAACAAGAGAGCAACAAATCACATATTCTTTTAATTTCATTTATATACTTGTGCTCCCAAAGGACTTGACGATAAACATGAATGGGATTATATTCTAGTTTCCATTACCATCCCACCCTCGTGAAATGATTATCCATGCAAACGATATCCACCATGAAAGATGACATATAAAATGTTGTGGGAATATTTGGAGTATAATCTCTCACCCTAGAAATAGCATCGATTAGAGTAGTCGATAAAATGCTTGACCAATCGAAAACTTTGCATATCTCAACTATGTGATATATGAGTGGAAGCCATGACTCTTTAAAATATGTGGCATCCTTCTCACCATATAACCTACTAACCAATTCCAGTGCATACCTATAAGGCAATAAGAGAAGCGAGGTGTGATGAACACCTTTATGCCATGTTGTCATTTCCTGAGTGGCCTTAGTGGACCATTGAGCCACGGGGGATGATTTCTTTATGATTCCAATATATGTCCATGTCTCCTTTAATAAGTTAATTACTATGCAACAAGTTGCGCAATACATTTTATTTCCTTCGTGACGCACCATGTGCATCATAAAGTAATCTATGCATAATACTACATGCACTAATTTTTACCCCTGCGCAAATTCTATGCTTATTAGTCTCTATCGCGCAAATACACTGTGTGCATCAACTATGACCGTCATGCAATCCACCGCACGACAACCTTTAACGGTTGTGTGTCAACCACCGCGCATGAAAACCACTGTGTAGCAAACTTTAACTCTAATGACAAATCATTGACAATACGCTTATGTAAATGGGATTCATCTATATACAAGCAATCATGAAGTACAACCATAGATATCCAACACTTGATACCAAGAATCACGATTATTGTTAACTAATACATTTCACATTCACAACTACTAATTACAACACGCATCTTCATTATTCTAATCAACATTCATACAATGGAATTGAAATAACAACAATAAGACATCACGGAGATACTTATCTTGAAGGTAGATTCTCCAAACAACTAATTGTATAAGAGCAATGTTCCACCAAACTGTAGGCAGTCTGTCTAACATATATTATTTCTTCTAAGAGGCCACCACGCACTGGGCATGATTTTGATAAGGAAATGGAACTATTCATAGCTCAATCACTATAAATAAGCATAATTCCACAACCAATCCAACATAGAATTGGGTTAACAGGTTGTCCATAGTCACATAGACTCAATATCAATCCAAGCCATCAAACAACCGGGTTAACAAGATACCAAGGTAGTAGAGGGGGGAATTCTCCGCTAATGAACTCACCACAAATTTACATGCACCTCCATCAGACTCAACCAACTTGGGGTCCACAATACCCACCCCACACAACACCAAGAAGGTACCCCTTCTCTGCTCAACAGTGCCTCAGGTGTCACCTTCCTCCAGGTGCTATTCAGTGTGTGCGTAGAAATATCACACAAATCCTGATAATCTATTAGGAGATCAAAACCTTCACCGGGCTCATCAACTAGTTCTGCACTCCTACCTACCCTTGGAATCCATACCACTCAGTAACACCCCATAGTTATAGACAACCTAGGAAAGGAAGATACAATCATATATAGTTTAGAATAAGAGTTTCAGGCACCTTGCTCAGACTCATCCAACTTAGGGTCCACAATACCTGCCCCACGCGACACCAATAAGTTACCCCCTCAGAGCGCAATAGTCCCTCCATCGCCACCTTTTGCTAGGTGTTATTCAGTGTGTGCTTAGAAAGGCCACCCAAACCCTGCTCATCTGCCAAGAGGTTACAATATTCACTGGGTTACAAATATCGACTTCACACACACAACTACCTTCCAAGGATTCACTCTAGTAGTTGTCTGACCGAGCACTCAAGTTATAACAAGACTGACAATCAACCATGTTCGATATAACATCAAAACAACAGGGACAAAGGGATGTTTGGTGCGTAAATGATACGAGTGAAGAATTCAACAAGTCCAGTGCATGATTATGACAAATGGGCATGCTAAATAAAGTTCACATGCAAATTTCACCACTATTAGACATGTTCAAATATTTTTGGAAGAATCTTGCAATCGCTAGCATACAATCATGAATTTTGGGTGCACAGGCACAACTTCAACAATTGGAACAATCTTCTTGCTTTTGCAACATAAAAATAAGGGAATATACATAATGGATATGCTCACATAATCCATCATTGAATTCCAGTCATGACCACCAATATGAACTTAGAACCCAAACTCTCAAATGGATAACCAGGAAATGGTAGACACAACAAATATGCGAGGTCAAGTTGCTTAGGCCAGGGAACTGTTTGCGCCAACCCCTAACTAATAGATAATTTATGGATTGATTTCAATTCATGACTGATAAGTTACTCAATAAGAAATCCCCATTTCCCAGTTTTCTATGATGGATGACACATGAAATCTTAGACCCACATCTTCCCTTGTCCAAGACAATAACTGCCTCAACTACTTCCCTCATGGAAGAAATAAATGATTGGGGTGCATGAGTCAACTTGGTAGCTGATGGCTCATAAATTCTCTCTTAAACACTTGGATTTCATCTTTTGGCTTCATGGGTTCTAATACGTCATTCCCTAACCTTAAGAAAATTATGCTTCATGCTCTTGTTGCCTTGCATAGTCAGTTGTGGCTTTTTTTTATTAATATCATGCATATTTACATCACATTTACAAATCTATATTTATGCTTGACCAACACATGGTCTACCAACCATATTTACTTGCTGATATATACATATATACTTAGGATATCCATGGTAGGGACTTGGCCTTGAGATACTCATCATGTTCCTTACAATAATCAACGATATTACATCATTTACATAGCATATGCTCAGGGATCAAAACTAGGGACATTACAATACCCTCCCTGTGAGGACCCTTGTCTCTAAACACCCAAAAATACCCCTATTTTTTTCACAAAATAAGCAACATAATGTAAATAGAATTGAATATACTCATATAAGTCTGCATATGTCATTTAATTTTCACACTAACTCAATGGTAGTAGCCCCTTCAAAGTAGAAATTATAAGTGCTATCAAAAGTCAAGGAATTCAATAGCGATTCACTTCAAAAAGGAAATAGGCGCGCTGCTGAATTTTGGAGAATTCTGTAGCATTACTCCCAAAAGGAAAACATGGGTGCTACAGAATATCGGGGTATTCTCCAACAACCCAACCAAACATTCAAACAACATGGTCATATAGATTGTCCATTTCACAAGGATCCATCTTACTCTTCAACCCGGTTAACACATGAATTTTGCACCTGATACCATTGATGCTAAGGTTTTATGTGCACTATAAACTTGAATTAACGATCATATTACAAAATATATTAATACTATAAGGATTATTGTAACCAATGGTCTTGGGCTTAAACCTAAATATTAATCAACTCTCGAGTTGAAGTATTTTCAATTTCAAACTATGTCATGAATACTATTTTATTTTGTTATTGTGAGCTAAGTCATTTCAACATTCCTGTAGTCACAATGCATGAAAGGGAGGAAGTTGTCTCTTCACAAGATATTTAAATGATTCTTAAGTGGACAGGATATAGGTAAAGAGAAGCAACCATTCTATAAAGGTACACACCCTTTCAACACATTGCTCATGAAGCCATTAGCTGGAGGATTGAAGTAGTGGTCTTCTAGTACATTTCTTTTAGGCATGATTACAAATTTATTTCAAAACTTCTATTATGTAACATGATATATATTGAGTATAATTTTCTGCAGCATAAACTTTTATATATGAGTATATATTCAATCATGAATAACATTCATTTACAAGAAGTGCATAAAACAGAGCAGATTCCACTCCGCACTTACTATTATCTTGGAAACGATGGCTACAAGAGATCAACTTATACTTCTCATATCTAAGCAACACTACATGAATTTCGATTTTGGTTTACGGTGTTGAGCAGAAATGAACGCTCCGGTCATGTCCAAAACTTAATCTACAGGAGTAAAACTAGGCACTATCATTTCTAGCCAACAGTGAGGTTGCTCGAGGCTTAATAAATGAACACACAAGAATCCTCTAGTTAGTAAGGCCTAGAATACCATGCTTCTAGCAATTTGGATGTCATTTACGATTTATGCATAATATGAATTTTATAAAAATATTCAATCATTTCCAGAATCCAAGTATGAAAGACTACACTCGCATTCTCCAATCATATGGGCAATGTATACATCAATTCAACACAATAGCTACGGTTGCACCTTTTAGAGAAAGTTTCCCTTACTCATAATTTACCAGTATTCATAATAATCCATCACACAAAACGATTGAACAAGAGTCGATTCCTATTAGGAATAAAACAATGACTTCATGTTTAATTTCCCTACAACACATTAACCAAAGTCCTATTTCAAGGGAAAAAAAACACCCTTTAAACATGATCAGATAAGTAATGCCAATCAAAAGGAAAACAATGCCCTCAAGGAACAGTCCATCGAAGCAATGATAGACACTCTATTTTTCAGCTCCAATAACAATGTAAGTAAATATAACATATTACATCACCAACTTGCAACTATTTACGAAAGGATTGAAGCTATTCCCCTCTCTTGTCTATTAAAAAATTGTTAGAAGCCCCATTGGGAAAATAGGAAGAAAATACATGAAGACAAGAAGATATGCGTGAAAAAACATATTTCCCATTATCACATGTTCACTATATACATGAGAATTGACCCTTGGGTTTCAAATTCCAAGAGATCTCTTGGACTCTTGGATGACTCTTGGTCTCCCTTGCATAATAATGTTCCTTACATCAAGGATTAGGCTCCAAAAAATAACCCCTTAATCCGAAGGATGTATATGAGTTGAATAAAAAGAAGAGAGCTGAATAACTAGAAGTGGTAAGCTATCACCTATTGAACATTTCCATCTTGACAATTCTTTGCCAAGAAAGTTAGCTAGAATCTTGCACTGGATTCTGCTAAATACAAGTGCTCTCTACAAGGGTGGTTTTGGCTAACCACCAACCGAAGGGGATAACAGAAGCTGAAATATTCTAGTATGTGTCTGGTTTAAGGCTAACTACAAACTAAGGAACTTGGCGACAACACTCGTTCATAGGTTCTATGGAAATTGTCTTGAAGGCTCAGTGGTTCTGTCTGGAATTGTGGTTTTAGGCTGACCACAAACCAATTGGAGAGCTTAAAATAGGAAGTGAGCAACTACCATTTGCTGATCATTTCCAACTTGACAATATTTTTCCAAGTAAGTTTGATAGAAGATTGCACTGGCTTCTGCTAAATGAAGGTGCTCTCAATATCAGTGTTTTTAGGATGACCACCAACTTTGGAGCTCAATCGAACATAGATTTTCACAGGTTCGCTTGTAATCACTCACTTGTTATTGATGGTCTTCAGTCCCCCCTGTCAAGAACAATGTGAGGAGAGGAGAGTCTCATGGTGTCACAGTTAGACACAAAACACACGAATACTCTGTGACATGGTTCTCTTTTGTCTTCATGATACATGCATCTCAGAATAAGGCATCTCAGCATCTGGTGGTCTCCCAAACTCAGCGTGGCTCAAGCTCCCTTGATGTGACTTACTTGAGGAAGGTTGTAAGTTTTTGTTGTCAGGGGTAAAAGGCTTCAAAACTTGAATCTTGACATCATGTTCCCCCTGTCAAGTACAAAGTAATAAGCAGTACAATATTCTACTGCAAGTTTCACTCTTGCAGGTTTCTTCATCTTCACACACCGATATGAAGAATGGTTACGCTTCTCGCAATGTTGTCAAGGATGAAGATCAAAACACTAATCTTTCATATGGCCAACTTAGTCACACTGTTGGCAGATGTGACTCAGAATAGGTTGTACATTTGACATGATTTCATTGTTTTCTGGTAGATTATAGGAATCATTCTTCAAACAAAGGGTTATTCTAAACAAGCAATAGTTCAGAATGCTGCTTCCTGTGTTTTGCATTTTCCTCTTTTTCTTTCAATTTCTGCAATTGATTGATGATAGTTTGGAGTGTGTCTTTGTTGATTGTGATTGAGTCATCTACAGTTGTATGTACTAGAGTGTTCAACAACTTTAATTTTGCTTCTGTATTAGACATTGTGAGGACAGTTTGAGGCCTCCTTATGCAAGTAGGACCATGTACAAAAGACTCAATCAGACTTAGGGATTCTTGCAACTCCGCCCTTTAAAAGCAATATTTCAACATATTCAAACTTAAAAGCTGAGGGGTGTCGGTCTCAGCTGAAAATGCACCCACATACAATATGTAATTCAACTTAAGTTCAGTTTTGTACTGTACAAAAACACATATGAAAGTACCAAAAAAAAACACTCGAACTTACAAACCAATCATAGTTGAAAGTTACACTTATGATTCTTGAATTGAGGATCTTCTATACCTTAATGATATGAATCTAGTTCTACAACTTCTCTTCTTTTGGATCAGCTGTAGCAACATTTGCAACTTTGCTTGAATCCTTCAAATGGGCTCACCAAACTAGTACCAAATATTCTAGTTGCAATAGATTGTTCTTCAATAGGCAGCAATGTTGTTTCTGGAGGCTATATGTAGCATGGAGTTTCACCAGCAATACTGTCAATCAACAGTTTCTGCAACAGTTTGGAATGATTTCTGCATGTTTCATGATAGTGAACTTACCTTCTACAATATAATGCGGTCTTCTACAACTTCTCCTGCAAGTAACCAAAGTTTTGGAAGAAAATGATGGAAATGTGTAGATCTAAATTTATGCTACCTTAGTTACAAAATATTTCTTTTGTTTCTCCAAATTTATACAAATTCTATAGCACCATACACATTTAATTCTTCAACACTATTCAATTCTACAATATGATGCAAATTCAATTCTACAACAAATTCAATTCTGTAGCACTATGCAAATTCAATTCTAATCAATCATAACAATAAAATGAGATAATACCAGTCCTCAGGTGTCGTCTCAACTTTCAAATGAAGACGGTGTCATGTTCCCAAATTTTGCTATGGTCCATGGGGTAATTTTTGCTTAAGTCACCTAGGCAATAATTATTTAATTAATGAGAAAGTATGGAAACTACCTTATGGAAGATGCCTAAGGTTGTATTTGGGAATTAAATGGACAAGGAGGCCCCCCCCATGTAGTTATTAACCCCATGATTGAGTCTAAGTGATTAATTAAATGAGAATTTAATTAATGGAGTATTTGTGAGGCAATTATACCATAGTGGTTGATTAATTATTAAGTAATTAATTAAACTCTGAATTTTGGAGTAATATTGAGTTTGTAATATTTTTATTAATATTTTTGGCTAATAAGTATTGGCAAGTGGTGATGACAAGACTAGGAGGTCGAATTTGAGCAAGTAGGTTCAATCTTGCCTAAGTGGCAAAATCTTAGGAAAAGCAAGGAATCGATTGGAGGAAAGAAGGCAAGAATATAAATTAGAAACTAGAAAAAGCAGAAAAGAGGAAAGTAAATAAAGTGGAAAGATGAAGAAAAGCAGTTAGAAGGAAAGTAGAAACATCCAGAAAATCTCACTAAGGCGCACTTGCCAATTTCAGTGAAGGAAGGTAAAGGAAGGAAAGTTTTTCAAAGACAAAACTTGTTAATTATCTCAAGATGGCGCCCTCATGGTTTTGAAATAGGATGGGAAGGTGGGTAACCTACTCTCACAGGTTACCAAGCCAAGCAAATTGCTCATTAGGTCATCATGAGGTTTATAAAAGAATCCAATCAACTCCATTTGACAACTTTTGTCATTTGCAATTTTGGTTTGAGAGCTCTAAGCCTCTCTAGTTGAGTGATGTGCCTCAACAAAGTTTGCTTGGGAGATGTGCCCCAAGGCCCCATGAGTTTCCAGTGAGTGTTATGCATGTCCAGAACATGATGCTAAAACCAATAACATTCATATCAGTTCAACATTGAAGTCACATAGTCAGTTTGAAGAGAAGATCTCTCATACAGTGAAATTCTAGCTAGTTTTGGTGAAGCTTCTCTGGTAGAAGATGAATGCTCCACTGAATGCACCCAAGGATTGATGGAGGGTTGGTACAGCCATATATTCATCCAACAGTGATGTCCAGTACCAGAAACCATTCTTAGAACTGATACATTCTCTTCTTCTCACTCATTCTCCCAACCACAACTAGATTTGGAGGTGTTTTCCCTATAAGGAAGAGAAGAGCTGTGGATAGCGCCCCATTATTTCTCAGAGATTCAATGTGCATCCCATACTCTGTTTCAGATCTGTAGAATACCAGAATACACTTTCAGAACTGAGATTTATCCATTACATCTCTTCTTATAGTTCTTCCATGGCCCTATGAGGGGGTTTTCTAGTCTACAAGACATTGTATTGATGAGGAGCTAATTAACGAGTACAAAATTGGTTTAGTGAGTAATAATTTGACTTGATGCTTTTAATTAAATTATATTAGAGAATATTAATATTTCAGAACAAAGCATTTCATTAAATCAAGTCATTTATTAACTCAGATTGGAAGACTAACTCATTGAGCATTGTTTATTGACTAGTTTTGCAAGAATGACTGCCAAATTTGTTCTAAATATCATATTTACTTTCTGTAAGTTGTAGGAGGTCAATAACACATCATATTAGCTATATCAGTCCCTACTTCAAGAATTTGGGAGGATCTAACCCCTCTTTGTAAATATTTCAATTTGACTAGCTCTATCATCCCGATAGGGCCTAAAACTTCCAAACCACTCCTACTCTTCCCAAATCCTTTTGAATGCTGCTCATTGTGTCCATTGAACCTATTTTAATTTCATAACTGAGTTTTGTACCCACCCAGTCTAGTAAGGATATGCTGGTGCGCCCAGGAAGCTTTGGAGTAGACTTCAACTTGGCTGATGTTCCAAACATAAATGGCCCCAGTGCTTTGTGCTTAGGACTCTCCCTCTGATGTTATTATTTGCTGATGAACATTTCCCCATACAAATTCCAGAACTGAAATTTTATCCCACCATACTCAGATTCAGTCTCCATCCCCATCACTGATCTCCTGCTCGGTTTAAAAATTTATTAAGAAATTTATCCAGTGAATTTTATTAAAATTTCTGAAGTTGAGTTAATATATTAGTCGAATCTTCCCAAGGATATTATAGTCGGTTACAGATTCCAGGCATGGTTACAACTCTCAACAGAGGTTCACAATACACATTTCAACTACACAATTTTGATAGATGAATAAGGTCACATGACGGGCTCAACCTTTCGCAACCATGTATTCACAAAAAATGCAGCAGTGTATTCACAATATGAAGAAAAATTAGGGTTTATTTACTAGTTTTCAAAGGTCCAACACTACTCTTATTTGATCAATGCAGAAACAAAAATTGATGCTAGACTTCAAGCAGATGGAATTTAGGGTTAACATGACCAATTCTGTGTGGAGTGTGTGGTTCACAAAGTTGTCAAATATGTGATTCCTCTCCTTTCCTCTAGTTGAAAACACAACTCTCCAAAGATGATCACCAATGCAACCTTTACTTGCTTCTTCACAAAAAAGAACGCAACAGTGCAATCTTCACTAGTTACAAGAGAGAGAAGTATTCACGAGCTTTCTTATCCACAGGAGAGCTTTGGATTTGGTATTATAATAGCTCCACGTACCAGAGAAATCACATCTCATCAATATTTTAAACTTTAATTCAGCTCCAGATCAGTGACACCACATATCAGGTTGATTCTTCACTAGCTCATGTTATGCACCAACCGGGTTCACGTGGTCTTTAAGATATAGAATTCTCTTGGAGTTTTCTTTAGAGAGTTCTATCTACAATGTTGCAGCAACAATATCCAAGTCACGCATGTTGTTCAGGATTTAAACCTTATAGTGAGGAGAGACACTACCAAATTGGGCGGGGTTGAAAGGTAAATGCATTCATTATATTTCATTTAGTTCCTACAAATGAAAGAGATCAAGATATCGAAAAATGTAACTTTAATCGACGACTTGTCCTAGCTTTTGCTTGGTCTTTCGCTTGATGAACCTACAACACAAAGGAAACCTTCCTCAGTGTATCTCGACTGTAATAAATATGATGAATATTGAAAGTAATCAAACATCGACAACAATCAGATACTAAACCAAATGAACATACAATCCAATAGACATTCGATTTGGGACAGGAAGGGTATTTCCACCTGTTATTGTCAAAGAAACATGAATCAGTACAAATATACTTGATCGGTCAAGTTGCTTCTGCAACCGAGTCCTGGGCTCCTACTCTTCACAATGACTTGGGAATTCCTCCAGCATAACAACACTTAAGGCCTTTATTCTAGGTCCCTCTCTCATGGATCCTCCTTGTATTTATGGGACAAGGTGGGCAGTTAGAATCGAGAGGTGGTTGAATTGGAAGGTTGGGGAAGTTGTAGAACCAACTTCAACTAACCCCAATTCGTAATCTTAATATATTTTTTGATTTCATCTTAAGATGTGCACGAGTTTCATACAACAAGAGTAGCGCACAGAGATCAACTTTCATGCTTTGGAACAAGCGTTTGCAACTTTTTGGAAAGTGTGCGCTGGTTGTCCATGAGGAAAGCAGCGCATATTTTGAGGTGTGCACTGGTTTGCTAGAGCAATAGTAGCGCACATGTGGTGAAATCATGAGAAACAATAAATTTCTCATCTGAAGAGTGTACTACCATCAATAAGTCATCTAGGTCAACCTAGCTCTTCAATCCATGGTGTCCTTCTGTCTGATCGACAGGGCAATGTGATCACAGACGGAGAAGTGCATATTTGACCTATAACATATGCCCCTTAATGTGTGAGGTCAGAGGGAAACGATGGTCGAAATACATTATAATTCCAATTCAGAGGAGGAGCAAGAAACCGCATAACCAAGTCACAAAAGTACCTGAAACAATGATCAAAGGTCAGTGAGCAATTACAATCTTGACATCATATAGATGTGTACCATGATACAACATGATCTCCGATACATAACTAGGAGATGTATATATAGCATGGCCACTGAAATACAAGTGTTAACGGACAATCCACTCGGGCGGACACGAGCCGGATCTCCCTAGTTCAAATGAATCTAGAACAAATGGAACAGAATACAAAACTCATTTCCTAGATCTAGTTACAGATCGAGTACTTAGAATAAATTGCAGATATTTACTCTACGTTCCCTCAATAATCTCCAACTTAGTGCATACTGACTTCAATTTTGCAAATGCAACTAATGTGCAACCGATCTCCTTTTCACTCATTCTTAGCAAGTCTTCAAGGGCATCCTTCTCTTCCTCTTTCTAATTTCTCATCTTGTAAAAGATGATATGAATACTTTTAGGTTGGTCCTTCTTCACCTTCATCTTCTTAGAAAATTGATGAAGATGCAATCCTTGCTCTTGTAAGTCTAACAATTCATCATATAAGATTATGTGTGTTACATTTAATTCATTTTGAACTTCATAGTGCATGATTTAAACTTGATAAGGATGGATATTTCATCCTGGTAATATTTCACTTGATGTTCCAACATCTCTATCCAATTCCTTACCTCTTATACTATGACCGTCATGCAATCCACCGCACGACAACCTTTAACGGCTGTGTGTCAACTACCGCACATGAAAACCACTGTGTAGCCAACTTTAACTCTAATGGAAAATCATTGACTTCCTCCAAGGTTAGCACTATATGCGTACTGGGAATTCTTATGTAAATGGGATTCATCTATATACAAGCAATCATGAAGTACAACCATAGATATCCAACACTTGATACCAAGAATCACGATTACTATTAACTAAGACATTTCACATTCACAACTACTAATTACAACACGCATCTTCATTATTCTAATCAACATTCATACAATGAAATTGAAATAACAACAATAAGACATCACGGAGATACTTATCTTGAAGGTAGATTCTCCAAACAACTAACTGTATAAGAGCAATGTTCCACCCAACCGTAAGGAGTCTGTCTAACATATATTATTTCTTCTAAGAGGCCACCCCCGCACTAGGCATGATTTTGATAAGGAAATGGAACTATTCATAGCTCAATCACAATCAATAAGCATAATTCCACAGCCAATCCAACACAAAATTGGGTTAACAGGTTGTCCATACTCACATAGACTCAATATCAATCCAAGCCATCAAAAAACCGGGTTAACAAGACACCAAGGTAGTAGAGGGGGGAATTCTACGCTATTGAACTCACCACAAATTTACATGCACCTCCATCAGACTCAACCAACTTGGGGTCCACAATACCCGCCCCACACAACACCAAGAAGGTACCCCTTCTCTGCTCAATAGTGCCTTGGGTGTCACCTTCCTCCAGGTGCTATTCAGTGTGTGCGTAGAAATAGCACACAAATCCTGATAATCTATTAGGAGATCAAAACCTTCACCGGGCTCATCAGCTAGTTCTGCACTCCTACCTACCCTTGGAATCCATACCACTCAGTAACACCACATAGTTATAGACAACTTAGGAAAGGAAGAGACAATCATATATAGTTTAGAATAAGAGTTTCAGGCACCTTGCTCAGACTCATCCAACTTAGGGATACCTTCCCCACGCGACACCAATAAGTTACCCCCTTAGAGCGCAACAGTCCCTTAGGCGCCACCTTCTGCTAGGTGTTATTCAGTGTGTGCTTAGAAAGGCCACCCAAACCCTGCTCATCTGCTAGGAGGTTGCAATATTCACTGGGTTACAAATATCGACTTCACACAACCAACTACCTTCTAGGGATTCACTCTAGTAGTTGTCTGACTGACCACTCAAGTTATAACAAGACTGACAATCAACCATGTTCGATATAACATCAAAACAACAGGGAGAAAGGGATGTTTGGTGTGTAAATGATGCTAGTGAAGAATTCAACAAGTCCAGTGCATGATTATGACAGATTGGCATGCTACATAAGGTTCACATGCAAATTCCACCACTATTAGACATGTTCATATATTTTTGGAAGAATCTTGCAATCGCTAGCATACAATCATGAATTCTGGATGCACAGGCACAACTTCAACAATTGGAACAATCTTCTTGCTTTTGCAACATAAAAATAAGGGAATATACATAATGGATATGCTCACATAATCCATCATTGAATTCCAGTCATGACCACCAATATGAACTTAGAACCCAAACTCTCAAATGGATAACCAGGAAATGGTAGACACAACAGATATGCGAGGTCAAGTTGCTTAGGCCAGGGAACTGTCTATGCCAACCCCTAACTAATAGATAATTTATGGATTGATTTCAATTCATGACTGATAAGTTACTCAATAAGAAATCCCCATTTCCCAATTTTGTATGATAGATGACACATGAAATCTTAGACCCAAATCTTCCCTTGTCCAAGACAATAACCGCCTCAACTACTTCCCTCTTGGAAGAAATAAATGATTGGGGTGCATGAGTCAACTTGGTAGCTGATGGCTCATAAATTCTCTCTTAAACACTTGGATTTCATCTTTTGGCTTCATGGGTTCTAATACGTCACTCCCGAACCTTAAGAAAATTATGCTTCCTGCTCTTGTTGCCTTGCATAGTCAGTTGTGGATTTTTTTTATTAATATCATGCATATTTACATCACATTTACAAATCTATATTTATGCTTGACCAACACATGGTCTACCAAACCATATTTACTTGCTGATATATACATATATACTTAGGATATCCATGGTAGGGCCTTGGCCTTGAGATACTCACCATGTTCCTTACAATAATCAACGATATTACATCATTTACATAGCATATGTTTAGGGATCAAAACTAGGGACATTGCAATACCCTCCTTGTGAGGACCCTTGTCTCTAAACACCCAAAAAGACCCCTATTTTTTTCACAAAATAAGAAACATAATGTAAATAGAATTGAATATACTCATATAAGTCTACATATGTCATTTAATTTTCACACTAACTCAATGGTAGTAGCCCCTTCAAAGTAGAAATTATAAGTGCTATCGAAAGTCACGGAATTCAATAGCGATTCACTTCAAAAAGGAAATAGGGGCGCTACTGAATTTCGGAGAATTCTGTAGCATTACTCCCAAAAGGAAAACATGGGCGCTACAGAATATCGGGGTATTCTCCAACAACCCAACCAAACATTCAAACAACATGGTAATATAGATTGTCCATTTCACAAGGATCCATCTTACTCTTCAACCCGGTTAACACATGAATTTTGCACCTGATACCATTGATGCTAAGGTTTTACTTGCACTATAAACTTGAATTAACGATCATATTACAAAATATATTAATACTATAAGGATTATTGAAACCAATGGTCTTGGGCTTAAACCTAAATATTAATCAACTCTCGAGTTGAAGTATTTTCAATTTCAAACTATGTCATGAATACTATTTTATTTTGTTATTGTGAGCTAAGTCATTTCAACATTCTTGTAGTCACAATGCATGCAAGGGAGGAAGTTGTCTCTTCACAAGATATTTAAATGATTCTTAAGTGGATAGGATACAGGGTAAAGAGAAGCAACCATTCCATAAAGGTACATACCCCTTCAATGCATTGCTCATGAAGCCATTAGCTGGAGGATTGAAGTAGTGGTCTTCTAGTACATTTCTTTTAGGCATGATTACAAATTTATTTCAAAACTTCTATTATGTAACATGATATATATTGAGTATAATTTTATGCAGCATAAACTTTTATATATGAGTATATATTCAATCATGAATAACATTCATTTACAAGAAGTGCATAAAACAGAGCAAATTCCACTCCACACTTACTATTATCTTGGAAACAATGGCTACAAGAGATCAACTTATACTTCTCATATCTAAGCAACACTACATGAATTTCGATTTTGGTTTACGGTGTTGAGCAGAAATGAACGCTCCAGTAATGTCCAAAACTTAATCTACAGGAGTAAAACTAGGCACTATCATTTCTAGCCAATAGTGAGGTTGCTCGAGGCT
This sequence comes from Larix kaempferi, assembly GCA_027924585.1. NCBI lineage: Eukaryota > Viridiplantae > Streptophyta > Pinopsida > Pinales > Pinaceae > Larix > Larix kaempferi. Next base: position 23,299,706 of record BSBM01001229.1, on the reverse strand, counting down.
TAATAAATGAACACACAAGAATCCTCTAGTTAGTAAGGCCTAGAATACCATGCTTCTAGCAATTTGGATGTCATTTACAATTTATGCATAATATGAATTTTATAAAAATATTCAATCATTTCCAGAATCCAAGTATGAAAGACTACACTCTCATTCTCCAATCATATGGGCAATATATACATCAATTCAACGCAATAGATACAGTTGCACCTTTTAGAGGAAGTTTCGCTTACTCATAATTTACCAGTATTCATAATAATCCATCACACAAAACGATTGAACAAGAGTCAATTCCTATTAGGAATAAAACAATGAATTCATGTTTAATTTCCCTACAACGCATTAATCAAAGTCCTATTTCAAGGGAAAAAAAAACACCCTTTAAACATGATCAGATAAGTAATGCCAATCAAAAGGAAAACAATGCCCTCAAGAATAGTCCATCGAAGATGCAACAATTAATTAACAAGAATATGCGAAATAGCAGAAATGACAGAACTCAGAATCACTTTTATATTGATCACATGCCACTTCAAGGGGGAAACCTCCTTTGAGCAAGCTCAATACAATTAACTTCACGGTGCCTTCATAGGTCTCAACACACACTTATATACTAATTCTAGGCGCCAATACTATGGGTCGAAACCATGGGCCGTTACAAACTATGGATCAACAATACTATGGGCGACTTACAAAGCATATGCGCCAACAACAATAACACAACTATTGATCAACAAATACTACGGGACGACTTACAAAGCATATGCATCCAACAAGAACATACTAACAAAGTAAAGACATGGGTTCCTAACATCCCCTCCCCCTTAAAAAAAGCTTTGTCCTCAAAGCTTTAGATGTGGAAATTGTTGTTGAATCTGAAGGAGTGGTTCCCATGTAGCATCCTCTGGTTGCATGCCGTGCCACTGAATTAAGACCTCTGTGATAGAGCGAGAGCGAAGCTGATGCGTGCGCCGATTGAGGATGGCCTTTGGCTCCAAAAGGATGGATCCTTCATTATCCAGTTCGGGTAAAATCGTTTGTCCGCTGATGTTGGTGCCAAGAACTTTCTTCAGACAAGAGACATGAAAGACTGGATGAATGCGGGAAGAAGGAGGAAGTTCCAATTTATAAGCAACGGACCCAATCTTCTGAAGAATCCGATATGGCCCATAAAACTTTGGAGCGAGCTTATGATGCCCTTTGAGTTTCAAGGAGGATTGTTTGTACGGCTGGAGACGAAGAAAAACCATATCGCCGACTTGAAAAGTGCGCTCCGAACAGTGCTGATCAACTTGTTGCTTCATGCGATTTCTTGCCATGTGAAGATTGTCCCGCAAAATGCGAAGAATCTGATCGCGGTTGCGAAGGACCGTGTCAACTTCCTGAACTGGTGAACTGTTGGGGGTGTAAGGAAGAAGAGCTGGAGGTGCCTGACCATAGACTGCTTCATATGGGGTCATTTTAGAGGCAGTGTGGTAAGAGGTATTGTACCACCATTCAGCGAGAGGGAGCCACTTTGCCCACTGATGTTGTTGTTCCAAGGTGAAGCAACGAAGATAAGTTTCCAAGCATTTATTGACAATTTCAGTCTGACCTTCTGTTTGTGGGTGATACCCTGAACTCATCTTTAGTTTGGTGCCAGTGTGGTGAAATAGTTCTTTCCAAAAATGACTGGTGAAAGTCGCATCATGATCCGAGACAATGGAAGAAGGGATGCCATGAAGACGAAAAATGTGGTCCAGAAAAATTTGAGCGACGGAGGAGGCAGTATAGGGATGGATGAGAGCACAAAAATGACTTTATTTGGAGAGGCAATCAACCACAACGAGAATCACTATCTTCCCACCAGATTTAGGGAGCCCTTCAATGAAATCCATAGAAATATCTGTCCAAATCCGTGTAGGTATGGGCAAGGGTTCAAGCAATCCTGGAAGGAGTGTTGTTTCACCCTTATTGCGCTGGCAGGTATCACATTCGGCCACCATCTGTTGAATTGTCCTTTTCATGCCCTGCCAAAAGAGGTTACGCCGTGCTCGTTCATATGTTTTGAGGAACCCAGAGTGTCCTGCCGATGGAGAAGCATGGAGTTCATAGAAGACAGCCTGTTGAAGATCTGTGCTCTGGGGAAGCACCAGACGACCCTTGTATCGCAGAGAAGCACCATCCCAAGAGTAATGTGGTACAACAGAAGGATTGTGGGTCAAGCATTGGATGATTTGAGATAAGGAAGAGTCATTGACATAACCCTGTTGAACAGATTGCAACCAATTTGGAACCGGCATAGAAATAGCTGAAAGAGAACCTTGGGCATCAAATGTGCGAGAAAGAGCATCTTCCACAATATTGTCTTTACCCTTCTTGTAAGTGATCTCATAGTCATAACCCATGAGTTTGCTAACCCATTTCTGTTGTGCCGGGGAGGAGACACGCTGGTCCAAGAAATATTTCAGACTTTGGTGATCAGTCTTGATGCAGAAATGATTCCCTAATAGGTATGGGCGCCACTTCTGTACTGCATGCAAAATAGCCATCATTTCCTTCTCATAGGTAGAGGCAGATAAATTCTTACCTGAAAGGGCTTTGCTGGTGAACGCAATGGGGTGTTCATATTGAAGGAGGACAACACCAAGTCCATTGCCGCAAGCATCACTCTCAATAGTGAAGGGCTTGGAAAAATCGAGCATAGGTAGCACAGGTGTAGTACACATAGCTTGTTTTAGTTTGTCAAATGCACACTGAGCAGCAGGTGTCCATGTAAAAGCATCCTTTTTCAATAGAGCATTTAATGGAGCTGCAATCTTCCCATAATCCTTGACAAACTTCCGGTAGTAGCCAGTCAACCCCAAAAAACCATGAAGGCTCTTGAGTGTCTGAGGTTGTGGCCAATTGTTCATGGAATCGATTTTGGCAGGATCCACGCGACCCCCCTGTGCTGAGATAATGTGCCCGAGATACTCAACTTCCTTCTGTCCAAAAACACATGGAGACTTCTTGGCATGGAGATGATGGTCAGAGAAAAGTTGCATGACAAGATCCAGATGCTGGAGATGTTCATCCCATGTTTTACTGTAGATGAGGATATCATCAAAGAATACCAGAATGAATTTCCACAAGTAGGGTCGAAATATTTTATTCATTAAGGCCTGGAACGTGGAAGGAGCATTAGTGAGGCCAAAGGGCATGACCAAAAACTCATAATGGCCATCATGTGTGCGGAAAGCTGTTTTAGGAATATCCTCCTCATGAACCCGAATTTGATGATACCCAGAACGAAGATCCAACTTGGAGAAAAAGTGAGCCCCATGAAGCTCATCAAGAAGCTCATCAACAACAGGAATTGGAAACTTATCCTTGATGGTGAGGTGATTAAGTGCTCGGAAGTCAATGCAGAGGCGCCATGACCCATCTTTTTTGCGGACAAGAATAACTGGAGAAGAAAAGGAACTAGTGCTTGGACGAATAATACCTTGCTTCAATAAGTCCCGAACGAGCATTTCAATCTCCGTTTTTTGGTGAAATGGGTAGCGATAGGGCCTGATGTTGGGAGGAACGCTACTAGGAAGGAGCTGAATATGATGGTATTCTGGCCTGGAAGGTGGTAATCCCACTGGTTCAGCAAAGACACCTGTATATCGATCCAGAATTTGTTGTAGATCCAAAGGAGTAGTGGAGACCGCTGATGGTTGCATCTGGATGGAATGGATCTGAGCGATGACACCATGTGAATTCTTCTTGAGGATTTTTTCCATGCGATGTGAACTGATGATGCTGAGAGAACCTGGTTGTAATCCTGTCAATGTGTGTTTTTGTCCATTGAGGGAAAAATGCATCCAAAGTTCAGCAAAATCCCATAAGATAGGGCCAAGTGTGCGTAGCCATTGAGCGCCCAAAACCACATCACATCCGCCTAAGGGCAATGAAAACATGTCAGAGCGCAAGGTATAGTCTCCCATAGAAATACGCACATTTCGACACTTCCCTTTGCAAGGTAAGGTGCCCCCATTGGAAACCATGACTTAAAAGTTGGAGCAAGGATGGATAAAACAATCAGTTTGTTTGGCAATCCGAGGGTCAATGAAATTATGAGTGCTACCAGAATCAATGAGTATTGTAAGAGGAAGCTTCTTGAAGTAACCCTGACCCGCATTGTTTGGGGGGTTGTGATTCCAGCTAAATCATGGAGAGATATCTTTGGCTGGTCATCTTGAGACGGAGGGTCAATAGGCGGTTCCTGAATGTCGACCGGAGCATCCAGTGTTTCTGGATCTTCGTCACCAATTTCAGAGGCAGGCGGAGACTCCACATCCAAGAGATAGATTTTTTGCTGAACACATCTATGTCCCCGAGTGAATTTCTCATCACACTTATAGCAAAGCCCCTTTTCTCTGCGTGCTTGCATCTCTGTTTCAGACAAACGCTTGATAGGAGTCGATCGAGGAGCCTGCGGTATAGGTGGTCGTTGAGAACCCATATTTCGGAAGGAAACAAAAGTGGGCTTGGAGCGTTGTTGGGCTACAATCTTGTCTTCTGCCAACTTAGCCAACCCTAGGGATTCCATCATTGTGTTGGGACAAAAAATTTTGACCTCAGAGCAGATGGCATCCTTTAGACCACTGATAAAACAACTCCGGTAAAAGTCATCAGACAGTCCTTCGGTGTGGTTGGCTAGATTCTCAAATTCGGTTTGATACTCTCTCACCATGCCAATTTGGCGAAGTTTAGTGAGGGATCCTGTGAAGTCATCAAAAGCACTAGGACCAAATCGTTGCAAAAGGAGCTGGCAAAAGTCTGGCCATTTGGGCTCTGGATGAGCCTTGATGTACCAATGGTGCCATTGAAGAGCTTCCTGTTCCAAGTGAAAGGATGCCAGCGGAACTTTGTTGACATCAAAAGTATTATGCAGACTGAAATACTGTTCTGCAAGATAGATCCATCCAGTTGGATCAGTACCATTGAAGCGAGGAAAATCAAGCTTCGGACCACGAAAATTGCTGGAAGAGGAGAACCCATTGTCTGATGAAGACTCGGACTGCCGTTTGTTGTTCATAGCTGAATGTTCAAGATTGAGGCTGAGAAATTTTTCATCCAGATCTTGAATTTTGGCTTGGATGGCTGCAAGTGCTTCCTCCATGGTTTTTGCTCCTGCACGGGTGACAACCATAACCAGGATTTTTTTGTTTTTTTTGTTTTTTCGGTTGACTGGGTAGGAAAACAAAAACAGAAACTACTTCAGTAAGGGAAAATCTGGACTAGGGAAAAAATGTGAAGGGTAATTGGGGTTTGACTAGGTTTTGGACACTGTCGACTAGACAGGGAAGCAAAAATGAGGATTTCAGAAGCGGGGTGTAAGAATGGGAAAATTTGGCAGAGGGGGACAAAGAAGCAGAATTCAGAAAGGAACTCTATGGTAAAATTTGAAGGTGATTGGGTGAAATCTGAGGAAGTTATGGCAAACCCTAAAAATAGACAAATGTGGGCTTTCAGGTTTTGGGAAGGGGAATTGGGGATAGGGTCCTCAGGAATGAAATATGCAGAATGGGATGACAGGGGTTCCACAAAAATTTCAAGGGAAACAGAGTAAAAACAAGGGAGATATGGACAAAAAACTGAATTTTATACTCTTTTTTTAGTGCCGAATGGATTGAAAGCGGCCGGATCTGAAACGACTTGCAAAATGGATCTGAACGGCACAGTAGTGATCGACGATAGTTCAGCTGAAAGTAGATATGGACCCCAGGTATGTGCGGCTTCCTAACAGTTCAGGGGTTTCACTCGGCCACCAATGCTGTCTGAGGGCTTGCGTATTGGGGCAGTACCCCTCACTCCACGACTCAGGTAAAAATGATAACCGCTTTGCCACAAACGACAGCTCTTGGTTTACCTCACGGGTGGGAACTAGTCAATCAGGTAGGGGTCGTTGCCCTTTTCGCTGGCAGGTCCTCTCAATGGGCTAGCTACTTCGGGGTTCCTGTGGTACTCCTCACAATGAGTTTTAGGGCTTATGCCCAAGTACTTCCCATAGTTAAGCGGATAGGGATTATTCCCAAATCCGAACCTGCAATAAATGCAAAAAAAAATTTGGCAAAAATTTCACCCAACGAGCCCAAGAAAGTGCTCTGATACCAGATGAGATGCACCTGCAACAATTAATTAACAAGAATATGCGAAATAGCAGAAATGACAGAACTCAGAATCACTTTTATATTGATCACAGGCCACTTCGAGGGGGCAACCTCCTTTGAGCAAGCTCAATACAATTAACTTCACGGTGCCTTCATAGGTCTCAACACACACTTATATACTAATTCTAGGCACCAATACTATGGGTCGAAACCATGGGCCGTTACAAACTATGGATCAACAATACTACGGGCGACTTACAAAGCATATGCACCAACAACAATAACACAACTATTGATCAACAAATACTACGGGACGACTTACAAAGCATATGCATCCAACAACAACATACTAACAAAGTAAAGACATGGGTTCCTAACAGCTTACTCATAATTTACCAGTATTCATAATAATCCATCACACAAAACGATTGAACAAGAGTCAATTCCTATTAGGAATAAAACAATGAATTCATGTTTAATTTCCCTATAACGCATTAACCAAAGTCCTATTTCAAGGGAAAAAAAACACCCTTTAAACATGATTAGATAAGTAATGCCAATCAAAAGGAAAACAATGCCCTTAAGAACAGTCCATCGAAGCAATGATAGACACTCTATTTTTCAGCTCCAATAACAAGGTAAGTAAATATAACATATTACATCACCAACTTGCAACTATTTGCAAAAGGATTGAAGCTATGCCCCTCTCTTGTCTATTAAAAAAATGTTAGAAGCCCCATTGGGAAAATAGGAAGAAAATATATGAAGAAAAGAAGATATGCGTGAAAAAACATATTTCCCATTATCACATGTTCACTATATACATGAGAATTGACCCTTGGGTTTCAAATTCCAAGAGATCTCTTGGACTCCTGGGTGACTCTTGGTCTCCCTTGCACAATAATGTTCCTTACATCAAGGATTAGGCTCCAAAAAATACCCCCTTAATCCGAAGGATGTATATGAGTTGAATAAAAAGAAGAGAGATGAATAACTAGAAGTGGAAAGCTATCACCTATTGAACATTTCCATCTTGACAATCCTTTGCCAAGAAAGTTATTTAGAATCTTGCACTAGATTCTGCTAAATACAAGTGCTCTCTACAGGGGTGGTTTTGGCTGACCACCAACCGAAGGGGATAACAGAAGCTGAAATATTCTAGTATGTGTCTGGTTTAAGGCTAACTACAAACTAAGGAACTTGGCGACAACACTCGTTCATAGGTTCTATGGAACTTGTCTTGAAGGCTCAGTGGTTCTGTTTGGAATTGTGGTTTTAGGCTGACCACAAACCAATTGGAGAGCTTAAAATAGGAAGTGAGCAACTACCATTTGCTGATCATTTCCAACTTGACAATATTTTTCCAAGTAAGTTTGATAGAATATTGCACTGGCTCGTTGACCAACGCTACTCCAGTCGACAGGGGTTCCACTTCATTGTCGACACATGCCGCAGTCTCCCTGGGCACCGGCCCGGGCAGGTTTTATCCCGCCTAGCAACACCTGCAGAGCAAATGAGGTCTCACCCGAGGCGTCCAGGAAGAGTAGATGGAACCATGTTTCCACCGAGGAAGGAGGAGGGTTGCGGCTATATTAACTAACTCTATTGCAATGCTAAACAGGAATCTCAAACATTTGACATGTATTCATAACGCATTATTCAATCGTAGCATTCATTATCACAGCAGTAGTAACAGTAAAGCAACATTGTATCAAGGAAACATAGCATTATTCATAAGTACGACATTGCATTACCATAAATAAACAGAAAGAACCTAGGAGTTGCACTAGAACAGTTTCATCATATCATATTATCACTGCAAAAACCTAGACACTATATCTCCTCAAGATCAGGTCTCGACAATATCTCACAGATGCACAGAAACAACCAAAAACTTGCGCTTCTCTTCACCTTGATTCTACCCTCTTTTTTCACAATACTTATGACTCTTATTTATATATAGGCATCCACCATTACAATGCTTTTCCACTTACTAACAATTTCCTAACCGACATTTGGACAAGTGACCCAATATCTAAGTAACTTGGTACAAAAAACCGACCGAAAACCCGCATTCTGCGATATAATTGACTCAACATTACATAATATGTTGTCCAAATGACAAAAAACCTGCATTCCACGGTACAATTGACCCAAAATACATAACTAATCTTCTGCTCATTGCCATTCGCGTTGTCTTCTTACCATTCACGCCATCTTTTGCCTTGTCGCAGCATCGAAGATGTTGTGATAGCACTCTACCAAACCGCCTGCTAACAGGCCCCCAACACAATCTTGTGGCTTGCCCTCGAGCCACGTCAACTGCTGGACATAGTACATGGCGTTGTTTTTACTTTGAAGTCCTCATACGGCTGTTCAACTGTCTGTACCGGCTCCTTGGCTTCTGTAGCTGCTGCCTGACTGTCAACCACAGCGTCTGCAGATGGGTGATCCGTATGCTTTTCCATGACCTGCTATCGACACTTCTTCACTGCCTCCAGAGCTTCACTATCCTGCATCATAAATTTACCACCCGTGTCCTGGAACTCTTCTAACTGGGCCGCGCATATCTTCTGTCGTTCGTCTGCCTTGGTGACGCGATGTTGTAATTCTTTCAGCTCTTGAGACTCAACAACTTGCTCCAGTGGTGGCATTGTGCACATTGCAGCTTTCAATGTGGCCAACTATCCCTCCGCTTCCTTCCAGTACTTCGTTAGCTGCTCAACCTGTTCGTCCTGAACAATGCATCCCCAGAATTGCACCGTTTCAGCTGTGAGCTTGATTCCCTGTGTTTCCAGCTCCTCCATCTGAGTGGCAACTTCCTCAAGTGCCCTTCTTCATTCATTCACTTCGGCCTGTGGCGTACCTGGTTTCAGCTGGGACGTCAACTTGTGATTCTCCTGTCGCAACTGAAGAATAGTAGCCCCTAGTCGCTGCGCTTGGTGGAGCACATCTACCTCTTCAGTGGGATCTGGGACATGTTGATAAGCCTCAGTGATCGCCTGGTCAACCCAGACACTGTCGTCCCACATGCGAGCCTTTTCCGCAATAAGGAAATCTTGTTCCTTTTTCAGGCCTTCAATTTCACGGGCCTTCTCCGCCTGTTCTTCCTTAATGTGTACCTCAAGGTCATCCACTGCCTTCCGTGCGGAAGCAGCCCTGGCAGTCAATTCTTCAATGGTTAATTACGCATCAGCCTCGATTTCCTGTAGGCAAACACACATACCGCTGATCTACCGCAGTCAGTTTGTCATTTCCTCGCTGGTAGCAGCTTGCAAAGTAGTCAATCCTTGCACAGTCAAGGCATTCACATTAATGGTCGCGGTGTGCAGCTGCTGTAGCAATGTGGTGAGTGCCACATCTTCAGTCACAATCGCAGTCGAGGGAATCTCCACATTCTTGACCCGCGGCTCAGTGCTGATTGTGTCAATGGTTGATGCTGCTGCTTCCTTTGGTGCCCTGCCAGAAACCAGGTCGTACAAGGATTCTAACTGAGCGGTGATCGCATGGAATCCTTCATCCGCTTTCCTTTCCATTTTGTCTACTACCGCAGAGGATGCAATATTGAGCGCTGTGACCAGGTGGCCCAAGTGTGCCTCAGCGGGCAAAGACAATCCACTGATCGTTGCACGCTCCTGATACCTTTTCGAGCGGGTCTCTTCAATCTCTCGGTCACTATCATCTGATACGGTTTTGGTCGATTGGTGCCCTGATTCATGGTGACTTTTCTCATCTTGTGCCAATACTCGATCATCTGGGCCCAACGACGGACCACCGGCTTCTACTCTACTGGACTCATGGGTTGTCGCCATAGCTCCGACCACTCGTTCACAACACCTTCCAAATCTTCGGACGTCACCTTATACGCGGTCTGCAACCATTGTCGATTAGGATCATGGCGGGCTTGGATATGTATGGTATGCGGCCGAATTGAAAACGCCATAACAGGTTTGAACCACACAATAGTTTCTTCAGTTATTCGCGGGACTTGTATTGCCGCGGCACACAACATCTCCCAATACAGCCAAAAATGCAATTGGCAATCCCAGAGTCTCTTGGGCTCCCGTACATACCATAGATTTTGATATCGCGCCCCTTGGCGTTCTGCTGCAGCCGGACAGTCCATGCCCTAGTACGTGCCAGTCTCTTTCCATGCGACGAAAGAGATCAACAACAACAACCAACTGTATGTAAAGGAACCCTTTCCGGATTGTACTGCTGCAACGTCCTCCATTAATTGATTCAAGAGGTACAGGGACCAATTCATTTGGACCCCTTCTGCACATTGCTCAGCGCATGCAATAATGCCCGAGTTGCATTGGTTAGGTCAACCACCCCTAACCACCTTGCAGGACAGGATCTTGATTCCCGTGAGCACCGCCTGATCATTGCAGCTACTGGTGCGATACCCACGCCCATTCGTTTCTAGGCCATATTTCTGTTCCAACTGCAACACTCGCTTCTTGTCATTGGCCTTCCCCTGGATGAACTCCACCGAATCAACTCCATTCTTAGGCAAACCGGTTATGGATGAAATTAAGTTAATGGTGCCCGCGAATTCCCTATCGAGCCACAACGACCCACCATGAAAACATGCCAAGAGATGCTTTACGCACGCATTCACTTCCACCAGTCACTCAAAATGTGGCATATTAATGAGCCCTAACAAGCCAACCTGCCTCAATCCTCTTGCCCAGTCATGTACAGTCGGTGTTGGGGAAAGGCACATCTCCTGCACATAAGGGGCATATGCAATGTCGGGATAGGCCACCATATCATGATCGTCGTAGCGCAGGCGCGTCAACGCCAGTTCAATATCCACAGAGCACTCCATTCCAACCGGGAGCGCTGACATCTTCACACGATACTTCTTTTTTGGGTTTATCTTGTGTGGGGTGGCATCCGGCCGAACTGGAGGGATATACCCAAGGATTTCACTGGTGGAGAGTACCACCCATGGGGCAGACTCACAAATGGGGCGACTGGACTGCCCCACTTGTTTTAGAGCTTCACCTACCGTCACAATAGAGGACCGGAGCACCCTCTTACTCTGCAGGGACTCCGAGTGCTGACCTCCCCGTCGCTTCTTAGCAATTAAAAATTCTCCCACCGGCATAGTTGCTACCTCGGCCTCAAGGATGACGGCTATTGTAGGTTATTCTTCAACAATAGCTGGGATGAAGGGGGAATCGAATTCACTATTGATCTCAACAGTCTCCAGCTCACCTGGCATGCCTCACTATACTCAACAACACAGTAACACTTACGAACCAACAACAATACTCTGCAGCATGCCACAATCTTACAAAAACAACTGAATTCTCGGTGCCTTCCAACCCGCTCCAATCCATTTTTATAGCATCCAACCAAATCCGCCATAATCATCACAAAATCAGGCATTAACTCAACCAAAATCCTGTATTAATGACACAAATCCGATGTTGATCCAGTCCGTCGATCGACCGGATCCGCCATTAATGCCCATCATTCGAACAACGCCGTTAATTAACTCTCTGAACTTTTGGAATTTATTACTGATTTGACCTGATTGCTACACTGCCATGTGTCTCCAACCGTGCCCAACTTGCAGCAGAAGCCTCCTTGCTTCCGCATTTCATCCATGGTGGTGCGACATCTTGCACCAATCATCCGGCAACACATCATCATCTTTTTTTCTTTCCCTGATGCAACTCAGGCATCGCGGTGTTCTAAGCCCATGCGATAGGGATTCAACTTATGACCATTTACCAGCTTGGGGAGCATCGCCCCATCCAATTGCTGCAGCTAAACTGCTCGTGCTGAAGTAATACTACTGATGTGATAGGGACCAAGCCAATGCATCTGAAACTTCCCTAGATGTTTTCGTATAACAACACCAAGTCGCCCTGCTGAAACTATTTATTTTTGATGTGGCGATCATGCCATGCCTTCTGTCGATCCTTCTCAACCCCTTGGTGGAACCCAGCGATGAAACGATCTTCTTCCAGCTCCACCAATTGCGCCAGACATTCGTCTAAGGCTGCGACATCGTCCATGCCCGTGACAGCCGCAATTCATAGAATCAGAACAATATACTCCATTGGCATAATCGCTTCTTGTCCATACACAACCTTAAATGGTGTCTGTCCTGTCAACCGCTTACATGTGGTGTGATAGGCCCACAACATTACTGGGATTTTGAGATCCCAGTCGTCGCGGTTCACATTGCACACCTTTGTCAGTGCATGCTCCAATACCTTGTTAAAAGCCTCCATCGTGCCATTCGCTTGTGGATGATAGGGTGTACTCTTCTTATGCTGTATCTGTAACTCCTCCGTTAATGCGCTGATGGTGCGATTAAGAAAGTGGCTGCCTTGATCACTCATCAATATCTTGGGGCAGCCGAAGCGAGTGATAATGTTATCAAACAAAAATCACGCCGCTGTGGTCGCGGAACAATCAACTACAGGTGTCGCCTCGGCCCATCGGGTCAAATACTCTGTCGCTGTGATGATATACCGCACACCTGTGCGTTTCCCTAGTGGATTGATCGGTCCTACAAAATCCACGGCCCATTTGTCAAATGATTGCAATGTTATTTGAGGCATCAGCAGCATCTCATCGTGTCTGGATGGTTTGCCAATTCGCTTACAGACATCGACGTACTGCACATAGTCGGTTGCATCATTATGCAGGGTAGGCCACCACAGTCCCGCACGCAACACCTTTCTAGCTGTCGCCCGAGCATAGTGTCCTCTTGCTACTCCTCCATGTGCTTCAGCTAGTATCAACGCTTGCTCATGCGGCAAGACGCATCTACGCAATATCTCATTAGCGCCCATTTTATACAACTCTCCTACAATTAGCTGGAAGTCTGTAGCCTTGACTACCAATTGTTTCTTTTGACTGGTGGTGAACTCATCTACTGCAGTACCCGTTGTCAGAAACTGGAGGATGTCATCAAAATAGTCATCATCGACGTCAACCTTAAATAATTGTGCATCTGGAAACCCATCTTCAATATTGGTTGGTTCCTCCCCTGTATCAATCCGCGACAGATGATTAGGACCGACATTCAATCGACCTGGTTTCACAATGAATTCAAAATCAAACTCCTGAAAAAGAAGTAGCCAACGGCATATCTTCCCCCCCAACACAGGCTTATTGACTAGGTATTTCAACGTGGAATGGTCAGTGAACATTTTAAAGTGCCCACCCAACAAATAGTACCTAAACTTCTGCAGTGCGCAAACCATCGCCAGAACTTCCCGCTCAGTGGTGGTGTAGTTGCGCTCAGCAGACGACAACTTCTGACTAGCGAAAGCAATGGGGTGATCAAGATCTCCTTCGCCAGGCTGAGCCAATACTACTCCCAATGCGATTGATGAGGCATCGACATGTACATGGAACTCCTTACTCCAATCCAGAAATACCAGTATGGGTGCCGAAGCCATCTTCATCTTCAGTGTGTCGAAACTGTCTTGACATTTTGGAGTCCATTGAAATAGCACATCTTTCTTTAGCAATTTCTCCATAGAGGCGGTAATCGCTGCATATCCCTTGATGAACTTGGGATAATAACCTGTATGCCCAAGATTCGCTTGTAACTGCTTAGCAGTGGTCGGTGGTTGCAAACTCAAAATGAGTGCAATCTTAGCTGGATCGACCAACAACCCTTGCTTACACACAATATGACCCAATAATATCCCAAATGGTGCACAAAAAATACATTCATCAAGTTCAGCGATATATGGTGTTGTCGGCAGCGCTTAAGAATTAACTGTAGATTGGCCAGATGATCATGGATCAACCCATAAACTATCCAATCATCCATGTATACTTGCAAAAAATTCCGAATAAAGTCTTTAAATGCAGCAACAACAACCCGAGAGAATATCGTAGGTGCATTCTTCAAACCAAACGGCATAACAGTGTACTGAAAGCAGCCCCATTCAATAACAAAAGTTGTCTTATGGTGATCTTCTTTGGTAATGCGAATTTGATGGTAGCCAGAGAACCCATCAGTGAATGAGTACATCTCCTGGCCGCCTACCCCTTCAAGTACTTCATCAGTAAACGGGGTCGGAAAAGGGTTGTTCAAGCAGGCATCATTTAACTTCTGCAAGTCAACACAAATGCACACCTCACCGGTTTTGTTATCCTGCACCACCATAGGGTTGATCCATTCGGACTCTTCCACTGGTTCAATAATACCAGCATCCAACATGCGATCAAGTTTTTCCTTGACCTTTTCCTTATGTCGTGGATTCAGCCGATAAGGTCTCTTTTGGATTAGCTTAGCATCTGGTTTTAAAGGAATCCTCATCTCCCCTAAATCACCCAGGATTCCCTTCATATCGGAAAACTTCGTAGGAAACAAGTCTTGAAACTCATGGAGTAAATCAGTGACCTTACTCATCATCTCGTCATCCCAATAGTACCCAACGTTTGCAAACTTGGGAGTGGCCTCTGTGCCGATATTGAGCTTATGAAGCTTCAATGGTTGACTGAACGGATTACTTGGCACAGCAGGTGGGACCACATCACAACTTCCTTCAGATTCGGGAATGTTGACATTCCGGGGATCGTCCTCATCCCGTGGCCCACCAGTGATGTTGAAGCACTCCATAAGAGACTGCATCTGATAGTATGTGTACAGATTAACAGGGTAGGCCGCCGGAACAACCTGAAGTACCACATCGCGGATGAGCTGTAAGGCGTTATTGATGTTAGGGTTGGCATCCGCAAAAGTGAACGTATGAGTGAAACATACCATCAACTTCCCCCATGTTGTAATTTCTCGGTGCAACTCGGCTGTAGTATACCATGAGCGCGACATCTCATCTAAGGTATGGATAAAAGCATGGACCCACTCATCTCTGGGTCGCGCTACCCATAAGCGTTGGCATTCCATCACATGATCACTGGGATTCTTCTAGCCATCATACTTGCCAGTGTGATAAACCTCAGTATCGCTGAATCGGACCATCATCAACCTTCGACACTGTGACCAACCATCAATAGATTTCTTGTGTGTTGCCCACCAGTGTGTTGGAGCAGCCTTCAGTGCTTCCTCCATTGCTAGCAATCACTGTGGTTCTGAGAATCGTTCTTCAAATTACGTCAAAAAGTTGGTCAAGCCAGGAAACCCCTCTTAGACTGGCGATGTGACTGTTTCTGTCGCAACATGACATAAAGATTGCATAATTAAGCCACATTTTCGGAATGACACTTCGTGCAAGCGGTTCTGCCAATGTTCTAATGCATCATCAGAGTCGGAAGACACAGAGCTCTCGTTGCGCCATCCCAGCTCACCATTGGCAGTGGGATGAATATAGTCTTCAGAAATATTGAATGTATGGTCCCATCCAGTGGGATCTTCATCTTTTACAGGATCAACGTATTGGCATCCTTCAGCCGGATCCAACGGGGCTATGACTTTGAGATCGCGATTCTCAAAGGTCATCATGCGCCTCTTGAAGTTGATTACAACTCCATTATCATTAGCCCATCCAATCCCCAATAGCGCAGGATAGGAGCTTCCTCCCTCAACCACTTCAATGACATCAAAGTCAGGATAAGTCTTCATTCCCTCAATATCAACTGTTAGCCACGGAACTCACCCAATGGGTGTGACTTTCGCATGGTTAGCCAACCGAGCTACATAGGATACCAGCTCAATGGGGGACTCCCCATTTTCTGCCATGCCTGCTTGGTTAAGATGTTAACATCCGAACCAAGATCAAGAATAACTGAATCGACATCATAGTCACCAATCTGGATGTTCATTCACATCTCCTTACCAGTCTTCCATCACTGTAAAGAGTTTACTGCCGACTCCTGCTATCCTTTCGGAAATTGCTGCAACCATCCCTCAATCTCAACCAGGGCAGTCGGATCCTGAGCCAATAATAGACAGCTCTCAAGAAACCTTTGCAATGTTCCCGATGGTGTCATCGGACCGCCCTCCGATGTAGTGTCAAATATAGGTGGCATATCACAAACAACAACCTTACCGCTGTCTTTCTCCAAGGCACGACGCGTCTGAAGGAATGCCTCCCGTTCAGCATCGATGTCAAATGATACCATCTTCTAGCCTGCCAACCGAATCATCGGTCGTGAGCTATCTTCCCCAGTCATTTTTCCTCCATGAGTTATAATAGCCACCGAAGCATCTTGTGGTCACGGTTCTGCAGAGATTGTCGCAATATTTGCACCCTGCATATGAGTCTGCTGCAGATTCCCCTGCGGGTTCCCATTTGGATTTGCATTCTGATTCGGCCGCGGGGGCTGGTTCTATACTAGTTGTTGTACTTGGTTCTAGATTGGTTGCTGTACTTGGTTTTGGGCTGGTTGCTGCGGCTGGGTCTGATTCTGTATCTGCAGAGCGTTCCCAACCTGCCATCGTGCAATAAACTGTGGACAATTCTCAACTGTATGATCATTAAAAAATAGAATGTACATTGATTCTGTAGTAGTGGACAGTCTTGCTGATAATGTCCCCACACCACACAGTGATAGCATTGAACAGGTCCACGGTCACCTTGTCCTCCCTCGCTACCAAATCCTCCACCGCGTCCACCCCGGTATCCTCCTCGGAATCCGCCTTGCTGTTGATATTGCAGCTGCATAGGATTCTGTTGCATTCCTTTCCCTTGCAGTGCATACTGTAGTTGCTGGACGTATTGTAGCTGTTGTTGAGCCACTTACATAGGAGCATATTGCGGTACGAACTGCTGCGGTTGTTGTTGCGGTATAAACTGCATCTGCGGTTGAGGTAGTGGCTGGGCTACCTACTGTTGCAGTTGTGGTTGTTCTACATCACGCTGATCGTCCTTGATGTAGAATGCATCACACATTCTTTCTTGTAGAAACCCATATGCACAACAATCTTTGTCATCATGACCCACCGACTTGCAAAATGTGCAATAAATATTTCTCGGGGTTGTGACCATTTTCTGCATATAAGGGCAATTGTCCCGACTGTGCCCATACACCTGGAAAATGTGACACCACGACATGCTACCGCCATTCAATGGGTTTGGCGCACCTGACACCAAATAATTACGGAAATCCAGGCAATTGTCCTTCGTATGCCCTTCTCCTCGGCATCGCGTACACCAAACTTCATCGCGCTGTTCCTTGTTCTTCTTCAAATCTTGCAACTATATAGTTAAGTTATTCAGCTGTGTCTATATCTGCGACATCCTGGCAGCATTATCCCCAATCGGTGATGCCTCCAATCGCATTGCAATCTCTAGAGCTTCACTGGGCGTCGAAATGTTTTGCTGCATCAGCGGCAGCCGAATGTGCGGAAGCAATGCCGCAATGAACCACTCTTTATGTTGGACGTCGCTCATATCGAAACTAACCTTTGCCATCAGCGTCTTGAATCGCTGGTCAAAATCCCATACTGTCTCATTGGGATATTGCTTAATTTCCTTCAATTCTGTGATGTATTGAGCTTCGGAATTCTGCCGTCTAAATTCAACAATCAACCCATCCCGAATCTCATCCGGTGACTTCTTTAGGGATCCCGTAGGGACTAGAACAAACTTCATGAACCAATCTAATGCACGACCTCACAGAGTCGTGGCTAACTGTCCTTTCTTAGCGTCAACATCAGTGATCTATTTCACGGTCCAGACCGCTTCACACAAAAACCAATACTGTTCTGGGTTGTCTGTCACACTTCCATGGAACAATGGTAACTTAGCATCATCGTCCGCCATTCTGGGCTTTCTTCCTCCTTTCGCTGTGCTACTACCAATTAACTTCTGTGGAATTGATGAACTTGGCGGTGTCAAAGTTGTATATCTTGCTATTTGTGAGATAGAGCGGAGGTGTGGGTACGTTGGTGCCGGCGTTTGGTCCTGCCTCTATCCTAGGTGTAGCCTAGCCATCCTTGTCAGGACTGTGAGGTCACTTCGTCCCATGTGGTCTTCCTTCGCGGTTTTGCGGTTTGATTGCAGCAGGACCTTCTCCTGTCGAAACCTTGCTCCTCCTCTCGTAAGGCCACTTTCTTCCTCATCTTCGCTCATAGTCTCCTCATGGTCTGCACCCATCTACCCCTTACTGTTCCCCAATAGTCGCCGTACCCACGGCCTCCGCCCACTAGGATGCCTACTGATCAAGATGCATATTTAATATACCCTTTTTGCAGATTATCATCTTAATCGACAGTTGGAGCGATAGGAGAAACCTTTCCCTTGGTCTGCGGAAGAAATATCTCTCAGCTTCACTATAGGATTTCTGCATGTCAACCGCAAATTCAGTGATATATCCCTCCAAGATGCTATCGAGCCAAACTTTGACATCTTGCGATGCCTTGTTATCAACTTCCTGCAGCTCCTGAATCAATTCCGGGGTCCAAGCTGTCGGCTCACCACCTTGGAAATTCCTCTTATGGAAGGTCAACTTTGATAACCACTCGTACAGAATGACTGGGAATTCATAGAAAAACCATTCGTGCAGACCGTCATGAATATACCTTCCCACCCAGTGATCTACTGTCAGTTGCGTGTTTCGGCTTTCTTCTTCAACAAACTCTCACAACTTTTGATCAAACCAGTTCTGTATCTCCGGCTTTGTTGGGTGCCACAACATGTCCTCCTTTCACTCTTCACACGGTCCCGACAACGGAACCATTTGTTGACCAACGCAATTCCAGTCGATAGGGGTTCCACTTCACTGTCAACACATGCTACAGTCTCCCTGGGCACCGGCCCGGGCAGGTTTTATCCCGCCCAACAACACCTGCAGAGCAGATGAGGTCTCACTCGAGGCGTCCAGGAAGAGCAGACGGAACCATGTTTCCGCCGAGGAAGGAGGAGGGTTGCGGCTATATGAACTAACTCTATTGCAACACTAAATAGGAATCTCAAACATTTGACATGTATTCATACGCATTATTTAATCGTAGCATTCATTATCACATTAGTAGTAACAGTAAAACAACATTGTATCAAGGAAACATAGCATTATTCATGAAGTGCGACATTGCATTACCATAAATAAACAAAAAGAACCCAGGAGTTGCACCAGAACAGTTTCATCATATCATATTATCACTGCAAAACCCTAGACACAATATCTCCTCAAGATCAGGTCTCGGCAATATCTCACAGATGCGCAGAAACAACCAAAAACATGCGCTTCTCTTCACCTTGATTCTACCCTCTTTTTTCACAATACCTACGACTCTTATTTATATATAGGCTTCTGCCATTGCAATGCTTGTCGACTTACTAACAATTTCTTAACTGACATTTGGACAAGTGACCAAATATCTAACTAACTTGGTACAAAAAACCGACCAAAAACCCGCATTCTGCGGTATAACTGACTCAACATTACATAATATGTGGTCCAAATGACACAAAACCTGCATTCCACTGTACAATTGACCCAAAATACATAACTAATCTTCCGTTCATCGCCATTCGCGTCGTCTTCTTACCATTCGCGCCATCTTTTGCCTTGTTGCAGCATCGGAGATGCTGCGATAGCACTCTACCAAACCGCCTGCCAACATGGCTTGTGCTAAATGAAGGTGCTCTCAATATCATTTTTTTTAGGATGACCACCAACTTTGGAGCTCAATCGAACATAGATTTTCATAGGTTCACTTATAATCACTCACTTGTTATTGATGGTCTTCATTCTCCCTCTGTCAAGAACAATGTGAGGAGAGGAGAGTCTCATGGTGTCACAGTTAGACACAAAACACACAAATACTCTGTGACATGGTTCTCTTTTGTCTTCATGATACAAGCATATCGGAATAAGGCATCTTAGCATCTGTTGGTCTCCCAAACTCACTGTGGCTCAAGCTCGCTTGATGTGACTTACTTGAGGAAGGTTTTAAGTTTTTGTTGTCAGGGGGAAAAGGCTTCAAAACTTGAATCTTGACATCATGTTCCCCTTGTCAAGTACAAAGTAATAAGCAGTACAATATTCTACTGCAAGTTTCACTCTTGCAGGTTTCTTCATCTTCACACACCGATATGAAGAATGGTTACGCTTCCCGCAATGTTGACAAGGATGAAGATCAAAACACTAATATTTCATATGGCCAACTTAGTCACATTGTTGGCAGATGTGACTCAGAATAGGTTGTACATTTGACATGATTTCATTGTTTTATGGTAGATGATAGAAATCATTCTTCAAACAAAGGGTTGTTCTGAATAAGCAATAGTTCAGAATGCTGCTTCCTGTGTTTTGGATCTTCCTCTTTTTCTTTCAAATTCTGCAATTGATTGATGATAGTTTGGAGTGTGTCTTTGTTGATTGTGATTGAGTCATCTACAGTTGTATGTACTAGAGTGTTCAACAACTTTAATTTTGCTTCTGTATTAGACATTGTGAGGACAGTTTGAGGCCTCCTTATGCAAGTAGGACCATGTACAAAAGACTCAATCAGACTTAGGGATTCTTGCAACTCCACCCTTTACAAGCAATATTTCAACATATTCAAACTTAAAAGCTGAGGGGTGTCGGTCTCAGCTGAAAATGCACCCACATACAATGTGTAATTCAACTTAAGTTTAGTTTTGTACTGTACAAAAACACATATGCAAGTACCCAAAAAAAACACTAGAACTTACAAACCAATCATAGTTGAAATTTACACTTATGATTCTTGAATTGAGGATCTTCTATACCTTAATGATATGGATCTAGTTCTGCAACTTCTCTTCTTTTGGAGCAGCTGTAGCAACATCTGCAACTTTGCTTGAATCCTTCAAATGGGATCACCAAACTAGTCCCAAATATTCTAGTTGAAATAGGTTGTTCTTCAATAGGTAGCAATGTTGTTTGTGGAGGCTATATGTAGCATGGAGTTTCACTAGCAATACTGTCAATCAACAATTTCTGCAAGAGTTTGGAATGATTTCTGCATGTTTCATGATAGTGAACTTACCTTCTACAATATAATGCAGTCTTCTACAAGTTCTCCTGCAAGTAACCAAAGTTTTGAAAGAAAATGATGGAAATGTGCAGATCTAAATTTACGCTACCTTAGCTACAAAATATTTCATTTTGTTTCTGCAAATTTATACAAATTCTATAGCACCATACACATTTAATTCTTCAACACTATTCAATTCTACAACATGATGCAAATTCAATTCTACAACAAATTCAATTCTGTAGCACTATGCAAATTCAATTCTAATCGATCGCAACAATAAAATGAGATAATACCAGTCCTTAGGTGTCGTCTCAATTTTCAAATGAAGACGGTGTCATGTCGCCAAATTTTGCTATGGTCCATGGTGTAATTTTTGCCTAAGTCACCTAGGAAATAATTATTTAATTAATGAGCAAGTATGGAAACTACCTTATGGAAGATGCCTAAGGTTGTATTTTGGAATTAAATGGACAAGGAGGGCCTCCCATGTAGTTATTAACCCCATGATTGAGTCTAAGTGATTAATTAAATGAGAATTTAATTAATGGGGTATTTGTGAGGCAATTATACCATAGTGGTTGATTAATTATTAAGTAATTAATTAAACTCTGAATTTTGGAGTAATATTGAGTTTGTAATATTTTTGGCTAATAAGTATTGGCAAGTGGTGATGACAAGACTAGGAGGTCAAATTTGAGCAATTAGGGCCAATCTTGCCTAAGTGGCAAAATCTCAGGAAAAGCAAGGAATCGATTGGAGGAAAGAAGGCAAGAATATAAATTAGAAACTAGAAAAAGAAGAAAAGAGGAAAGTAAATAAAGTGGAAATATGAAGAAAATAAATTAGAAGGAAAGTAGAAACATCCAGAAAAGCTCACTAAGGAGCACTTGCCAATTTCAGTGAAGGAAGGTAAAGGAAGGAAAGTTTTTCAAAGACAAAACTTGCTAATTATCTCAAGATGGCGCCCTCATGGATTTGGAATAGGATGGGAAAGTGGGTAACCTACTCTCACAGGTTACCAAGCCAAGCAACTTGCTCAGTAGGTCATCATGAAGTTTATAAAAGAATCCAACCAACTCCATTTGACAACTTTTGTCATTTGCAATTTTGGTTTGAGAGCTCTGAGCCTCTCTAGTTGAGTGATGTGCCTCGACAAAGTTTGCTTGGGAGATGTGCCCCAAGGCCCCATGAGTTTCCAATGAGTGTTATGCATGTCCAGAACATGATTCTATAGTCAATAGCATTCATATCAGTTTAGCATTGAAGTCACACAGTTAGTTTGAAGAGAAGATCTCTCATACAGTGAAATTCTAGCTAGTTTTGGTGAAGCTTCTCTAGTAGAAGATGAATGCTCCACTGAATGCACCAAAGGATTGATGGAGGGTTGTTATAGCCATATGTTCAGCCAACAGTGATGTCCAGTATCAGAAATCATTTTCAGAACTGATCCATTCTCTTCTTCTCACTCATTCTCCCAACCACAACTAGATTTGGAGGTGTTTTCCCTATAAGGAAGATAAGAGCTATGGATAGCGCCCCATTATTTCTTAGAGATTCAATGTGAAGCCCATACTCTGTTTCAGATCTATAGAATACCAGAATACACTTTCAGAACTGAGATTTATCCATTACATCTCTTCTTACAGTTCTTCCATGGCCCTATGAGGGGGTTTTCTAGTCTACAAGACATTGTACTGATGAGGAGCTAATTAAAGAGTACAAACTTGGTTTAGTGAGTAATAATTCGAATTGATGCTGTTAATTACATTATATTAGAGCATATTCATATTTTAGAACAAAGCATTTCATTAAATTAAGTAATTTATTAACTCAGATTGGAAGACTAACTCATTGAGCATTGTTTATTGACTAGTTTTGCAAGAATGACTGCCAAATTTGTTCTAAATGTCATATTTAGTTTCTGTAAGTTGTAGGAGGTCAATAACACATCATATTATCTATATCAGTCCCTACTTCAAGAATTTGGGAGGATCTAACCCCTATTTGTAAAGATTTCAATTTGACTAGCTATGTCATCCCGACAGGGCCTAAAACTTCCAAACCACTCCTACTCTTCCGAAATCCTTTTGAATGTTTCTCATTGTGTCAATTGAACCTATTTTACTGTCATAACTTATTTTTTTACCCAACCACTCTAGTAAGAATATGCTGGTGCGCCCATGAAGCTTTGGAGTAGACTTCAACCTGGTTGATGTTCGAAACATAAATGGCCCGAGTGCTTTGTGCTTAGGACTCAACCTCTGATGTTATTATTTGCTGTTGAACATTTCCCCATACAAATTCCAGAACTGAAATTTTATCCTACCATACTCAAATTCAGTCTCCATCCCCATCACTGAACTCCTTCTCGGTTTAAAAAATTATTAAGAAATTTATCCAGTGAATTTTATTAAAATTTATGAAGTTGAGTTAATATATTGGTCGAATCTTCCCAAGGATATTACAGTCTGTTACAGATTCCAGGCATGGTTACAACTATCAACAGAGGTTCACAATACACATTTCAACGACACAACACAGTTTTGATAGATGAATAAGGTCACATGACGGGCTCAACCTTTTGCAACCGTGTATTCACAAAAAATGCAGCAGTGTATTCACAATGTGAAGAAAAATTAGGGTTTATTTACTAGTTTTCAAAGGTCCAACACTACTCTTATTTGATCAAAGCAGAAACAAAAATCGATGCCAGACTTCACACAGATGGAATGTAGCGTTAACATGACCAATTCTGTGTGGAGTGTGTGGTTCACAAAGTTGTCAAATATGTGATTCCTCTCCTTTCCTCCAGTTGAAAACACAACTCTCCAAAGATGATCACCAATGCAGCCTTTACTTGCTTCTTCACAAAAAAGAACGCAAAAGTGCAATCTTCATTAGTTAGAAGAGAGAGAAGTATTCACGAGCTTTCTTATCCACAGGCGAGCTTTGGATTTGGTATTATAATATCTCCACGTACACACAGAATGAAAGAGATCAAGATATCGAAAAATGTACCTTTAATCGACGACTAGTCCTAGCTTTCGCTTGGTGAACCCGCAACACAAAGGAAACCTTCCTCAGCATATCTTGACTGTAATAAATATGATGAATATTGAAATTAATCAAACATCAACAACAGTCAGATACTAAACCAAATGAACATACAATCCAATAGACATTCGATTTGGGACAGGAAGGGTATTTCCACCTTTTATTGTCAAAGAAACATGAATCAGTACAAATATACCTGATCGGTCAAGATGCTTCTGCAACTGAGTCCTGGGCTCCTACTCTTCACAATGACTTGGGAATTCCTCTAGCGTAATAGCACTTAAGGCCTTTCTTCTAGGTCCCTCTCTCATGGATCCTCCTTGTATTTATGGGACAAGGTAGGTAGTTAGAATTGAGAGGTGGTTGAATTGGGAGGTTGGGGAAGTTGCAGAACCAACTTCAACTAACCCCAATTCGTAATCTTAATATATTTTTTGATTTCATCTTAATATGTGTGCGATTTTCATACAACAAGAGTAGCGCACAGGGAGCAACTTTCATGCTTTGCAACAAGCGTTTGCAACTTTTTGGAAAGTGTGTGCTAGTTGTCCATGAGAAAAGTAGCGCATCTTTTGAGGTGTGCACTGGTTTGCTAGAGCAATATTAGCGCAAATGTGGTGAAATCATGAGAAACAGTAAATTTCTCAGATGAAGAGTGTATACCATCAATAAGTCATCTAGGTCAACCTAGCTCTTCAATCCATGGTGTCCTTTTGTGTGATCGACAGGGCAATGTGATCACGGATGGAAAAGTGCAGATTTGACCTATAATAGATGCCCCTTAATGTGTGAGGTTAGAGGGAAACGATGGGTGAAATACATTATAATTCCAATTCAGAGGAGGAGCAAGAAACCGCAGAACCAAGTCACAAAAGTACCTGAAACAATGATCAAAGGTCAGCGAGCAATTACAATCTTGACATCATATAGATGTGTAGCATGATACAACATGATCTCCGATACATAACTAGGAGATGTATATGCATGGATCCATGTCAAAATGAGAGATCATAGCCATAACAACAAGCTGGATCTATGTCTCATGAAGAGACAAAATGAGTGAGGCTCAATCTTGCGCAGCTTGGGTGATAACATAAATATGGTGATGTTATCATAGTCCCAAGGTCTTCATCCAAACGACCCAAGGTACAAACCCTAACCATGTGAATAAATGAGCTGAGGTCGAACATGGGGGGTATCGTTTGATTACCGGTCATTGATGTATACTGTTAACAAATTCGAGGACTTCCATTGATAATGATAATGGGGTCCAAGGTACCTAGTACGATCCAACAAGTGTGAATAAATGGACTTGAAGTCGAACACTTGAGGAACCTGTCGAATAAGAGTCATTGATGTATTCCCATTATTCAACAGTGAGGGAAAATGCCACTGATGACTGCAATCCCCAAGGTACTAACTGAAACTCTAAACTTCGTTCCCAGAGCATCATAAGCTGAAGTTGATGGGAAGAAGTCCATTGGAAGGGAGGCCTTAATGCATCCTCCATCATCCAACACGAGGAACACTCAAAAGGCATGAGATGATGTGGAGTAGGACAAGTAACAAGATGAAACAAACTGACACCAGGATGGCTGACACATGAAGTCAAGGTAAACTGCAGAATGGCCGACACAGGCTGTATCCTTGAACAGTGAGCACGACACAAAGTGACTTAGGCAGTTTTCAACATGAAGGGGAAATGATATAAGCCTGCAATGTAGGAGACATTGACAGACCCTCCATATGGTTGGAAGAATAACCAACCGGGGGAGTAGCAACTCGGAGATCAGGTTCACCCTAAGATAAAAAACTAATACCCAATTGAAATGATAGACTCAAGTAGGTGTTGTGTTCAAGTACATGACTGACTTAACTGCCTTTGAAACTGAAAAGATGTGATATACCCTTTTATCCCTTATTCTTTTTGGTAAAATAATGTCCTTCTTGTTGTTTTAATGAGTCCAAGGAAGAAAACTCAATAAGTCCAACCATGTAAAAAGTTTAACGATCCCATGGGAGGAAGACTCAGGGCCTTCTTCATTATTTATGGAGTTCGAAGAAGAGATAGAAGAATACTCTATAATATTGATCTCTGGATTTTAATATTGAACCGAGATATGTTCTTTCTCCTCGGTGTTTTCAATTTTAAGGAGTCTGAAAAACTTAAATAATAACTCCATACACCTACCCGTGGATTTTAATATCGAGCTCGGGTTGGTATATGCTCGCCGGTGCTTTCCTGTTTATAGAGTATGAAAAACTTAAACAATCCTCTATATACCCTCTTGTGGATTTCACATCGAGCCCGAGTAGTTGAGTGCTCGCTTGGTGTTTTCATATTTCGAGAGCTTGAAAACCATAAAGAAGGCTCCAAAAGTCCTTTTATGTATAGTTAGTCTCCTCCCCCAAAAAATTTTAAAACAATGAGAGAAGAACTCTTCTAGCCACGTATGACGAGAGTATTCCTTTTTCGTAAGTAATATGCAAAAGTCCGGAAAAGGGTTAAACTTATACTTATGCGGATGTACCTTCAATTCCTTTAACGATCTTGAAGAGAGCAAGTATGCTTGACAATCTTGTTTAGTTTTTAAATAGTAAAAACAAGAGCTTAAAACGACTTAAAAGACAGCTTCTAGGATCGTAAGTTCATGACCTGCCAAAGAATAGGATCTCAACAATCGCATTGGTAACTATCGAGAAATTTTCTCAATGACATAATAATGACAATATGGTATCTATATTGGTCTATCAATAAGAAAACAAGTCATTTCTGGTTTAATACTTTGAAAATCTAGTGAAAATTTGAAATACCTAGGTTAAAATTACCTCACCAAAACTTTGTAGGTATTAGTGATTTAATAGAACCTTTTAGGAACAATTTGAAACTATACACTTTTGAAAAAAGTGGGTAAAAATCAAACTTCATTTTATATAAATCATTTCAAATTGAAAAATCAAATATCATATTTGGAGTTTTTAGGGCAAAAGAGGAGCAAAACCTTGATATTCCTCCATTCGATACAATCAAACTCGGCCACTAATCAACCTTTTGCTTCCACCAAGTAAGTTTATTCCTCCCATACTTGCTATTAGACGCATTTTTTGTCAATTTTTATGGTCAAAATCACTTTCTAGCAATGTTCATCACGTGTTTTTGTGTGTGCGCTACTGTATTTGAGCAAAAGCAACACATACTAGCCAAGTGTGCTAGTTTAATAAAGACATAGCAGCGCTCGAACGTGACTGTCTAGTGCAGACAGTAGTGCACACCCCTGAAAGTGAGGAAAAAAGTGGAAAAGACTAAAAAATTGACTATTGCTTGGCAAGATGGTTCTTGTCTGGAGTGAAAGGGAGCATGAGGACATGGATCGAGAAGCATTACAAGATTTGGAGACCCTCCATGCGCTTAGAAGATGTGGACTATTGAAATTTTATAGAACGATCAACATGCAGGCACTAAACCGCTTGCTTGAGAGGCTTGTCCAATACTGGGATGCCGAAGCATTGGTGTTCGATATTCAAGGAGAAATACTCAAAATCACCATAGACGACATCTACTTTATCACGTGTCTCTCTTGTATGGGAGACATTGTGAACCTGAAGGGGTCCTCATGCAATGTGGGTTCCTTTTCTGTGCAAGAGTATGTGAATTCCTATTGCATACCGGGAACTGAGAAATCCGATAGTCAAATTATGATCTCGACTATTGCAAGCTTCCCCCTCAAAGTTATCGTAAGTGTTCTTAACCAGATAGGGGGGTGTGATACGCAACATCTTTCCTTGAGGCATTATATGCACATAGGTACCGAATGTTTGCACGACAGAGTATATGACTAGTGTTCAAGTCTTTTGGCAAACATGAGGCTTCAACTCTCGGGTTGTAAGACTGGGAGGATAAAGAAATTTGGGTACGGAAGCATACTTTGCACCTTCTTCTTTGAAAGGGTGCCTGCTATGAGTTTGGGCATGCCTTTTCCCTCGGTCAACCCTCATGAGCCAATGTTGTCTCATTGGGGTGAGATCTTCCTCTGCCAGGGTGGTGGCGAGAGCAACTTCTGTTAGCATGAGGAGGATTTTTGGGGTTGGTGGGAAAGACAAGTGCCATCTCTCAAGCAGTTTCCATATGTGGGTATAGACTTCCACAATGATCCTGAGCTGATCCTTCCTCCAGGAGCAGCCTGGGGAGAGATAGGTATGTTTATGCTTTTGAAAAGTTATTAAATTTTAATAATTTTTGTATATATGACTATTATGATGGGTTTGAAGTACTGAAACAAAGTGTCATGTGCATATGTTGGACCGGTGCGTCCTGAGGGACACCCTTGCACTTTCGTGAGGCCAGTGGAAGTGGGTGTAGCTAATGCCATGCTGAGAACCATTGAGAGAAAGATGAGTCGGTTGACTCATGATGTTCCAACTTATAGGATCGAGTAGATGTCGCTCGACATGTAGGAGGATGTGGTTGGTGTGCCACCAGCCTGGATTAGGATACTGTGGAAAGTGGCTAGGCTGTTCATATGCTACCTAGAGGCAGCAGAGCCAGATGAGGCCCCACCTTCTCCATAGGAGAAGGATATTCTATGTATATTTTTGAGGCCATCGAGCCCAATCACTGTATTCAGCCACATTGTTCATTGTGGGACCTAAACAAGCCCCTCCCGAATGTTACACAGAAATCTTCCACCCTGTGAGCATCAGCATTCTTTGGTTTGTAGGATCCATTTCAGTGACTCAGATCCATTTTTATCCTTCAATGATACCAGTTTGTCCTATCTTTATTCCTACCCGCCTGTTGCATCATTATAGCAGGCGTAACCGTGAGTTGCATCCCTATAGCCCGCGGGTAGCATGTAAAATGGTAAAAACCACTATTTTATCACTTTTCACTCCCAAAAAGTGGTCATTGGGTGACCTTTGGCTCTCCATCTGCCCAAGTAACGTCTCGATGAGTCCTTTCACCTAACTTTGAGAGGACTATATATTGAGCACATATGGCTTATGGACGGGAGGAAGAGGAGAATAGTAAAGGAACTCTAGTGTATTTTTGCCCTATCTTGAGTCTGCACTCACTGATCCTTATAGTTGTGAACCTCTTATGTTCACCTTCCAAACTCCTTCTAGTTTAAGTTTTCCATTCATGGAGGATTGAAGTGGTGGAGGCACAAGTGGATTGATCTAGATCTTGGTTCAGATTGGTTTCCGGCAAGAGGTCGTATCACTTTGTACTTCTTCTTGTTCATTAATAGAAATACTCGTATTCCCGTCCATTCATGGTGTGAATGTAATTTATTATACATTGGGTTACATTTGCTTGTGATATTATGGACCATTGTTATTGATAATGTTAATGTCAATTATATATTATATGTACTTGTTGGATATTGGCTGTCAAGACTAATTTGCAGATTACAAGTGCATGGATTGAAAGCTCCAATGGGGATCTACATCAAACGTTGGATCGAGGTTGGTTACATTTCTCCATTATCTTAACATTGTCATTTATAATAGCATTGCTTTGAGAGTTGAGTAGATTTCTGGTAGTCATCTGTCTGTTGTGGTATTCCCAATCCATAGTGAGTTTTATCCAATACATAAATGGCGACTCCGCTGGGGAAAACATCCATGTTTGGGAAATTTTTTGAGCATTAGTCCATAATTAGTGTTGCTGTTTATCAAAGCTCTGTGTCACTGATTGGCCGTTAAGATACACTGTAGAAAACTTGCTTTTTCTGAGCCTCTGGACTCTCTATTTTCCCATTTTCCTTTCCTCACCCATGGGCTAGCTTAGTTTTTCCCGTGTCTACCCACCTCTGTTTACTCTACTGCTCGTGGGTACCCACAGGATTTCCTTCGACAGTAGCGTGTAACTCCGGTTTTTGTTGGTTTATGGCTATTGGTTGTTGCTGGGTGAGTTTGGTTGGTTCCTGAGTCTTTGTTGGCCTCTTTCTTGACATTTTCATTCCTTGGTTGTGACCAGATTTCTTCGTTTCTCTTGGTTGAGCCTTTTTGGTTTTTTACAAATATTTGGTTTTAGACTCTTGGTTTCTTCCTTTTGAGCTCATTCCTTTGGCTAAGTCTTTCTTTTTAGGATCTGATGGGTTGTCTTAGTGATCTTCTTAGCACTTCAGTGACTGAATAGTAGGATTTTGCTTGCATTTTTTCAGTCCATTTATATTGAAAAAATACAAAAATATACATTTAGTTTTTGCATTTTCCTTTCTGTTTATAAGCAAAAATACAAAAATAATTTACTTTCATGTACTGCATATTGCATTGAGTGCTTGTTGCCTTCATTTTAGGTTCTGCTTGTGCATTGAAAAGATAAAAGATTGCATTTTATTTCGGAATTGTTGGTTGATTTTGCATATTAGTGACATTGTTTTATTGGATAGATGAGTCTAGGATTGGACGATGTTGCATACTATTGAGTCTACACATCACTAGTTTCACGATCATATCCCTTGAGTAATCATAGCCACTAAAATTAACGCTTAATCATAAAATTGATTAGACTAATTTTATTTATAGGGTACACCAACTAGCATAGGTTTAGAGTCTTGGAATAGATCATTGTGACTTAACAATCCAAGACTACTAGACGAAACATTAGGTGTCTGACCAGGGAGTGGAGGAATCCATGGTATAGATCGGTGTTCTTAGGAATCTCTACTCAATCCATAGTTAAGCACGAGGTCACAGGAGGTTGGTTGAGGAGATATCCCTCTAATACTGGCTGAACGTGGGAGATATATTTAGGATTTGTTTGTATCTAGGGGTACCGGAGGTTTGTCCTCTTGTGCTTCGGGCTTAGCTACCCTGACCATACGAAGAGTCCCACCTCCGACTGTCCCCCTGAGCATTGGTTAAATTGAGGTGAACATAGTTTCCTTACCTAGGTATCGCACATGGTACTTGCAGTGGTTATGCTGTTTGTGTCCTGAGTAAGATAGGGATTGGACAACACAGTTGTGTTCGTGCAGTGGACTTGACCCTGTCGACACAGTGAAGCCTGGGTGTCTCTATAACTGATTCTGTTACCTCCGGCTATAGTTTGGGAGTCTCAAGCCTCTCCTAGGTGAGACATACCGGCTCTAGTGTCGGGAGCTCATTTAGCCACTCTGTTTGTCTGCTCTTGGCTGTAGTTTTTCTAGGTGTGTGCTTTTGATCGATAGTTGGCCTTTAGGGGACATTGTGTCTCTCTTCAGAGATATCGTGGCATGGAGCCCTACTCTCCGTTGGTCTCGTCGTTTGGCTGGTTTAAAGCCACTCGGAGTTACACGCCGTATTATGAAAGGACGTCGGAGGGCTCCCTCTGAGTCTTCAGTTTCTTACGTGACTTACGTCGAATACTACATGGCTGCACATCCCAATATTGGGAAAGATCCTTCTACTCATTTGGGTAGATTTGAACATACTTCCAATCCCCATACTCCTCGTGAGGATATGGGAGGTGATCCACCTGACACTCAACCTAGTTCTATTTGTCCTAATCCACTTGACCGGGATCCGTTTGATCCTTCGAATCCGGATAATTATCTTTACGGGATGCCCGACTTACCCAAGGAGGAAGAACAGGATGAGCCTTTCGTTCCTTCATTTCCACGTGATTATAGATACGGGAGGCCTGAGACTCATGATGACACTGGCCCTACGATCAACCCCACCACACTCTCTTTTGGTATGCCTAGTCATAGTACTATCGAAACTTCCACTACAGTTGGTACTCACGCTGGCACTAGTTAAAGTGTTAGCCATACTATACCCATTGGGGGCACTATGTTGTCCACCCACACACATAGTATGGGGACTGGTCAGATTCCTAACCATGCTAATGTTGGAACACGACCACCTCCTAGGAATACCCAACCTAACTGGAATGCTGTTCGGAATACGAATCACCATCCACCACCTAATACACGTGTCGCTACTCGTCAACCCAGGACTACTTTTGCACATGATACCGTTCCTCCCAACCACAGGGGTGGACATATATTGCATACTTTTGCGTCCACTACCGCCACTAGTAATGCTAATGTAGGGGGTGGGAATATTTCCTATCCACATGGACATCACACCACCAACCCTACTACTAATCACACTAATGTTGGGGATGGGCATACTTCTCATGCTTTTTGTCACCACACGACTGCTCAAGCTAATCCTAATGCTGGGGGTGGGAACATACCATACCATTACAGTCATTACAACACGGTTCCCGCTATGAATAGTACATACATGCCCTATACTCATGGCGGAAACCCTTACTACAACACAGTCGGTGTTGGCCACCAGTATCACCCACCACCCCAATATGGTGCTCAAAACACGCATATACCTGCTTACTCTCAAATGGGTCAGCCAGGAGGAGGTTATCAATCCTATGGCCATGGGAAAGCTTATGGTCCATTATGTCCTTCTTATCAGCAGTTTAATCCTCATGGTCAAGCTTTTGGTCCGTCTTATAACACAGTTCCGTTTAACCAACCTTTTATGGGGGCTTATAATCGAGCTTTCCAGCCACAACTCCCATTCCTTGCATGCTTGAATCTCCCGGATCTTTCAAAGCTCATGAATGATCTGGCGTGTCACAACCCTACTTGGCCCCCGGTCGCTACCAAGATCCCTTCGGACATTCCGAAGTTTGAGGGGAAAGGTTGTGAGGACCTGAGAGATCATGTCACGACGTTTCACCTTTGGTGCTCCTCCAGCTCTTTGAATCATGATTCCATTCGTTTACGACTATTTCAACGCACCCTCACGGGGGCAGCCGCAAAGTGGTATGTGGAGTTGCCTGGAAACACCTATAGGGGATTCAATGAGATTGCTTTGGTTTTCATAGACCATTTCCAGTTGCCGGTTCGTTATGATACTGGTACTGAGTTGTTGTCCACCTTCCGTCAGAATAAGGCCACACATATTTCTGACCACGTTCAAGAGTGGCGTCGGCAGAAGAGATTAGTGAAATCCAACATTCCTCTAGTGTTCCTGTTGGAATGGTTCCTTAAGTCTTTACTTCCATACATTGCTAAGGATTTTTCGATGTCCGACATTGTGACAGAGGATCAAGCTATCTTGAAGGTCCAACAGTTAGATCTACTTTATTCTCAGTCTGGCATTTTGTATGACATTATTCCTGATGCACCGAGAGAAAGACATGAGCCCACGTCAGTTCCTGGACCACATGCCGATGGCATCGTGGGGTCCACATGCACTTGCCCTGTAGACTTGGTAGCTAATCAAATGCAAAATTTGTCGCTAAACCAGTCTTCTCCCAGACAGGTTCACACCTTGTCCACTTCCACTCCATCGTCTGATGTACATAATGTGCAATCAATGAAACCGTTGGGTAACCAACAACCTGGTGGTAAGAAAAAGGGGAGAAATAATCGTAGGGGTGGAAACAATGGAAGTAATAAAAATAGCAATCGTAATACTCCTCGTAAAGAGAATGCCAACCCTCCTCGGGAAGGCAGTAATGCTGGCGAGGATCATAAACCTAGGCATAAGGTGAAATTCCCTTGCACGATTTGTGGGGAGGATCATCTTACTCACTTATGTCCTTGAATTGAAGAAGCATCGAAGCATTTGGCACAGAGCCCAGCTGTGTTGAAGGATCCCCTTCCTCATCATCAAAACATGGCTTCGCATGCTCCCACCAATGGTTATGGTACTAATGAAATGACCACGTCTTCTTCCAATACTAGTGGTTATGGATGTGTGGATATGGTTCAATCGGAGGTTTGTGTTGCTACTTGTCAACGTGATTATGGTGCACCACAACCGAATTTGGGGAATGAGCCTCCCCCTCCTCCTGAAAATTCCTTACATATCGAGAAGCCCTCTATTATGCCACGGATACCGAAAGGTGTTCTCAAGCGTTTCACGCATAATCCTAATGCTCAATCCGCCTAGAACTACTCCATCGTAGAAGATTTGGGCCAAACTCTGTGTGCCATGTTGGCTCTTGAGGTTTTACGAGCCTATCCTTCTCAAAAGCATGCCCTTTTGAGTGATTTAGGAGTTCAGGTTGGGGGAAGTCCTAGTGTTATCAAGTTCGATACTACTGACGTCCATCCTCACTTACCTTACCACGTGGCTTTTCAAATCCAGGTGGTTTTCCTTAAGAGCTTCGTCAGATGTACTATGGTTGATGAAGGTGCCTTCGCGTCAGTAATGTCGTTAGCTTGTTGGAAAGCTCTTGGCTCTCCTCCTCTACTCGTGTCTAGAACTACACTCATTGCATTCGACGGTAGATCTTTTACGCCGCATGGAATTATCCCTTCCCTTGTTGTCTCCTTGGGAGGTAAGTCTGTACCTATTGAAGTCGAAGTGGTTGATACACCCATCGACTACAACCTTTTACTGGGTTGGAACTGGATGTACGCTATGAAGGCTGTTGCGTCTACTGTATTTCGAGTTATTTGCTTTCCCCATGAAGGAAATATTGTGATGATCGATCAACTGGATTATGTTGGCACTCCTTCCACAACATCCACGGGATCCATAGTCCCGCAAGTTTCTAATTCTCAGCCGGAAACTGGGAACATATGTGTTGGAATGTACCCCTCGTTGATGGGAACTTTTAACCATTCTGCACCTATGAATTTTATTGGAACCATTACCGAAAATGTGTCTCCTCCTTCGAATAATATGTTATTCCGGACCTCCTATTTAGATGATCCGTGGATTTTACCATCCACGAATTCCACGTCTGGAGACATTGCGCATGTTAGGATGTCTATGCCTTTATCTGTAGCGGAGATTGCTTACGATCATATCCAACAAACCACTGTAGATCTGGATCTGTATTCTTCCCAGACAGTTGAAGAAGATCCCGTTATGCTACTAGTTTGGGCATCCAACTCGTCTTGTTCACATGAATGCCTTGATGGTACTCTACCTTCGGATGAAGATTTTATCAAGTCCATGCATGGTAACGACGAGCCTTGGGAGGATTTCTATCATAGATCTCATTCCCTTCCCACCCTTGGTATTATTGAACGAGATGAGCCTATAATACAACCTACCATCCATTTGAAATTGGATCCATTCACAGTCTCGTACAGCCTTGATTTGACATTTGAGTCTGATGAGTCTTTGAGCTCTCCTATAGATCCGCAAATCGGTGATCCTGATGAGTTCGATTCTACTTCTAGAATTTCCAACTCCTGTGATGATGAATTTGCCATTGCAGATTCCTTCACATCCTTCAGCTTTGCTCTTCATTTTGAAGATGATCATTTTGATCCCTCAGGTATTGGTACTATGTCACCTTCAGTGGTTAGCTCTACCTGCATTATGTCTGAGGTTAACAATAGTGAAGTTGAAAATGTTTCTACCACAGTGACTTGTATCATATTTTTCTTTACGTACGTTTTAGAGATGATCTTGGTACTTATGTTTCTTGGAGATAGAATTCTTAGCTGGAATTATATTTGGTTACCGGTCCTTTTCGACATTTTCTTCGGTCATGGCAAGAATATTCGGAACCTTGCATATAGGTTTAGGCCTCCCCATTGTTATGATGCATTTGAGCCTATTACTATCCAAATTTGTAGACACCCCTTGAGTGTGCTTATCTTGCTCATGTTCGTTGCATTAGGCATAGCTTTGTCCCATGCGTTTGGAAGTAGTCTCGCATGTCCCTGACACTCGTCTGCTCTGATTAGGAGCATTCTTCCATAACTCCTTTGAGCTCGTTAAAAACAGTAAGGAGGTCACGCGTTTACTTTTTCGGGCTCGTTAAACCTTTACGGAAAATATTTTTATAAAGTCTTTTTTAAGCCCTTGTTATACTTTTTCAAAATCAAACAAGATTGTCGAGTATGCTTGTCATTTCAGACTCATTAAAGGATTTGAAGCGACATTCACTTAGGTATAAGTTTACCCCTTTTCTGGACCTTTGTGGATTAATTACGAAAAAGGTATACTGTAGTCATACGTGACTAGAAGAGTTCGTCTCTCATTGTTTTACTCTTTTTCGGGTGAGGAGACTAACTTTATGAAAAAGGACTTCACTTTTATATCATGTTGTGATTGCATTGCATCATCCTGCTTGCCGCTTGAGCCTTGTGCCGGCTCCCGCTTCCTCAATTTTTATCCTGGTGCCCGAGCACTTTTCCCCTGTCGAGCCCTGCAGAGCTTATATATTTGCCCTTAACAATTTGATGACCCTTTGA
Source organism: Larix kaempferi (assembly GCA_027924585.1). NCBI lineage: Eukaryota > Viridiplantae > Streptophyta > Pinopsida > Pinales > Pinaceae > Larix > Larix kaempferi. The sequence goes on along the minus strand of BSBM01001229.1, from coordinate 23,263,452 downwards.
CCTTGAGGGAACATACCCCCGAGTGTCCACATCTTGCATGCACTTCCTTGCATTGAGCATAGGTATGTTCCACTGCTTGGGACTAGTCTGCTAGCTATTTGACACTCGTTCCCTCACTTGTTGTATTATAAGCAATTTTATTCTTTTTCAAGCTTTTCCCAAATATGAAAAAGACCAAAAAAATCAAATATTCCAAAAAGCCGGACGGGATTATGGTCACTATTCCTTGTTGGCAGCTGTTGTGTCACCTTTGAAAATAGAATTCATTCCACTCCTTACATTATGAGTCAGGACTATAGTTGGGCCTTAGGAGCTGTACTTGTTTCTCAGTTTTCTCCACCGATTGGTTAAGCTTCCAGTCATTATGGAGCCTTCTATAACGCCTCCTGCATTGCACAGTTTATGTCGAGTCTATGCTGCCTGAGTCTATCCATCTACTCATGCTCTTGTTCAAAGGAAGTCCTGAACCAGTGTTAGCCACTCCTCAGATCTCTTGACTATTGCATGTTGGCCATCCTTATTGAGTCAGTTAGTTTCACCTAAGATCTTCCAAATCTTTTAGCATTGCTGGTACCTCATGCTGGTTGATGGGGGATGCCTTAATTCCCTCCTTCCAGCGAATCTTGTTCTGTCGACTTCAACTCATTTATTCTGGGATTTGAGGCTTAGAGTTCAGTTGAGTACCTTGAGGCTTGCTATCATTAGTGGCAGGTTCTATCGCCATCGAAATTTTTGGGAATACATCAATGTCCCCTGATCAATGGATTCATCCTAGTGTTCGACTTCAACCCATTTATTCACACTCCGATGATTGTGCTCTGTGCCTTGATGCCCATTTTCATTATTGGGGGGTCATCTCGCGTCTGTTAACGATATGCATCATTGACCGGTAATCAGACGATGTCTCAGCAGGTTCGACCTCAACTCCTTTATTCACTTGATGGGACTTGCACTGTCGAAGACTTGTGTAGAAGACCCCAGGCGATTGTGGCATTCAGTATGCTACATATGACTTTGAATTTACACCTGAGATATCACCTCTCAGATTTCAGCACTTTGTACCTCTAGTTTGCACTAGTTGTCTTCTTTTCAGCAGAAGACGATATCTTACTGTAGAGGGATCATGGCTATGATCACTTATCACATGTATCCATTATGTACTGCCTATTCATGGCCATTGTATCAGATTGTTGTACTATATCGACATGTATTTAGAGATACTATTGTATTATGATGAGTGAGCTGTTCTTTCCACTTGTGTCTCCATCACTCCACTTCTGAGTTTTATAATGTATTTCGGCCATCGTAGCACATTTCAGTCTCTGAACTCACACATTAGGGGGCATCTGTTACATAGAAATCTTCCACCCTATGAGCATCAGCATTCTTTGGCCTGTAGGATCCATTTCAGTGACTTAGATCCATTTTTATCCTTCAGTGATACCAGTTTGTCCTATCTTTATTCCTACCCTCCTGTTGCATCATTATAGCAGGAGTACCGGCGAGTTGCATCCCTATAGCCCGTGGGTAGCATGTAAAATGGTAAAAACCACTATTTTATCACTTTTCACTCCCAAAAAGCGGTCATTGGGTGACCTTTGGCTCTCCATCTGCCCAAGTAATGTCTCGATGAGTCCTTTCACCTACCTTTGAGAGGACTATATATTGAGCACATATGGCTTATGGATGAGAGGAAGAGGAGAATAGTAAAGGAACTCTAGTGGATTTTTCCCTATCTTGAGTCTGCACTCATTGATCCTTGTAGTTGTGAACCTCTTATGTTCACCTTCCAAACTCCTTCTAGTTTGAGTGTGCCATTCATGGAAGATTGAAGTGGTGGAGGCACAAGTGGATTGATCTAGATCTTGGTTCAGATTGGTTTCCGGCAAGAGGTCGTATCACTTTGTACTTCTTCTTGTTCATTAATAGAAATACTTGTATTCTCGTCCATTCATGGTGTGAATGTCATTTATTATACATTGGGTTACATTTGCTTGTGATATTATGGACCATTGTTATTGATAATGTTAATGTCAATTATATATTATATGTACTTGTTGGATATTGGCTGTCAAGACTAATTTGTAGATTACAAGTGTGTGGATTGAAAGCTCCAATGGGGATATACATTAAACATTGGATCGAGGTTGGTTACATTTCTCCATTATCTTAACATTGTCATTTATAATAGCATTGCTTTGAGAATTGAGTAGATTTATGGTAGTCATCTGTCTTTTGTGGTATTCCCAAGCCATAGTGAGTTTTCTCCAATACACCGAAGAAACCAGTTGGCCAGTTGGTGAGTAAATAACCCAAGCAGCTACGACCAACTGACGGGTGTGGCGGCTAGCGCCATCAACAAACCCTATAAAGTGTTCAGTTGACATCTGAAACACAAAAAAATGGATGCAGAAGACGTAACTACAACCATAAACAAAAACTAACTCGACAAAAAATGTACAACTATGATACATGAAAAAGCACAGATGCGTAAGGGTAGTACTTCTTCAGGTAGTGTCGGTCCTTGGAACCTCCTCATGAGATCGGGAAAAGATGTTGCGAAAATTGTTAAAAATATTGGTATACAGAACGATCTCATCTAGAAAACACTCTGCTCCGATAAAAATATTTTCGGTGACTCCAGGTTTAGTGGAAATGTTGATTGGGATGGTGCCCGATGTATTTGCCCTATTCCCTTCGGCAAAAACAACTTGTGAAGTAGAAGGGGTAGAGGACATGTCAAAATTTTCATTAGGTCTCGGAGAAAACTCACCTCTCTCTATCAAGTTTAGAACATGAAGTAAATAGGACTTGGGGTGCCTATGTTCCCGAGGGTGGTCCAGGCCTATCATAGCTTCAAAAAACGTTTCGTCAGAAGGAAAAACAGTGTCTAAACAATCAGGAGAGTGGGTAGAGTCGCTTGACCATGTAGGAGCATAGTCCATATCTGACTCAGCAGATACCAACGAAGTCATGATATGTTCTGTTGCGGCTTGTTGTGTATCTAAGTAGGTTACCTCTGCAACAGATACATGCACAACTGGTTCTGATTCAGTAGGGAGAATCCACAGATCTGTCGTTAAACTGATCGTGGAAGTCTCAGACGAAGAACATTCTTCAGAACCAATAAAATTAATGGGAGAAGGTAGTTCAAAAGTGCCTATTAATGACCCATAGAGACCTACTCCCAAACTCTCAGTAACCGGGCAGGATTGATCAACCAACAGGATAGTTGAATCCGATGAAGTCTGGTTTGTCTTCCGGGAAAACGAAAGTTGATCGACTGTGACGATCTTTCCTTCGTGAGGGAAGATTATGATCTGGAAAACAGCTGACAACACTGCCTGCATTGCATATGTCCAGCTCCTACCCAACAATGAGTTATAATTGAGCGGAGCATCCAGAACTTCAACCTCTACTGATACTAGTTTTCCTGCAAGCTCAACATCAAATGATGGTAAGACTCCGTGTGGACAGAAAGATCTTCCATCAATGGCGGTAAGTACCGTATTAGAGGGGGATAACTCAAGCTCACCTAAATCCTTCCATCAATAAATCGACATTACGCACATGGACGCGCCCTCATCTACAACAGATCGTCGAATGGTCATGGGACCATGGACAACCTCTATCTGGAGAGCGATGTGGTACAACAACCGGAACTTGATATCTTTCATATCAAAACGAGCAAGCATGTTGGAAGAGTCTACACTTCCAATCATTGCGAGGAGTTCATTGCATTGTAATGGACAACTTTGTAGTACCTCCAAGGTGGACATGGCACAAGGAGTTTGGAATAAATCCTCCACTACATTGTAGTTGGAGGAAACCCTCGCGTTGGGGTTGTGCACATCCCTTTTGAAGACACCTTTCGGAATCTTTGGCAGCGAATCCACCGATCTCTCGATGTGGAGAGGGGTAGATGACTCAGGAACATCCTTCTGCTGCGGGTCTGGGGTATAATTTATTGCACGATTTTGCAAAAGAGCATATGAATTAACCATATTAATGAATGACTGATCAGCTGAGTTGGCACGAGTAGTGCCCCCAGCACCAAAGCTGCCAGAAGCTGAACTCTATCCATGAGGAAAGGGTCTTTTAAGACAACAGGTTTCTTTTCATGGATCAACTTCTGGGCTTCTTCCATTAGAGGGAATTGATGGGTAAGGTGGTCGTCTTGACCTTCCTTTTTTCCTTTTTACCCTCCTCGACATTTTGCGTGTTCTTGGGATTTTGTTGGTTTCCCTCCCCTTTCTTGCCCTTTCTTTTGTTGTTGGTCTTCTGAGAGCCCTTTTGGTTTGTCTGCACCCATTGTACAGATTCAGTTTTAGAAGGGGAGGATGCAACATCAATTGCTTCTGCAGCAGGCTATTTGACTGACAAGGCGTGAACCTGCTTTGTTAAGGCATCAAACGCCGCAGAGTCAATTGAACCCACAATGCAATCAGCATGTGGTCCAGGTTTACCTAAGTCAATGTTAGACCTCAACACATCAGGAATAATCTCATATAAGAGCCTAGACTAAGCGTAAACCAAGTCAAGCTGCTGGGTTCTCAAAATGGATTCCTCTTAAGAGGATACCCCTGAAGTTGCAACTTCCTTAGAGATATAACAAAGGAGTGATTTAAGGTACCACTTGAACACAAATGCAGGAGGGATGTTGGCTTCGATGAGCCTCTTTCTCCTTCGCCACTCCTGAATGTGATAAGATAGATGAGTGGCCTTGTTCTGTGAAAATGCCGACAGAAGGTCTGTGCCGGAATCGTATCGGACATGAAGTTGAAAGTGGTTCAAGAAAACAGTGGCTAGATCCCAAAAGGTGCCATAAGCAGCTGTCGGTAGTTCAATATACCATTTGGCTGCGACACTTGTCAAGGTTCTTTGAAAGAGCCTTAACTTAATGAAGTCATCATTCAACAAATTCGAGGAGCACCAAAGATGAAAAGTTGTGATATGGTCACCAGGGTCATCACCAGTCTTGCCTTCAAACTTCAGGATGTCTGAGGGAAACTTAGTGGGAGCAGGTGGCCATGAAGGATCATGGCGCACAGGGTCGTTTGTGAGTTTTGAAAGATTTGGAAAGTTTAAAGTTGCCATAAATGGTAAACGTGGTCGTGCCGATGGAATTTGATAGACTGGAAACTGGTATTGGTTATTTCCCACTACCTGATTTGTGTACTGTTGGTTGGGGTTGCCCCCAACCATCGGTTGTGAAACGAAAGGATTGAAATTGCTCCACCCAAAAGAAAGCGGATTACTTCTCGGGGCAGTGGTCTATTGCGGTTGGGTGTTAACCCCACTGTACTGTGGATTAATAAAATTACCCCCTCCTCCAGCAAACAAAGAGAAAGGGATACTCCTTGTAGGTATATTTGATGGATTGACATTGTAACCTGCATAGAGGTTAAATCCAGGCATAGTAGTAACGGATGGTGCCGTCATCATACCCATAACAAGTATAGATGAAGACGGGATCGATCCTACAGTGGAAGTTGAATCAATAGCTTGAGTTACACCCTGGAACTGTTGTATATCAGACGACTGAGTAAAATTCACTGCGGGTATCCCAGACAAAGGGACATTATTCGGTCCAAAAGTAGGGTTGGAAACTGAGGTAGATGTCGAAGCTAATGAGCTTGGCATGCCTAGAGTACCATCATTAAAAATAAAGGATGGAGTCGAAGCAGAAGAATCCTGCGACGAAATCGCTTGGCAGTGTTTGTGAAAGAAGGATTCCTTGTAGTCATAGAAGTTGTGGGAGTTTGTGGAATTCGCTGCTCGTTTCCTGGGTTAGTCATAGTGTAACCAAGTGTAAAAAAGTAAGCACTATACACAGGTTGTTGAAAACCTACAGGTGCCAAAAGTGGATCGTTGGGTCCAGTAAGAGGAGGGTTGAAAGGAGTACTGAACTCTCTAGAAGTTAGGTCCTCAACCTCCACAGTATCAAAGACTTGTTGATCTGGGGTTCTGGGTTGTGGTTCTCCAAGAACCTATGTTTCTCCCGTAAGTTCAAAAGAACCACGAGAGTTTTTCCTCCGGCATCGCTGTGGCGGTGGAGTCTCCATAATGGGAGGGGGAAGGTTTTTCAACCTTTGAGACTGATGAAGATGTTGGTCCTCCACAACTATAAAAATAAACTAAGTAAAAACCTAGTGGCCACTACAACTGAGGAGAAAACAACATACCACTAAAAAATTTCCTAAGTGATAAAAACCAAGCAATCAGATGGAAAATACTCTCAGAAGTAAGTTTGGGATGATTAGGGCCCATAACATACTAATAGAGTACTGACGGTTAGTTACGTGGCGTCTAATGGACGTCCTCTAGGTGCAAGCATTTGAATCACCAAACCGCCCTCCTGGGATTACTGCCAAAGGATTACCTTCCACGTCTGTCCGAGGTGAAGTGGGAATAACCTCCCACTCTACCTGTAGATCCCTACAAGGTTATGATACTAAGGCTACCACCAATACGAAATAACTTGGGGGGGACAATCATCATCCTGGTCGAAACGCATGGGCAAGGTAGTAAGGCCCGAAGTTTGAGAGGACCTCCATACGCGAATCAACTCTGGTTTATGGTTGAAAGGAAAGTGAGGGGATATCCTCAACAATTCCAATCTCCCATGGCCTCGTGCTTAACTCTGGTTTGAGTAGAGCATCCCAAGACTATTTGATGGAGATGGATTTACCTAATAGATAGTCGTACTATGATTGTTGAGTAATGAAGCCAGTTTCGGATAGTTTAAGGTGATTTAAATCCAAAACTCTAACCTAATCTAGTTGATGATGTGTATTCCTAAAAAGAAAAATGTTGCTAGTAAATTTGAAGAAGATTTCTTTTTAAGGGCTACTTTTTAATCAAGGGTTGTAGTGCGGTGTGTGGAATGGTTTCGACAGAAAAGTAAAGTGCATGTAAAGTAATGTTTTCAAATTCACAAGACACTTTTTCTTTTCGTTTATATTCTTTCGAAAACTGAAAACTAGGCAATCCTAAAGCAAATTTCTTTTTGTATTTTTCTTTTAAATTTCAAAGCAAAGCAAATTATGCTACTTCAAAACAAAGATAGACCTTACTACTAAGCTACTTAAAACACTTTTGTCTTCTCTGATAATCCTAAAAGAAAAAGAACTTGTAAAAGAGCAAGTAAGACCTAAAGGTAAAGTGTGAGTAAGACAAACACCTAAATGGCTCAAACAAACAAATCGAAAGACTTGAGGAAGACTCAACCTACCAAGTTGTTTTGAAAGAAAACACTTTGGGCTTGGAAACGAAGTGTAAAAGAAATAAGGAAAAAGAGATGCTTGTAACGGAAAGGAAGACTTGAAAAGCTGCTCCTAAGCACCAAAACCCTAAGAAAACACTAAGCCAAGCAAAGGAGTAGGTAGGCGAACCAAAAAGTGACCCTACTAACACACGAACTTAAAAGAGAAGTAAAAGTAGAAGGATTTGACTCACTTGGATTGAACTGAAAAGACAATCAGAAAGTATCTAAACCAAGCAACCTTTCAAAAGGCACCCTAAGGACTCAAACTTAGGGTCAAACCCTAATAGAAAGGATAAGACACAATGAAAGTGTGATATTGTTGCCACAAACAAAAAATGTTAAGGACGCAAGTTTGTATGATTGCAACAAGCAACTAGGGTAGAAGTGTGTAGCTATGTCTACAAGAGAGTAGTGCACAAACTTCAAAAAAGGGCTAGAAAGCAGTGAAGACACTTTAACCAAGTACTCAAGCAAGCAAAGACAAACTGAAGGACTTAGAGAGGTAGGTAAGACTCAAAAGAGACATAGAAGTCTTAGGGGTTAGCCAAGGAAGCAAAGAAACATGCTGGAAGTGGAAGCAAACCACTGGAAATAAAACCCTAACAGAAAACTGGAAGACACAGGAAAATGCACTACTATGCAGTGCATAAACTAGCGTACCCTAGAAAATATGCGCTACTATTCAATGTACAAACCAACGCTCATCAGGAAAGATGCGCTAATGTAAGTAGGGTAAACTAGCGCACATGTCTCAGAAGGACAGAAACAGGCTTTGCAACAACAAATTGAAATGAATCAAGCAACAAAGAATAGGTGACAAAGACCTATAAGACCTCTCAAAGAAAAAATAAACTGGAAAAGTCTGGAAGAAAAACCTAACTAGGCCTCCTAGAGCAGAAAAACACACGGTTACTCCCCAACGGAGTCACCAGTCTGTTGTTCAGGATTTAAACCTTATAGTGAGGAGAGACACTACCAACTTGGGAGGGTTTGACAGGTAAATACATTCATTATATTGCATTTAGTTCCTACAAATGAAAGAGATCAAGATATCAAAAAATGTACCTTTAATCGACGGATGGTCCTAGCTTTCGCTTGATGAACATGCAACACAAAGGAAACCTTCCTCAGCGTATCTTGACTGTAATAAATATGATGAATATTGAAAGTTATCAAACATCAACAACAATCAGATACTAAACCAAATAAACATACAATCCAATAGACATTCGATTTGGGACATGAAGGGTATTTCCACCTTTTATTGTCAAAGAAACATGAATCGGTACAAATATACCAGATCAGTCAAGATGCTTCTGCAACCGAGTCCTGGGCTCCTTCTCTTCACAATGACTTGGGAATTCCTCCAGCGTAACAACACTTATTGGGACAAGGTAGGCAGTTAGAATCGAGAGGTGGTTGAATTGGGAGGTTGGGGAAGTTGTAGAACCAACTTCAAATAACCCCAATTCGTAATCTTAATATATTTTTTGATTTCATCTTAAGATGTGTACGGCTTTCATACAACAAGAGTAGCGCACAGAGATCAACTTTCATGCTTTGCAACAAGCATTTACAACTTTTTGGAAAGTGTGCGTCGACTTTCCATGAGGAAAGCATCGCATCTTTTGATGTGTGCGCTGGTTTGCTAGAGCAATAGTAGCGCACATGTGGTGAAATCAGGAGAAACAGTAAATTTCTCAGCTGAAGAGTGTACTACCATCAATAAGTCATCTAGGCCAACCTATCTCTTCAATCCATGCTGTCCTTTTGTGTGATCGACAACGCAATGTGATCACGGACGGAGAAGTGCATATTTAACCTATAACAACGTAGCTCCACAATATTCACATTCCAACTGGTGATCGCAATGAGAAATCTATTCCAGGTGAACGCGGGCCTATATAAATTTCCTTTGACGTCAATTCCATCGTTGTAAAGTTTCATTTAATTCAATGGATGCATTATGTAGCACCCAAGCTCATTTCCTTTCTCCTTTGAAATTCAAAAAGTGTCGATGATGTAGCTACATGAGTTCTCCTTACTTGTCTAGCAGACCTACAAATAAAATAATTAATAAATGTATTTTTATCCTTCAAAATGACAAGTCATCCCTAGTGAAACTGTCAAGTTGGCTCAGTAAGGAATTTACCAAAAAGTAAAGTATAAATAGAATTGTTGGTCCTCCCATTTGCACACTCATCTCAAGCAAGTTCGCTCAAGCAAGGGAGTTTGAATTTTTGGGTAGAAAAAGAAATTTGTAGCTGATTTCTTTGGGCATCTATTATTCTTGTACTTTTATCTTCATTGTACTGAATCTTTGAGTAGGAAAGGGTTGCTGGGTTTTTCCCAAGTTTGGGTTTTCCCAGGATAAAATCTTGTGTCTATTGTTATTGTGCATAGTTGTTCTTTCTGTGATCCTATATTGCTTATAAGTTGAAAGAGATGAAAATTATATTGATATAATTAAAAATTATAACATGGTTTCAAAGCAGTACTGAAGGATTCCAGTGATCCCTACAGGATGGAGAGATCAAGAGGGAGCCCACACAAAACAATAAAAGATAAGTAGTTGTATTTGTCATTATTGCTCTTGTAGATCATATCTGAATGTTCATAACAGTTATATGCATATTTGTATTCTTAGAATCATGAAGTGTGTTATGCATGATTATATGATTGAGATTGACTAGTATTAGGATTTTATAGTGCATGTTATGTATATATTGAGTAAGCAAGCTGTAGTGTTGCACAACATTCCTTGAACCCTAGATGGAACTAGTCTAGGATGAAACCTCTTTGCTAACATATTGGAGCAGTGCACGCTCTTGACAGTATGTTATGGTGGAGATGTAAGGCATCCAAATAGTCATGAAGTATGTTTTGGATATGGATGGATGTTGTGTCGAAGCATGGATAAGATGCTTACATTATTGTGTGAACTATTGTCATTGAAATATGATTATGCAATTTTGTTGACTATTTGACAAAATCTGACTTGTAGGGAAAGACCATATGCTATGGCCTACAAGAGAAGGATGATGGGACTTGTTCTGAAGAGCAAATGATGGATGTGTAGTCAGCTAGATTAATATCCCATTGATACTCAATTTTTGAGAGGGAGCAGGATGCTCATATTTGACTCTCAAGATCAGATGGTGGGATGGCTTCCATGACAGAGGAAGAAGTTACAATGGATTTGATGAATATTCCACAGTAAAAACATACATATGTGGATCTACAATATTAAGCATGTAGTAGATGGAAGCATTAAGAAACAAAAAGATATATTTGTTGCTAGAGGATTCTCTCATAAAGAGGGATTTGATTATAACAAGACATTTGCTCCAGTTGTACGATACACAACCATCAGATCGATCATAGCTCTAGCTTCAGATATGGGATGGACATTACATTAGATAAATGTTAAAAACTACTTTCCTCAATGGAGTGATTGAGGAATAAATCTACATTGAGAATCCAGAGGGTTTCGAGATTCATGGGAAGGAATCCCATGTGTGTAGATTGAAGAAGGACTTGTGTGGCCTCAAGCAAGCACTATGCGCATGGTATGCCAGGATTGATGGATACTTGGTGAGTTTTAGATTCACCAAGAGTGAGGTAGATTCCAACCTTTATTACAAGTTTGAGGATGGTAGACCATTAATTATAGTACTATACATTGATAATTTGTTTCTCATAGGAGACGAGAAAATTACTGAGTGATGCAAGAAAATGCTAGCCTCTGAGTTAGAGATGAAGGATCTTGGTCTGATGCATTACTTCTTGGGTTTGGAGGTGTGGCAGATACACAATGATATTTTCCTGAGCCAAGGAAAGTATACCATTGATATCTTGAGGAGATTTGGTATGTTGGACTGTAAGTCCATGAACACACCCATGGAGACAAACTTGAAGAAGTTGAGTGACTCAGCTTCGGAGTTAGAGTTGATAGATCCCAACATGAACATACAACTATTCGGTTCATTGATGTATCTAGTTAAAACAGGACTAGATGTCTACTTTGCAGTGAGTGCTCTCAGTCAATTTATGTGTGAACCGAGACAGGTACATTGGGTTGCTGCGAAGCATGTGCTGAGATACTTACGTGGCACTGTGGGATATGGAATGAGATATGATTCTAGGAGTGATATGAGATTGCATGGATACAACGATTCCGATTGGGAAGGAACTGGTGTGGACAGGAAGAGAACCTTTGGGTGTTCTTTCAGTTTGGGTTCTGTAGTGATTTCCTGTTGCAGTAGGAAGCAACACTCAGTAGCATTGAGCACTGTAGAAGAAAAGTATATTGTAGTAAGTGTGGAAGCACAAGAAGTAGTATGAATTCAGAAGATCTTTTTAGGATTGTCCAGACAGACACTTGAGCCTACCATAATTCATTGTGATAATTAAAGCTGTGTGAATATTTCAATGAATACGGTATCTCATGATAGATTGAAGCATGTGAAGATCAAGTACCACTATATCGTATATATGGTACAAAGAGGAGCAGTTTAGCTTCAGTATATCCCGACTAATGATCATATTGCAGACATTCTCAATAAGCCTGTTTACAGTGAAAGACTTGGAGTATTGGAGAATGCTTCCCTCAGTGAGAGGAAGTGCTCATAGTCCAGGTAGGACAGGGGGTCCTTGTAGACCGATAATGAGTTTAGTACATGTAGGATAGTTAGTCCTTGTAGACAGATAATGAGCTTAGTCCAGGTAGGACAGGCAGTCCTTGTAGACCGATAATGAGCTCAGTATATGTAAGAAAGATGATCTGTGTAGACCAATAATGAGCTTAGTCCAGGTAGGATAGGAGGTCTTGTGTATACTGAAATGAGATTAGTTTAGTTAGGACTATTTTTCATGTGAGGAACATTATCTTGTGTGGAGAGGACTCTTGCGTAGAGTATACTTGGATCCCTGTGTGGGATATTGTCCAGTTTGGATGGTGTTGAACCTTCTTATGATGACGATATGTACGAGTCCAACCATGACAATCAGATGATGCCATATGTTTGAGTCCAGTTGTGACAACTAAATGATGAATTGATGTGTTCCATCGTGATTGTACCTCTCTAGCTAAGAGGGAGCGTTGATGATGTAGCTACATGAAGTATCCTCACTTGTCTAGCTGACCTACAAATAAAAAATTAATAAATGTAATTTTATCCTTCAAAATGACAATCCGACCCCAATGAACCTGTCAAGTCGACTCAGTAAGGAATTTACCAAAAAGTAAAGTATAAATAGAAGTGTTGCTCCTCCCATTTGCACACTCATCTCAAGCAAGTTTGCTCAAAGAAGGGAGTTTGACTTTTTGGGTAGCAAAAGACATTTGTAGCCGATTTCTTAGGGAATATATTCTTCTTGTACTTTTATATTCATTGTATCGAATATCTGAGAAAGAAAGGGTTGCTGGGTTTTTCTCGAGTTTGGGTTTTCCCAGGATAAAATATTGTGTCTATTGTTTATGTGCATAGTTGTTCTTTCAATGATCCTATATTTCTTATAAGTTGAAAGAGATGAAAATTATATTGCTATAATTAAAAATTCTAACAAAAAGGTTGTAACAACTTCCAATCTGTGAAGACCACGAAGTTGGCATGCTAGGGTTCACGCTATTCTGAATTTTCTACTCAGCTACTAGACATGTAGTTCCATGCTGCCCAGGTCTAAGAATTGGACACTAGCTTCCAATATTAACTCGCAGTTCTTGACTCCACTCAACTCCCTTTGAGATAATTAGGGTTTACACATCAACATAAACTACTCTATGTGGAGATCACTCCTCCTCAAGCATCAAACAACTTCAACGCTAGAAATTATCATGAGCATAGTAACAATGTAGAACATCGACTCTGTGCTTTTTTCATATCATAAGAAACATTTGGGCATTGAGATGCTCTTTGTTGTAAAAGCATCCATTGGCCAAGATGATCTGAGAAACATTCTATCCACAGATGATCTGTGAAATCCAAAATTAGGCGATCTTGATAACCAAATGCTCTACAATACAATGTAAAGCGATTCACCCACTCTCCACAGTGGCATCTCTTGGTCTCCATAAGCTTCAACGGATCATTGTAGCAAGGAAAGCGAGTAGTCCCTGAAAAGTTTTTGCACCTATACAGTTCAACAATATTTGAGCGAAATTGAAGGTCCAATATTATTACTAGGAGATGAGAAGACCAAAAGTTCCCCCACTCTGTGTTGCTAGCCATATCGCTAGATTTTGGGAGAGGAACTTGACATTTAGGGATTGCATCTGCACATATCGGGTATTATTCTCCACAACCAGTTCTTCAGGTAGTCTAACTTCAATGCATAACTTTTGTGTATTCAATTTACCCAACTTCAAATGAAGTCCACGATCTTCAAGCAACAATATTTGAGTATGAGGATATTGGCACCAACACAACTCCAACAATTTCACTAGTCTTCACGATTGTAATCCCAATGTGAGGCCATTTCATTCAACCTCGCGCAAAGTTCCACCATGACATTGACCTCAAACAACCTCTTGAACAACACTCACAACATAAGTGTGAAGAGCCCATGCAATAGTGGAGCAAACTTAGCCACCACAATAGTTTAAGAATTAGGGTTTGACCCTATGCACAACTTATAATATCTTTCAGTGGTGGTTTCTGGAGAAAGGATCACAACTTCATCCGAGGAGGTTTCCATTCAAATTAGATTTTTCACACTCAAAGTATCCACGTCTAGGGTTTCCTTCTCTAGGATATTGCATATCCTTCACATGTATGTATCAACAATACTCGGAGTTTAACATTATAAAATGCCAACAAATTTTTCCATAGGTTCGATGGCACTCACACATCACATCCCCACGTAGCATTCAAAATGATACATAACACTTGTTGGTTGGATTAATTGTCTAATTAATTAAAGAACTGAAACTCCCAAACATAAATTATCAACCCGAGGAAGTCTTTTATTTCAAAGCTATCGTGCAAGATCTATGCAAACACAATTTCTACCTGACACTGTTATCTATTGGTATGAAATCAAAACTGATTATAAACTAGATCACACCTTCTTGAAAATAAATCAAACCTAAAATCTATTCATAAAACCAAACTGTAAATATAATCACACTTCAAATAAAATCAATTCTTTATGAAGTAAGATCTAATTGCATGAATTTAAAATCTAAGTGCTATGTTGGCCAACGATCTATCAAAAGAAATTAACATGAAAACAACTATGATAAATCTAATGAATGAAAGCATACATCTATGATAAATCTAATGAATGAAAGCATGAACTAATTAATAAGCAAATCTACATAACAACACACTTACAATCAACACTAGCATTTGCTCAGGGAAGATGGCCCTTCCTCCACTGAGTAGAGCTGGATCTCCACAATGAAAGTCTACAACTACATAATTAAGAAACTGCTGGCATGTATTATCAGAATGAAATTGTTACATCAGAGTCTGGATCAAATCCTACAGCATAACATTTCTTTCTCTCTTTCTCCCCTTCCTCATGAGATTGATTACATATTTATACATAAGAATCCTTCATGAGGATGATAAAACGAATTCCCAACTTGGAATCAGTTTCAACAAATTACTAATTTATCAAACCACCCGCAACAGTAAATCTGAGAATTACACGTTCAGAGAACTAGTTGTATAGCTCAAACCATATCTTTGTTTGGTAATTTCCTTGCGAGTCAGGTAAATGAGGCCGTTGCGCACAAAACCCATGTCCCAGATTTTCGAGATTCATCTCCAACTGCCCGCAAATCAAGACACGATTCACTATGTTCTTATCTGGCACACGTTTCTGGTTGGAACAATTTGAGTATGAGCTGGAGGCTTCCATGTTGGACTTGAACACGGATTGAAGTCACAAATCCACATAATTAATCATAAGATGAAACCATGTTGTGAAATATCCATGTGGATGTGTGCTACCATGCCAACTTCGGAGGCTTGAACCATGGCTGCTACAGTTTCTAATATGAACAATCACTCAATAATTCATCATCAGTAAAATTATGCATAAGAGTCTTCAATTCATCAAAAATAAAGAAAAATTATCATGATTAACAACTAAAGCATCAATAAGATTAATATGGCATTTCTCGAGCAGTTACAACAAATGGATGGAAAATAGAATGATAAATGGGCGATAATAGGAAGAAGATGGATGAAATAAGTAATGAAAATAGGGACAAATCCGTGATCCAACAACACTGATAATCCAAAATTCAAATGATTTTTTCAACCACTAGACCACACAAGATGACAGACTACTGTAATAAATACTTCGATTCAAAGAACTCACACTCTCTTTGAATATGATCATAGTGAAAGAGATTTTAAATTGTCAATGTGATGTGATCTAGTCTCATTTTGATGATGCGGATTCAAGAGATATTCCTTCTTTGAGATTCTCTTCACATGGTGGGGCCATGCATATGTAATGAAAACTATGTAAAAAGGTGAAGTTCCTTTCGATGAACCATTCCTTCCTGACACGTTACAACTCAATGGAGCCACACTAGATATTCTTGACACCTTCACTAATATGGAGAAATAATAGAACAATATCAAACTTCAACAACTACACACTCCATAGATCAAATTATCATGGAAAGGAGGAAACCAAGAGAGCAACAAGATAGCCCGCGAACCAGGTTCACTAAATGCAACAACCGCTCCTTCAAGCACATTGGATCACGATAGTATCCATGGTGGGAGTCTCACGCTTCATAATGGTGGAAAGGAGATAGACTCCATGAAATGTATCATTGCAATAGTATCCACTCCCCGCAGAGAGGATCACCATATGAGTCGTCACACTTCAATGCATCTCCAATAAAGAGGTCACATCTCACACAAATTGGAGGAGAGAGGTTGTGTGCACCACGAGAGAGGTCTTGACCATAAACAAGAGAGAGTAGTCTTCACCATGATCAAGTGAGAAAACTACATTGAACTCACAACACTACACCAACGGGTCCACGCTCTCAAGAAGAGATAAATTCACAAGTTGAATCCAAATATGGCTTCCACCCTCACGCTTTACCAAATCTAACTTGAACATAGCTCATTACAAATGCCCCACCAAGCAGATGCAACAAAAAAGTTAGGGTACAAAAACACTGATGGAAAAATATGAGAGAAATGATAAATGCTCTCAAGACTGACTCTGTAGGTGCATAAATAATGAATTTAGATTCAGAGAATGGAACTGGAAAGTGAGCAATTATTATACCTGATTATGTTACCAAAGCACTGAGGTCCAAGAATCTAATGGGGGATTCGCTGCATACATTGCAGGAATGCATAATGGCGAGTAGGAGGCAAATACACGTCTTTGAAATATGGAAAATGAACATAGCGAAAGTATAGGAGTTATGGCAATTTTATTGATGATAAAACACTAAGGGTAGGTGCTGGAAGATATCCTATGTAATACCCCCATTTTTACCCTTAGGAAATATTGGCTTTTAATGTAAATATTGTATATATGCAATGTAAGTTTCCCTAGCGTGGAGCTCAAGGCCAAGGCCCCGATAGTGTATGCTCGGATTTAATTAAAAGGGAAAGAATTTGATATTTCGTTACCCATGTGCTATTAAGCCATGGAACATTGTAAAATGATGTAAATATTAATATTGCAATAAAATACCAAAAACTGGCTATGGAAGCAACTAATTAGAGGGGGCCATGTGTATCCACTAGGAAGTGGTGAGGGGGATTGTGGGGTTGAACCATATGTTTCCAAATGTCATCTTGAGAACCCATTTGACTTTCCTTACTGACATTTAATTCAGTTTTAAAGAAGTGGTTGAAGAAATTAGTCCATGGCTTCAATGGAGCATGTGAAGCCCATAAATTCGTATGACAGGTATGGGATCTGTTTCCTTGACCCACAAGTCACTCTACCTCATGGGAATTCGTTCTTCCTCATTCCCATTCCATTTTGGATCATAATAGCTTCAGTTTTCATCCATTACACAGACTAAATAGTGAGAAAAATAAAAAATAGAAACTTTGCATTAACCCATGTTTTGAAGTGCCATAAACGCCCATAATTTCGTGTTCACAATGAAATTCAATGGGGGATCCATAGACATGAACCTTGGGGCGAATTTGAGAGTGTTAGATACCCATAAATCCATAGAAAAACCCAGTTTTGATAGCCCAAAAATCCAATTACGGGATTGAGTCATTTGGTCACCGAATTGTGAGAATCCAAGTGTGAATGATAGAATGGAGGTTGGGATTGCTTGATAAACCCAGTGAAGGCTAGAATCTCAAGGATTTATCAACTTAGACCTTTCAATGCCCACCTTGAAGAGCACTGGAGGGAAGGGACTCCTGAGAGACTGTGCAAAAGAGAAGGGGACCTTCCTTGTGTTAGGTGTGGTAGGTATTGTGGGTGCCAAAGTTGTTTGAGTTTATCTTGAGATGCTTGTAGCTCTATTGTTGAGCTCACTAGCTTAACGTCTTTCTCCATTGTCTTTTGCATGCTTGATAAACCCAATTGTGTATTGGATTAGCATGACTGTTGCTGTGAAACAATGGCTGTGAGTGAGCCTGTTTAGTTCCTCCTTAGTGAATACACAACCCAGCTCGAGGGTTGTCTCTCAGCTGAAAGAATACAGGCTGGACAGAGACCTATGGTTGGGTGGAATGTTGCTCTCACATATCCAGTTGCTTGGACAATTCATTTTGAAGATAAGTATTCTCTATGGTTTAAATTATATTCTTTCGGTGTTCTTTCTGCAATGTTTAATTTGATGATTGTTATCAGTATATGTTGAATGCATGATGCAATTGTGTGTGGATAGTGTATCATTCCGTTGTGTTTAATTGAAGTATGAATCTACACACATAAGTTTTTATTTATGATGAATTTTCTAGTAATGAACGGGGATGAGTTTCCCAAATAAGCCACAGAACGTTACTCATGTTTCCTCCCTTGCATCAGATCGACGGGAGGGGACATGACATAGTGGTATCAGAGCCCATGTTACAGCACTGGGGCTGCTTGGGCCAAACTGTGAGTTACAGGTAGATATCAAAATGTATTAATGTGGTATTGAAGAAGTTGGGCTGACATTGTGATTGGAAAAATGACAAAATCAGAGTTCTCAGGTGTGGTAGGGGATCACACCATTGCATAGAGCTCTCAAAGAGATTTCCAACGGTACCAGACTCACCTTATTTGGTTAAAGGATGAGGGAGATATGAGCTCTGAAATTTGTTGGAGTACAGGTGTTTCCGCAATTGCGGATTGCGGATTACGGAAACGAAAATTTTCAAATTTGCATTTTGGATTTCCACATTTCCAAACCCACATTGCGGATTGCGGAAATGAAAAATTTTCAAATTTGCATTTTGGACTTCTGCATTTCCGAACCCACATTGCGGATTGCGGATTGCAGAAGCAACATTTCCAAAGTTGAAAATTTGGCGTTCCGCATTCCGAGTTCCGCAGTACGGATTGCGGATTGCGGAAGCGACATTTCCGAAGTTGAAAATTTGGCATTCCATAGTACCGATTGCGGATTGCGGAAGTGACATTTCCGAAGTTGAAAATTTGGTGTTCCGCATTCTTGAGTTCCGTAGTACGGATTGCGGATTGCGGAAGTGACATTTCCGAAGTTGAAAATTTGGATTTTCGCATTTCCGACTTCCGCAGTACGGATTGCAGATTACAGAAGTGACATTTTTGAAGGTCGAAAATATGGTATTTCGCAATTCCAAGTTCCGCAGTACGGATTGCGGATTACTGAAAGGGTATTTTCCGGAGTTGAAAAATTGGCATTCCAACTTCCGCATTGCGGATTGCGGAAGCTAGCTAAAAAAAAAGTATAGAGCCTGAAACTTGATTTTTGGATAGCAGTAGCATGTAGAATCAAAATTGGATGAGTTATATGGTGTTATGAGGCCATTAGTAGAGGCCATGAAAGAACCAGAGAGGGTCCTGAGCCCATTATGCTCTAATTTGGCATTAAATGAGAAATATTGGCTTTTACAAATCGGAGTCCCGACACTTGACAGAAGGTTGGATTGAGATGAAATCGATATGGAACAGCCATGGAGAAAGCACCATGTTAATTTTGGAATCTTGGAGCCAAAATACAGAGGATGTGGATTCGGGGTGAGCGAGCAGGCCAAAAAGCACTATTCCGGGCCATGTTTTCAGAATTTTGAAAATCTTGCAAGACATGGAAGTGTCCCCAAATGTTGTATTCAAGAAATTTACTGAAATCCACATTTCATATTCTCATTAATACAGACATTTTCCGTTAGACAAAGATTTTCCAAAAATGCTCAGTTTGTAAGATAGCCATTTTTGGCCAAAAATGTTGAAATTTTGGAAACAGTTAAAAGTTAAAAGTAGACAAACCCATAATTTTATAGAATATGAATGGTACATCGGAACAGATATCTGAAGGTTGCTGATTGTTCCTTGTTATATGGAATAACTTTTCCCAATAGAAATGTTTTCATGATTCCTCCCATATTTGCTTCTACAAGTAGTTGAAGTTGGCATTTCAGAATAAAATATAGCTGTGTAAAAAGTGCATAATTGTGGTAAAGATTGTCATTTTTGGAGTAATGTAAATTCCACACCTGATGTCAGAATGAAGCATATGGATAGGCATTGGAAAACGTATCTATCAAGGAATAGTGATAAATAACCATAATTTGAATGAGGTTATCATACAACATAGATATTTAGAGAAGAAAAGTGCCAGTGACTATTTTGACAAATTGTTGTCAATATGGGCAATTCCCAGAATTGCATGAATGGGCAAAAGAAATGAAGGCATAATAGCCTTCATAATTATTCCATGAGTTTATTTATGTTAAATAATGATGGTTTATGTTTCTATATGCATTCTTAAGATGTCTGATAAATATTTTCATAATGCACAGTGATTGCAGCTGATAAGATCTGAATAGTTATAACAGAGGCAACATACAGGGAAAGGGGTCTCCAAAGGAAAATGGTGACCATGAATGATGCTTAGGATCCTTATGAGCATGATGAATATGTGCTAGGAGAAATTGTGCATGAAGACAATGCTGAAACTGAATCCAATGGGAGAAGGGAGCAAATAACTCCTCATAATTTAGTGGAAACCATGGTAAAATTCAATGAAAGATTGATGAAGGCTTAGGAAGAACAGAACCAGCTCAATGCAGCTATTTTGCAGAGCCTCACTGATATGCAGTAGAGGATAAACCTTGGGTCCAACCCAAGCAATGCAGGCAAAGAAGGAAGAGATGCAGAGAGTCGCTCTAGAGGTCGTTCAAGGAAGAGGACTCCAAGCCCAAGGAAGAGTTCCGTGAGCAAAAATCATAGAACACCTTCCTCTAGATATTTTTCCAGCAGATCATGTGACTCCAAAGGTTCTCAAATAATTCCAATGCATACTTCTAGCAGGTTTGATGGAACAAAGAAGTTCAAGGGAATCCTGCAAGGAGAATTTAGGAAGGCAAGGCCTCCCACATTCGATGTAGAAGACAAGACTGGCCAAGAGGCAAAGGCATGGCTTCTTGGGATGAAGAAATATTTCAGGATTCATGATTACTCAAGGAATGAAAAGGCCAAAATTTCCATTTATAATCTAAATGGCAGAGCTTCAATTTGGTGGGAACCTCTCTTACAAGTAAAAGGGATAAGTGAAAGGAAGTTCAGCTGGGAGAGATTTAAGAAGTACTTCAAGGAAAAATACCTTTCTGCTAGGTATTATGATAGTAAGAGGAAAGAGTTCAATGAACTCAAGTTGGTACAAAAATATATGGAAGAGCATGTCCATAAATTTTTGGAATAGTTGAGGTATGTGGACTATATAAAAATGAGAGAGTAAAGATCCAATGCCTCCTTGGGAGTCTACCTCAAAGTTTCAGAGATAGGATTGAGTTTGTTAATCCACCAAGTCTTGATGAAGCCATTAGGATGGAAATGCATTTCTATGAGAAGAATAAAGGAAAATAAGAGGTTCAAGCAGAATGGAAGGGAAATCCAAGAGGGAGGTTTGATCAAAAGAAAAGTGGCTTCAACCCACCATTCAAAAATCAGCCCATAACCTTTCCACAGGGGAAGCAAGCAAGGAGTGGATTCAAGCCAGTAGTAGCAGCAGATGAAGCATCAAAATGACCACTTCAGTGTTGGGGTTGTGGAGGAAACCACATGCTTATAGATTGTCCAACTAAAAGGGAGAACCCCAAGAGCTTGCACAACCTTGAAGCAACAACTACAGTGGAGGATATGGCAAGAGAAACACCTAGAATCTATGCAGCGTTGGATAATCATCAAGAAGACCATCAAACAACAGTGGTGGAAGTTGAAGGTAATGTTGATAAGAAATCTATTTATGTTTTGATTGATCTAGGATATACTCATAGTTATGTTTCCCCAAAAGTGGTTGAAGGTTGTTCTCTTAGAAAAATGAAACACAATAAGTTTTGGATAGGTCATTGCCAAAGGGACCAAGAGAAAAGTAAGCGAAGTAGTGGTGGAGTGCCCCATAGAATTGAATGGACTCCACACACATGCAGAATTAAATGTACTACCATTAGGATCTTATGATGCTCTAATTGGTATGGATTGGTTTGAAATACATAGATCCAAGTTGGACTGTTATGAGAAAACACTTGAATGCATTGATGAAGAGGGAAGACCAAGATTAGTAAGAGGAATTCCCAAGTAAGTTTTAGTAAGACATATTTCAGCCTTACAGTTGAAAAAGTTTGATAAGAATGGTTGTCAATTATATGCAGTTCATATAGCAGATTCATCAGAGGACAAAGGACCCAGGATAGATGGCTTCCATATATTGCAAGAGTTTAAATATGTGTTTCCCGATGAAGTGCCGGGACTGCTTCCAAATAGAGATATCAATTTTACCATCGATCTTGTTCCAGGAGCAACACTGGTTTCCAAATCTCCTTATAGAATGAGCTCGCCGAAATTGGTAGAGTTAAAGATGCAGCTACAAGAATTAATGGACAAGGGATATTTTAGACAGAGTGTATCTCCTTGGGGAGCACCTATTTTATTTGTCAAGAAGAAGGATGGAACCTTGAGGTTGTGTATTGATTACAGGCAACTTAATAAAGTGATAGTTAAGAATAAGTACCCATTGCCAAGGATTGATGATTTATTTGATCAAATGAAGGAAGCTAAAGTGTTTTCCAAGATTGAATTGAGGTCTGGCTTCCATCAAGTGAGGATTAAGGAGGAAGACATTCCCAAGAAAACTTTTTGAACAAGATATGGCCATTATGAGTTCACTGTGGTGCCATTTGGTCTTACCAATGCACCTGCCACATTCATGTGTCTCATGAATAGTGTCTTCAACAAATATTTGGATAAGTTTGTAATTGTGTTCTTGGATGACATTCTTGTTTATTCAAGGAATGAAGAAGAACATGAGGAGCATCTAAGGATGGTGTTGCAAGTCCTTATAGAACATCAGTTGTATGCAAAGTTAAGCAAGTGTCAAATTTAATCAAAAGAAGGTGCAATATTTGGGTCATGTTATTTCCGAAGAAGGTATTGCAGTGGATCTAGAAAAGATTGAAGCCATAATGGATTGGCCTACTACAAAGAATGTTTCAGATGTTAGATCTTTTATGGGTATTACTGGTTACTACAAAAGGTTTATTGAAGGCTTCTCCAAGATAGCACATCCAATCACTTCATTGCAGAGGAAGAATGTCAAGTTTGTATGGTTTGAAAAATGTGAGAAAAACTTTTAGCAGCTGAAGGAGTTACTTACCAATGCTCATGTTTTGAAGATAACAGATCAAAGGAAGGATTTTGTAGTGTGGACAAATGCTTTCATCGAAGGGCTAGGTGGAGTGCTCATGTAAGAAGGATTTGTGATTTGCTATGAGTCAAGAAAATTAAAAGAGCATGAAAGAATTATGCCACGCATGATTTGGAATTAGAAGACATAGTACATGCTCTCAATATGTGGAGACATTATTTGTCGGGAAGAAGGTTCGAGCTTAGGATATATCACATGAGATTGAAGTATTTGTTTGACCAACCAAACTTAAATGCTAGGCAAGCTAGGTGGATGGAATTTCTTTGTGAATTTGATTTTGAAATTAAGCATGTAAAAGGGAAGGAGAATAAGGTTGCAGATGCTTTTAGCGGAAAATTTCATGTTGTAGCATTAAGTTTGTGCAAATCAGATTTGAAGACAAGAGTTCTGGAAGCATAGAATGGTGATGAAACTTACCTTCAAATTAAAGAAAAATTGCAGCAGGGTAATGCGGATGAAGCATGTGCAAGATATCAACTGTGTGATGACGATGTTCTCATTTATCAGGGTACCATATTGTACATTCCAAATAGTGCATATTTGAAGAAGCTTGTGCTGGCTGAAATACATCAAATGCCATATTCTCGACACACAAGATATCAAAACAAATATAACAACTGCAAGAAGGCAGTATTTTTGGCATGTTATGAAGAAATACATAGATGAGTAGATTTCTAGGTGTCAAAAGTGCCAACAAGTCAAGGAAGAGCACCAACATCCAGCAAGATTGTTGCAGCCCTTACCCATTCCAGAGTGGAAGTGGGAAGTGATCTCTATGGATTTTATAATAGGTCTGCCCATGACAGTGAAGAAGCATGATTCAATCATGGTAGTGGTGGACAAGATATCAAAGGTAGCTCATTTCATCCCAGTCAAGTCCACTCACAAGGCTAATGAGATTGCAAATATCTTCATGAGAGAGATATTCAGATTACATGGATTTCCCAAGGCAATAATTTCTGATTGTGATACAAAGTTCACTTCCAATTTCTGGAAAGGATTGTTTCAGGAATTGGGAACTAGATTAAACTTTAGTACAACATATCATCCTCAAACAGATGGTCAAACTGAGAGGGTGAATCAGGTTCTTGAATACATGCTGAGAATGTATGTGATGGATAAACAATCTAAGTGGGAAGATCACCTACACTTGGTAGAATTTGCATACAATAATGGGCATCACACATCATTGGGGATGAGACCATTTGAGGCATTGTATGGAAAAGGATGTAGGACTCCAGTGAGTTGGGACAACCTGGTGAACAAGGCAGTGATTGGACCAGAAATGATCAAGGAAATGGAACAGGAAATTGTTAGGATGAGGTAGAATTTAAGGAAGCTCATGACATGAAGAAGAGTTATGAAGATTTGAAAAGTGTGCATAAGGAATTTAAGATTGGGGATCATTTTTATTTGAGGGTGAAACCAAGCTGGAACCAAGATATTGTGGTCCATTTGAAGTCCTTGATAGGATAAGACCAGTTGCATATAGAGTTGCATTGTTTGCTAACATAAGAGCTCATAATGTTTTCCATGTATCTTTGATTAAGAAGTATGTACATGATACTAATCATATGATTGATTGGAATGTGATATAGGTGGAACTCGAGGGAGAGTTCCAAGTGGAGCCTATGTGTATCCTCAACAAGAAGGTCACTTTGCTCTAGAACTGAGCCATCGTACAGGTAAAGGTGAAATGGGAGCACCTTAGTCCCGATGAGGCTACATGCGAGCTTGAGGATGCCATGAGAGAGGCATTCCCATTTTTGTTCAGTTTTGAGAACACCGAGGACAATGTTGTTCTAAGGGGGATGGGAATGTAATACCCCCATTTTGACCCTTAGGAAATATTGGCTTTTAATGTAAATATTGTATACATGCAATGTATGTTTCCCTAGTGTGGAGCTAAAGGCCAAGGCCCCGCTAGTGTATGCTCGGATTTTATTAAAAGGGCAAGTATTTGATATTTCGTTACCCATGTGCTATTAAGCAATAAAATACCAAAAAATGGCTATGGAAGCAACTAATTAGAGGGGGCCATGTGTATCCACTAGGGAGTGGTGAAGGGGATTGTGGGGTTGAACCATATGTTTCCAAATGTCATCTTGAGAACCCATTTGACTTTCCTTGTTGACATTTAATTCAGTTGTAAGGAAGTGGTTGAAGAAATCAGTCCATGGCTTCAATGGAGCATGGGAAGCCCATAAATTCATATGGAAGGTATGGGATCTGTTTCCTTGACCCACAAGTCACTCTAAATCATGGGAATTCGTTCTTCTGCATTCCCATTCCATTTTGGATCATAAAATCTTCAGTTTTCATCCATTACACAGACTAAACAATTAGAAAAACCAAAAATCGCAACTTTGCATTAACCCACGTTTTGAAGCACCATAAATGCCCAAACTTTCGTGTTGACAGTGAAATCCAATGGGGGATCCATAGACAAGAACCTTGGGGCGAATTGGAGAGTGTTAGATACCCATAAATCCATAGAAAAACCCAGTTTTGATAGCCCAAAAATCCAATTACGGGATTGGAGGGAAGGGACGCCTGAGGGACTATGCAACAGAGAAAGGGACCTTCCTTGTGTTGGGTGTGGTAGGTATTGTGGGTGCCAAGGTTGTTTGAGTTTAGATTGAGATGCCTGTAGCTCTATGGTTGAGCTCACTGGATTAGCGTATTCCTCCTTTGTCTCTTGCATTCTTCATAAACCCAATTGTGTGTTGGATTAGCATGACTGTTGCTGTGAAACCATGGCTGTGAGTGAGCCTGTTTAGTTCCTCCTTAGTGGATACACAGCCCAACTCGGGGGTGGTCTCTCAACTGAAAGAATACAAGCTGGATAGAGACCTATGGTTGGGTGGAATG
The DNA here is from genome assembly GCA_027924585.1 of Larix kaempferi. NCBI lineage: Eukaryota > Viridiplantae > Streptophyta > Pinopsida > Pinales > Pinaceae > Larix > Larix kaempferi. Next base: position 23,237,467 of record BSBM01001229.1, on the reverse strand, counting down.
TTTCTCTCACATAGCCAGTTGCTTGGACAGTTCATTTTGAAGATAAGTATTCTATGTGGTTTAAATTATATTCATTTTGTGTTCTTTCTGCAATGTTTAATTTGATGACTGTTATGATTATATGTTGAATGCATGATGCAATTGTGTGTGGATAGTGTATCATTCCGCTGTGTTTAATTGAAGTATGAATATGCACACATAAGTTATTATTTATTATGAATTTGCTAGTAATGAACGGGGTTGAGTTTCCCAAATAATCCCCAGAACGTTAGTCATGTTTCCTCCCTTGCATTAGATCGACGGGAGGGGACGTGACATCCTGGGGGCAAGACGTAGAGAGAAGCAGGAATGAGGGCACACAATCAATTTAATTAATCTACTAGACAAAATATGGCAGGATTCTGAGAGCACAGGTAGAATGTAGGTTTGAATAGGATAGATGCTAGACTAAAAGGTTAGAACATAGGGCGTTGATACCATTGTTAGAAGCCCCATTGGGAAAATATGCAGAAAATACATGAAGACAAGAAGATAGGCATGAAAGCACACATTTCCATTATCAAATGTCCACTATATACATGAGAATTGACCCTTGAGTTTCAGATTCTAAGAGGTCTATTGGACTCCTGGGTGACTCTTGGTCTCCCTTGCACAATAATCTTCCTTACACCAAGGTTAGGATCCAACACAAATGAATAGAAAAATTTCAACCCAAAGAAGAATTGAGAGTACTCCCCTTCAAGAAAATCACTATCTCACAAACTACAGAGCAATAGAAGTATAATATTACAAAATTACACCCCTTTTCACCCACGAGTTGGATGAATACATAGTAGAAATGGAAACTTTAGAACTATTTACTCCATGAACATATCAATCATCAATTCGTTCCCAAATACTTGGATACTATAGGAAATTGCGTAATTTCTTTTTAATATCAAACAAGTATCCAAAAATATGGCTGGTGGAAGTGACCTATCTTCAAACATATTGCATTTTTTAATTCTCAAATAATTTTCCCCAATAGAAATTGATCATTGGTCAAATGCATTCATCTCCAAGCATTTCCTTTCACATCTATTAAATTTTCATAACTTAGTTAATGTGACTGAATTCCTACAAGAATCATATCAAATACATAGTTTATAATTCAAATTATTGTGGCATTCTACAACCAATCCAATAAAGGATGGATTTTAGTTTCACAAATTCTATTACAAGCTGGTATTCTATTTCCTCAAGAAGGAAAATTTCCAGAATTTTATTTCTAACTTTATTATAATACAAAAAATTATACAAACACATGACATGTATGGTCATATAAAATTTCATAACAAAACTCAATTATAAAAACAATAGCTGAATTCCAACCACAATTAAATACTCATGAGTTTCCAAAGGACATTAAGATTGCAAACAAATTTCTTCAGTGAACTACTAACTTATAATTGTTTAGTATGGTTCAATTGGCTACAAAATGGGCACTCTCCTCCCAACCATAGGTACACTGGGCTCCAATACTCTCAAGCAAACTACCACCCGCGAGATGGAACTAGGCAATTCATCAAATGCACTCAAAGTTTCATCTATATTTAATAGGGAACTCACCCATTACCATGCTAACAATATAGTTTGAAGGATTATACATGAACATAGCTACAACCAATTCAATTTTGACATTTCATTCCTCCTCCCAGCATCAATTCATCAAGAAAATCCATAGATCAACCCATCCATAGGAACCATGACATCAATGCCAGAATTTAGTTGATAAAATCCAACACCATCCATTGTTTCTCTAGTCACTGTTTCATAGGAAGAGTCACATAACCTCTACCAACAGTGAGCAAAATGGCGTGTTTTTTCAAATCTTGGTTTCACGATCTTCTATACAACTCATACCGTCACAATTTTCTTAGAGACCCATTAAAATTTGTATGGTAACACTTAGGTGGTGGAATGAACTTCCTCCCAACTAATTTGTTTTTTTTGCATGTTAATTATTATCCACGTGGGCTCTCACCCAAGAGACCACCACTTAATATTTTAATTCCTCTCCTAATTACCTACTTGGAATTTTAAACAATGATTAAGGAATATAAAACCTAGCTTAAAACTTAAGTTCCGTAAAAGTAATTTCTTTTGATTTTTAATTGAGTTAGGGTCATATGAGTCACCCCGTGGAACTACTTCACAACCCCCTTACTCTCACTGATGAATAAATTGGTTCCCCATACTCTTTTAGCATACCTCCTCATATGCAACCAACTATATTTTTCATTAACCATAAATGTTCATGTATATGCCACATGTTCTAACCTTCAGGCCATTTATCCTAGTATTTACGACATACACAAACATAATCCTGAGGATTGAAACCAGGTGTATTAGACTCCCCCTTAAATTAGCATTGTCCTCAGTGCTATTATGAACCAAACAAAAATGGGCATGCTTGTATCATGCCATCCTCCAATTCCCATGTAGCCTCATTTATACCAAAGTGATTCCATTTCACCTTTACCTGTCTGATGGATCGATTTCAGAGCGTAGTCTCCTTCCTTCTTAGGATGCACATAGGATCCACTTGGAACTCTCCCTCGGGTTCCACTTGAATCAAATTCCAATCAATATCATGATTAGTATAATGTGTATACTTTTAAGCAATGAGACATGGAAAACATTATGAGCTTTCATATGCACAAGTAATGCAATCCTATATGCAACTAGTCCTATCCTATCATGGAATTCAAAATGCATGCAATATATTGATGCCAACTTGGCACAACCTCCAAGATTTAGGGAGCTCTTATTTGGCTTCACTCTCAAATAAACATGGTCTCTGAACCTAAATGGTCTATGCATTCTTTTCATATTTGCATAGCTCTTCTGCTTGTGTTGCGCGGCCTTAAAATCTTGCCTAATTTTAACTATTTCCTGTTCCATTTCCATGAGCATTTGTGGCCCAAGCACCACTCTATTCACTGGGTTTTCCCAACTTACTGGAGTCTTGCATTTCCTTCCATACATGGATTCAAGTGGATTCATCCCCAATGATTCTTGGTGACAGTTGTTGTAATCAAATTCAACCAGATGTATGTAATCCACCATTTGGATGGCTTATCCATCACATACATCCTTAACATACATTCCAACGTTTGATTTACCCTCTTTGTCTGACCATTTGTTTGAGGATGGTATGATGTACTAAAATTGAGTTGAGTTCCTAAATCCTTGAACAATATACTTTCCAGAAATTTGATGTGCATTTTGTATCCCTATCAGAGGTTATTTCCTTAAGCAATTCATGCAATTAAAAAAGTTCCTTCATGAAAATATTTGCAATGTTAGCAGTCTTATATGTGGACTTGATTGGTGTAAATTACATTGATTTGGTTAATTTTTCCACCACCATGATAACTGGGTCATGTTGCTTCACTATCATCGGTAGTCTTGCAATAAAATACAGATATATTTCTTCTCATTTACACTCAAAGATGGGCACCTCTTGCAACAATCCTACTAGGTGTTGGTGCTCATCCTTGACCTATTGGCACTTCCGACTTCTATCTTTGTACTGCGCTATATATTCTTCATTAATGGAAAAAAATATTGCTTTCTTGCTTCTGTAACAGTCTTGCGATAACCTAGATGACTAGAGTAGGGAGTTTGATGTATTTCATCCATTACTAGCTTCTTTAATTTGACATTTTCTGGAATGTACAGTCATCCTTGGAAAATAATAATTCCATCATCTTGCAGATGATATCCCTCATACTTCTTATTTGGTTCTCCTTGTCCAAGTCTCACGGTCACTTGAGTGTACTTCTCATCTTTAGCTAAGACCTTGCTGACTCATTCTCTGAGGTCAACCTTGCATAGGCTCATGGATGCTAGATGAAACTTTCAATTGAGAGAATCAACAACTTTATTTTCCTTACCTTTGATATGCTTGATTCCAATACCAAATTCACTTATAAATTCTAACCACCTAGCCTACCGAGAATTTAGATTCGACTAATCAAACAAGTGTTTCAAACTTACTTTCTTCTTTGTCCATATGGATAGCTGAACTAACAATGACTTGCCATGTTTACTTTTCTTAAGAGTGCAAACTTCAACAATATTAGGATGTATATAACTATTACTGGACCCTGGGTCAATCAAAATAGAAATAGAGTGTGCAACAATCTTATCTCCAACTTCAACCACTATTGCGTGGTGGTCTTCCTGATGGTCATCCAAAGCCGCATAGATTATAGGGGTTTATCTAGCCATGTCCTCCATAGTAAGAACCTCTTCAATGTTATGTATCCTTCAAGGCTGCTCCTTCCTATGGGGGAAATCATACAAATTATGATTCCCTCCACATCCCAAACATTAAATGGGTTCCCCAATTCTTCCTTCAATTGGAATAACTCGCTTGAATCTTCCTTGAGCTTGTTGTTCTTGTCGAACATTCCTTGGATGATTCTTGTAGGGTACAGGTCTAACATATTTCTTCCTTGGATCGAACTTTCCTTTTGTATTTCCTCTTACTGCTTGATGTTCCTCAAATATTCCCTTGTTTTGTTTGTATCAATGCATACCCTTCTATACAACATCATCCAAAGTCCTTGGCTCCATGAATTCAATTTTGTCTATGTAATTATGGGGCAATCTACTTAAGAATTTCTAAAAATTTACCTTCTCATTTATGAGGTAATACATATATTGTAGTAGCACTAGGAATTTATCCACATATTCCTCCATTGTCATCTGTCCTACATTGCCATATTTCCTAGCTTCAACTCATGAAATTCCTTGCTCTTATTGTCGTAGTACCTTTCAAAGAGGTATTTTTGTTTGAAATACTTTTCAAACTTTTTCTAGTCAATCTTCCTTTATTTGAGGCCCTTCACTTTCCAAAGGTGCTCCCACTAGATTGAAGCTCTGCCATTCAAGTTAAAAATGGTGATCCTATCCTTCTCATTCTCGAAGTATTCACAGATCCTAAATTACTTCTCCATTCCAAGAAGCCATGCTTCAACCTCCTATTTGGTCTTAATTTCTCTGTCGATTGTAGGCGTCTTTACCTTCCTAAATTCTCTAGAGGAAATCTATTTAGAAGGATATATTCTTTTGTATCTTTGAGCTGAGTACTTTGTACTACTTGACGAGTTTCCCGATCTACTTATTCTACTACCTGAGGTTTCTGATGGAGACGTGTTTGTTGTCCTCCTGCGTGAACCTCTTCCCTGGCATTGCGATCTTCCTCTAGAGTGACTTCTCGCACTTTTCCTGTCCTTGATACCATTGTTTCGATTTGATCCCAAGTTATCTATTTTTTGAAGTTTTGTTAGGATCTACGGTATGGTAGAGTTGATATGAATCTTCTCTTTCTGATCCTTAGTCAACCTTTCATTGAAACTTCTCATGGTATTGACCATTTCTGGAGGTGTGATTTATGCCCTCCTTCCATTGCATTTTGTTTCTCCATTACCACCTTGCATATATTCTCCCATGACATCTTGCTCATGTTCATAGTGATGTTGCACATTATCCATGATGATCATTCCACTAGTTGACTTTCTGGTTCTTTTGCTTGCTGCACTTTTTTCTTTACTATAATTGCCTTACTACTACTGCTAGAGTTATGCAAAAATGAAAGTTTTTATTAGATAACACATTAATAAAGCAATATAGTTACTTTAACAAATTACTGCACTAGATTCCTCCTACACTCAAAGGCCTAGTGTTGAAGCCACTACTATGATATCACTTGGTCACATCCTCAATGACCTCCGTGACCCATTGAGCCATGAGGGATGCTTTCTTTATGATTCCAAGACATTTCTATGTCTCTTTTAAAAATTCGATTACTGAACAATAGGATATGCCATAGATTTTATTTCCTCCATGAAACACTTTGCATATCATAAAGTAATCTATGCAAACTACTGTGCACACTAATTTTTACCCTTGCACGAATTTTGTGCTTATTAATTTCTCTATCGTACATATACACTTCGCACATTAACTATGAATGTCGTGTAATCCACCACTCGAAAAATTTTAACCGTTGTGCATCAACTGCCATGCACAAAAACCACTGCATGGGAAACTTTAATTCTAATGACAAGTCATTGACTTCCTACAAGGTTAGCGTTGTATGCATAGTGGGACTTCTTATGTAAATGACATTCATCTATATGTTGGACTAACCACCACACCTCTGGGAATCGATATTTTGGACTAACCACCACCTTGGGAGCATGGGACTAACCTCCCACTCAAGGTTATGTGCTTGGTTTGGAAGTTTACTAATATATCCAAGTTTTAGTGTAATGGAAAACCTTAACATGGTATTAGAGCCTTGGCCCAAGTTTAATTCCCTCGAGTTACGTCAGAAGGGGGATATTGGACTAACCACCACACTTCTTGGAATTGATCTTGTGGACTAACCACCACCTTGAGAACATGGGACTAGCCACCCACTCAAGGTTATGTCCTTGATTTGGAAGTTTACTAATATCTACAAGTTTTGGTGTAATGGAAAACCTTAACACTATATACAAGCAATAATGAAGTGCAACAACATATATCCAACACTTAGATACCAAGAATCACAATTACTATTAACTAAGACAATTCACATTCACAACTACCATTTACAACATGCATATTCATGATTCCAATTAGCATTCATACAATGGAATTGAAATAACAAAAATAAGACATCAAGTAGATACTTATCTTGAAGGTAGCTTCTCTAGGAAACTGACTGCGCAAGAGAAACACTCCACCCAACCATAGTTGCTTTGTCTAGCTTAGACTATTTCTGCTAACATGCCACCCCCATGATGGGAATGCTTTCCATAAGGAAAGGGAATTATTCAAGGCTCACTCACAATCAATAAGCACAAGCAAATAGCCAATCTAGTGTATAAATGGGTTAATAGGATATAAAGGTAGTAGAGGGGGGAAAGCTAAGCTAGTGAACTCACCATAGATTTACAGGAACCTCTATCCGACTCAACCATCTTGGGGTCCACAATACCCGCCTCACACAACACCAAGATGGTACCCCTTGATTGCGATGTAGTCCCTCGAGCGTCACCTTCTTCCAAGTGCTATTCAGTGTGTGCATAGAAAAACCACCCAAACCCTATTCATCTACTAGGAGGTTAGAATATTCACTGGGTTATAAATATTGGCTACACACGTCAAACTAATTTCTATGGATTCACTCTAGTAGCTGTCTAACTGACCATTCAGGTTATAACAACACTAAAAGTCAACCATGCTCAATATAACATCAAAACATTGGGAAGAAAGGGATGTATGGTGTGTAAATAATACTGGTGAAGAATTCAACAAGTCTAGGGCATGCTTATGATAGTTGGGCATGCTATAGAGGGTTCATAGGAAAATTCATCATTATTAGACATGCTTAGACAATTCTGAAATATTGTTGCAATCATTGGCATATAATCACGAATTATGGGCGCATATGCACAATTCAACAACTAGGACAATCTTCCATCTTTTGCAACATAACAACAAGGGAAAATACATAATGGATATGCTCACAAAATCCATCATCGACTTCCAGTCATGAACACCAATTTGAACTCAGAATCCAAACTCTCAGATGGATAACTAGAAAATGGTAGACAGAATAGACATGTGAGTTCTCGAGTTGCTTAGGCCAGGGAACTATCTACTCCAACCCCCAACTGATATATAATTTGTGGATTGAGTTCAATTCATGAATGATAGCTTACCCAATAGGAAATCCCCATTTCTCAATTCTGTAGGTTGATTGACAAACAAAATATTAGACCCTCGTGCCTTCCCTTCCCCAAGACATTAATTGCCTCAACTACTTCCCTCTTGGAAGAATTAAATGTTTGGGGTGCAAGAATCAACTTGGTATCCAATGGCTCATAAATTCTCTCTCGGAAACTTGTATTTCATCTATTGGATTCATGGGTTATAATATGTCCCTCCCTAACCTTGGGAAAATCATGCCTCGTGCTCTTATTGCCTTGCACAGTCAGTTGTCGTTTTTTATATTAATATCATGCATATTTACATCACATTTACAATTCTATCATGCTCGACCAACACATGGTCCACCAAACCATATTTACTTGCTGAATATACATATATACTCGGGATATCCATGGTACGGCCTTGGCCTTGAGCTCCTCACCACGTTCCTTACAATAATCAACAATATTACATCATTTACATAACATATGCCCAGGGGTCAAAACTAGGGACATTAAACTTGCTCATAATATCTTTCCTTTAATCTACCACCTTTTTAGAATTTCATGATAATCTCTATTATTAGTGAACTTGGTCACCCATTCATCATTCATATTGACTTATGTTTTTGGGAAATTATAATATATATCCAAATTAAAGGTTGGAATGAGGCTATATCCTTCCGATTCTCATATTTGATCAACTTGTTGCCAATATTGGTGTGACTAACCAACTATGAAACTACTTCTACCATGGCCATTAGGGTTGGCCTAATTGCTACCTAGTGAAAGTTAGATCTCCCGATCAACTGATATACTCCAAGGTCAAGATCGCTTTGGCTAGGTTATGAGGATATATTTGGATAATTTTCTTTTTTGAATAATTGATAAATCTCACCCCATTATAGCTTTTGATTTGTAACCATTTTGCATTCAATATCATTGTAGTATGTCCTAATAGTTTCTTCCACCACTAGTTCTATAAAAAAATTCCTCCTCATGCAAATCCTAAGGTACCTTTCTCTTGTCTCTGGATTGCTTCTTTGGAGGCATTTTGTAAACCCGTGCTTCACACAAGTAGCCATTTCAACTATTAATATCATTGGTAACAATAACCAAAGTGAGTAAATTTCTTGGTGATTTCTCAGGTAATCCACACACTTCATATTGCATCAATATGATCCGAACTTTAGGATGATACAATATATGCACTAAACGGTTGAAACTTCATAACCATGCGGTATATGTATTTTATCGCATAAATCTTTACTTTATAACCACTCTGATATATGTCAAGTGGTTTGAAACATTTGAGTGCGCGTTATGGTATCCTTACTTTTGAAAAGGAATTATGATACATATCGTATGGTTGCAAACTTTTGAGTGAGCTTATGTTGGTATCGTTAACTTGAAAGGGATGTGATACACATCACGTGATTGTAAAAACTTGAATAAACATGCAATATATATTACGCGGTCTCGAATTTTTTGGGGAATGTGATAAAGATTGCACTAGTTCATACTTTTCCATGTACACCATGCTATGAACTAACACTATTTTTTAATGAATGCACACATAGTCACGCTCTTATGGACTTTGGAACCAATCAACCATGCAACCATCATCAACTCATAAATGTTAGGATCCAAATTTATAAATGAAAATCACGTTACTTGCAAAATCAAGAATATATCATTCTTCCAAAAATAAAAGGAAGGTCCCAAGTCGTGAGACCGGGGAATAAAAGGAAGGTCCCAAGTCGTGAGACCGGGGCAGTTGTTGGGCTTAACAATTGGCAAGACACTAGGCGAAGCCACAATTTCAGAGGTTTTTTTTTATTATGAGCATCGATAATGAAGGATCTTTCTTTTCTATTCAAAATATTGGAGCATCACATTGTGGTGGGTTCTTGTGAGCCCTTTTTTTACAAGAGGTCAATGACCTACATTATCGTCTCATTATAAGGAAAACATCTTCTAGCAGATGTTATAACAGAGGTTCTTAGTGTTATACGATTGATAAAAAAATGTCCAAAAGACCTCTGCTACAACATTCATTTTTAGTAGTGTAGGTTTTTGTGGAGGTTATAGTCGATATGTACTATAACTAAAAAAATATGGGCATCTAGATGTTTTAGCGGATGTTTTTATTTAGTTCTTTATATTTCTATAACACACACTAGTGCATCACTACTACATTTGGGGGGGGGGGAATTCGACGTTTAGACCCATGTAAAATCTCAAAAATCATTTTTTAACGTTGGACAAACGTCATTTTCATAAGTTTTTGAGGAAAAAAGAAAACGAGTGTCACTTAAGCGACATCTAGTATTTAACTTCTCTTAAGCGACGTCTCTAGGCATCCCTTAAGTGATGTTCTGAGGTGTCTCTTAAGTGACGCTTAGGGACATCTCTTAAGCAACATTTAATATTAGACATTGCTTTGTTTTCCCTATTTCCGCTTAAGCGACGTGATGTTGAAAGTATTTTACTTTTTTGGGATCAATTGGGCAAAATTGTAAACATATTCAGACAAAAAAATTATTTAGGTTTTCTGGTTGAATTCAACAAGAATAATTCATCGAAGGACTTTGGAGGGAGGAGAACTCTGCTTATAGGTAGATTTTTTTGTTGATCAATGATACCCACTTTTGAATTAATTTTTTTGATTGGGTTAACGATTTGATCTCCGTCTTTCTTCTATTAGTAGCTTGATAGTGTATTTTATTGAAACAGAGCACAATGTCAGACAATCTTGTTCCCTAATCTGCTACCATATCTGAACGACTCGCTGCTATGCTGGTAGCTATTGATTCTGTATATAGTGATATAAGCAATGATGTTCCGGTAAATGATCATAATCAACCCTTCAGTGTTGAAGCTATAATCAATGATGGAAAATGTTTTTTCCCTTGTACGAAATGCAAAGGAATGAAAAGAAGAAGAGTTGTAAAGGAAACAACCAAAGAAACATTGCTCAAAGTATGGGCATTTGGAAGGGGGAAACCAATATCATCTCTTGGTAAGTTATCAAAAAATTGTTTTTTTCTCATTTTGCAATACTCTTATTATTGATTGATATTTCAATACTAATTGGTTGTATTTTTTGACAACTATCGCATAGACAAGGCCACTAATGATTGCAAACCCACTTGCTACAATTCACAATATTGGAGATGCTGATGGCAATGACATTGAGGTTGATACATTAATGGAAGAAAATGACCACAATATTAGTGAGAATCAAGGGATAAATAAATTGATCCATGACACATTTGTTGCCACAGATGAGAATGTACCTGAAGACAAGGTGTATGAAAAAATTCATGATGTACCTCTTATTGAAAAGGCAAAAAAAGCTTTATGCAAAGACTCAAAGACAAGTATTCTCTCATCTCTTTTGTTGCTAGTCAACATAAAGGTCATGAATGGTATTTCAAACACAACAATGACACAATTGTTAAGGTATGCAAGATTTTGATTTTTGTATTTGCAATTGCTTGTTTTTTTTTTTTTAATATTTATGTCCTTTATTAGTCAATAATCACGATTTTCCCACTAATTTATAAATATTTTAGAATTTCAGGTGACACTCTTCTGCCACCGTCAAATACTTTACCTCGCATGTACAAAGAAATTTGTGTCATTTTGAAAGATCTAGGAATGGAGTATAACACAATTGATGCATGCCCCAATGATCATATCATATATTATAGACACCATGCATCAAAGAGTGAGTGCCCTGAATGTGGAATTATTAGATATATTAGTACTGATCAAGTAGCAAATAAGGTGCCATGCAAATTTCTTCGCCATATCCCATTAATTCCACGTTTTCAATCACTGTTTAGGTGTAAAAACATTGCAGAATTTATCGATTACCATGCATGACACATAATTGAAGATGGTGTCATTCGAATTCCTGGAGATGGTTCTACATTCATAGACATTAATGAAAGATGGCCAATTTTTAAAGAAGAACCCTGTAACGTTAGACTTTCATTGGCAGCTGATAGTGTCAACTCATTTGGAGAGCTCATAACCATTTACTCAGTAATTTGTCTAGTCTTTGTGATAAACAATAACCTTCCTCCATGGATGAAAATTAAAAGGGAGCACATCATGTTGGAATTAATGTTCTAGGTACTTATTTTTATGAATGTTAACATAATATAAGCAATCATCTTTTTGTATTATTGCATGTACGAGAACTTATTAACCATTGTTATACCTCAATTGGCACACCATGTGTAAGTGAGGATCTACATGTTTCACTACCATGGAAAACATGATGTTTATGCCTCCTAAGGGTGTTAGGACCCTTCATTCGAATGTTGGTCCCTTCCCTAGTCACATTTGGAAGCCAATCCAACAAGCAAGGGGTTGAAACCCACCTTAACCACCTCCAAAAATTACCTCTTACTGGAATTTTCGTGCCCTACTAGTGTTCCTAGGAGCGACAATTTCATCTTTGTCGTGCCTCGCATGCCTATGGGGGAGAGAAAATTTCATCTTATTCGTGCTTTACTAAGTTATAGGTGAGCAAATTTTTGTTTTTAGGCTTATCCCTTTGATTTTGGATCTTGGATCTCATTGAGATTTTCTTGGGATGAAGTACCCCTTCGAATCCTATCTCATATTCCATCCTTGGCATGGTTTCGATCCTTGATCCACATCTTACTCACTTAGATCCTTCATTTTATCCTAGTGGTTGGCCTTCCCAAATCCTACGTAAGGAGGACCATCCATGAGCTAGGGGGAGAACTTGGGAGGCATCAAACCTATGATCTTACGAGTTTTGCAAAGGTAATAAGAGGAGAGGCTTGGAAAGAGATGCTTTTGCCTTGGACATCAAGGTATAACACTTGTAATTACTTTCTTTGGTTTCTCTAATAAGATAACTTAGCCCATTCTTCCCATTTTCATGTCTTTAATGGCGAATGCATGAAATTGTCTATGTTTTATAGTTTGATCTCTGTTTGTACATATACTGCTTTGGAGAAGGTGTTTTCTTCCATTTGTGAATAGGTCCTTAAGTCTGCAATTGAAGGCTAGAGCTGTAGCAATTAAGGAGAACCAAGGACAACCGTCAAAGTTAAGGTATGCCATCTATTTGCTTTGCTTTTCTATAGCCTACTAGTTTGTGTATGGACTAGATCTAGGAAGATTTTAGTGTCTAATTGTTTTGTTTCTGTAATAGATTAAACACTTAGGAGTTTAGTTTGATCTATGAGAGAGTTTAACTATCTGTAGGAAGAATTCTCTAACACACCGTGTATGTTACTTTTTAAATGACTACTAGGTAAGCACCAAGTTAAAGATATGGATGTATACCTTGAGCCTCTTATAGAAAATTTTTTGAAATTATGGTTTGCTATCAATATATACGACATATCCAAACCTATAGGCCAATAACAATTTTAGTTCCATGGAATACTTATATGGACAATTCATAATGCACCTAGTCTTACACATTTATGTGGTATGTAAAGTTCCCATGTATCTCTATGCATCATTTATTATGCGATTATTTTTATAATATACAAAATTCTATATGTTAACACTATTTCATAAATTGAAGGGATTCAAATAAAGGGAAAATATGCAGTCCAATATGTGGTCCGAGAACAATATCTAGATGTTCAAGAAGTTTAGGAAAGGAGGTGTACAACGAGTTTTGATATTTTCTCCATAAGGACCACCGGTATTAGATTACCAAAAAAAATGACTTCAACAGAAAGGAAGAGACTGGAAAAAAGACACGAAGAATGATGCCTCAACTATGGAAAAAGTAAATTTCAAAAGATCCATGGTAAGCAATATTTGTTTGTAGCTAATTACTTCGTTCTTGGTCACTTGTTTTTATTTAAAGATTTTCATACTTATCATGATTAGTATAAAATATCAATATGTCATTTATACTTATCAATGGTTGTCACCAAGGTCAGCTTCCATGGGGTTTGAAACGACACTCTACCCAATTTAGTTGGTTGCCATACTGTGAGCACCTACAAGTCGCTCATTTGTTCGACACAATGCACATTACAAAGAATGCCATAGAGTGCTCGTGGAAAATTATAGATGGGAGGAATAACAAGGAAAAAATTGCAAAAATTAATAGTGACATTCAAGAATCCAACTCATTGCAACATTTGAATTGAAACTGGGGTAGTGGAAATTCCACCAATTTCCCATGGTTATGTTATGTCCCCAATTTTGGCCTATGGAAAATTGGCCAAGGTCACCTGGACAAAATTCATAAAAATTAACATGGTGGCTAAAATAATTAAAATTGCCTAAGTAAATTATCCTAAGGTCCAAAAATAATTATTAAAAGGATAATTAAGCCACAAATAATTCCCAATTCAAATTATGGAGTAAAAATAATATTTTTGGAATTAATTGGAGAATATTTTCCCAAGTCAAATTGTAATTATGAATTTAAGTGGACAATTAATGATTAAATTGGGTCAAAGGGTGATTAAGGGATGGATAAGGAATTTGGTTAGGATGGAATAGTGATGTGGAGAAAAGTAGACAAACTTGGATCCTAATTCTTAGGAAAGGATAAGAAAGTAAATAAATTCCACTTTTGACTTGGTGAAGTTCATTAAATCCAGGGAATGTGTTGGGGAGCACTTAAGACCACTTGATGGAAATTTATGACCCAAGATAAGTGGGAAATAACCTTGTTCACATTTCCCCAAAGATACTAGCGCATTAAGGAAGGAAGTTGGAAACCACTTGCTACATGGTAGATGGTTTTGGGATGCCCATGGTATTTGCCACTAGTATTGACTAAGTGGGCAAACTATTTTTTCTATTGGTTTTCATTGGCCCATGGTATTACTCTCTATTATTGGAAACTAATCAATTTTTGGCTTAATAAAGGAGGCAAAGGTGAAGGGAAAAATACATGCATTTGGATATTGTTGATTTTGATGGGAAGCTTAGTGCTACCTAGACTTGGGTGATGCTCCTGTTATCACACAACTTGTAGTTGTCCCTAAAAGTTATCCTATCCAGGACGGTAGGGGTGTTAGACAGCTAAAGGGGTGACCCAAGAGATGCCACGGTTCTCAATGCAATTGGGTGTCACATTAACCGATGCACTCTTAACTTTAGATCAAGCCTATGCAAGACCAAGGGGAGACCCTAGCTTAGACAATGAAGGCTAGCTAACCCAATCAAGGCCTCCTAGGGAGATGTGATGATGATAAAGGAGAAGATCAAGATAGGATTAGGTCTAGATCTATAATGGGTAAGTGGACCCTGTCACGTCCCCTCCCATCATACCAGCTAGACGGAGAGGATCGTGACTTTAAACTGGGCATCCAGCCCCATAAACTTATTTCATAAGCATTCACATAATATAATGGAGATATGAAGATGCATAAAGATTTTAAAAACACATCGGAAGTAAATCATGTGCAGAATTAACACACATCGATCATCCATTCCAGATTTTCATGTCATTCATCAATTAAGCAATATCAAATTATCAAATGAGAATACTTATCTTAAACCAAGTAGTCCCTGAGCAACCAGCTACGCTTCTACAATGTTCCACCCAACCATAGGCTAGTGTGCTCTTCAATCTCTCAGCACCACTGCCACCCCCGAGCTGGGCATGATCTCCACAAGGAACTAGGGAACAACAGGGTCTCACATAGCCATAGATACACCAGAATTAGAAATACCAACCAGCAGTTGGGTTTCTGAGGCTGCTAGGAGATGGATGCATATAACAGCAAAAGTGTAAGTGCTGGGCATGAGAAAAATGCTTATATAGTGAAGTCCCCAACAATGGGTTTCTACCAATTCCAGAAAAATGTGGGCAACCAAAACGAAAGGGAGAGAATGGGAAAACAACCCCAGGAGAGCAGAATCGTTTTCAGAAAAATGCTCATGGGCATTTCGTGGGCAGAAACGGCCTCCATAACCCCAAAAATCGTGGCTCTCTTCTCCCAGCCACTGAGCTAACCAAAAACGAGTTTGCAGGCATGGGATAATGCAGGAAATGGTGAAAAACGTGAAGGATAAAACCCCAACAAGCTCAGACTGCGTGAGAGGATGAATGTCATGGGTGAAGAATGGCTTTGGGCCAATTTCGTGGGGGTTTTCTTGCCCAGCAAGCCAAAACTCGATTTCCCAGGTTGCTGTCTTGCCCATACATGAAAATTGACAGCCATACCTCTCCCATCCCAAGGCATTAATTGCCCCAATCAATTCTTGGAAGAATTAAATGATTGGGTGCATGAGACCAAATGGGTAGTTGAGAGTTCATGGGTTTCTTCAATGAAATGGCTTAACACCATGGCTCAAGGGTTTGGTTATTTTCCCTCCCTATTCCTTGTAAAGATCATGCCCCCATCTCTTTGTTGCATTGTGTAGCTGGTTGTGGGATTTTCATTAAAATTGCATATTTACATGATGTCCGATTTTACATTGTGCACCGCTAGCACAAGAACTCTATGCATCTATTCTAATTGCCGATACATAGAACGATAATCAATGGCGGGGCCTTGGCCTTGAGCTCCTCACCATGACTAAATAACAATATTTACATCATTTACAATATTAATGCAATAGGGTCAAGCTGGGGACATTACAGACCCAATGAGTTAGGGCTTGGTTGAAGAGGCTTAATGAAGGACAAATGTTCAACAAAGGATGAATAAGGGTCACTTATAGGTTTAGACAAGTAGATCTAGATGGATCTAATGCCAAGTGAAGATATCCAAGTGGGGCTCACCATTAAAATGAGGAAAATGACCAAAAAGGGGTCCACAAGGTGAAGATCAAGATGAAATGGCACTAGGGGGTTTGCTACACAATGGATCTATGGATTTGAGAAAGAAAGAGCAATACCCACGATGTAGATCTAGCAAAAGACCACCTACCCAATAAATGCGATCTCCCTAGGAGAGGCTCAGTGCCTTAGATCAGGGGGGAATCGAGTCAGATGTCCACAAAAATTTATATCGGGAATGTTAAGATGATTATTAAGGTGGGTTTTAATTATTAAGCCCAAGTGATTGCTAGATCTCTATAGATATGAAAAATAAAAATGCAAGGGTTTTGACTTTTAGGGTTTGAGATGATAAATGGATGAAAATGCATGAAACAAACTACTAACCTTGTGGATATTACCTCTAGAGCTTGAGGATACTTTGCAAAGTGATAACGTTTCCCTGTGTATATATTCAAGAGTGAGATCCAAGCCACCTGTTAACACCCAAAAAGTGTTCGCTACCTCATCTACCACATTACATGGCTCATTTGTCCATTTTCCTACCATATTTCCCTTAAAAACCCTAAAAATCCCACTAAAAGGCCTCCAAAAGGCCTAAAATACCTCCAAAAGGCCACAAAACCATCAAAATAGCCTCAAAAAGGCTAAAAAACCCCTTTTTTCTCCAAAAATATCCAAAATTCCTCTAAAATAGCAAAAATCCCCTAAAAAGGGAATAAAAAATATAAAATAATGAGGAAAAGGAGGAAAAAACCCTATACAGCTGCCCTAAACCATATGGTTCCCAAAACCATACTCCACCACCAAAAAACTATAAATAGGTGATGGAGACCCCTTATTCCACATCCACAATCACAAGTACCCTTACTCTGCCAAAATCTCTCTTGAAACCCTAGCTCACCATTGAGCCACTTTCACCTTGAGAGCCCCTTTTGGCCCATTTCCACCATTGGAGAAAGAGAAGGAGCAAGTTGGAGCTTGGAGCAACCCTCTTGGACATTGCAAGAGCTTCACCAACCTCCACATTGGAGGTAATATCAATACAAAAACCATTATTTACATTTTGTTGTTTCTGTTTCATGCACATGTTTTAGAGTAGTTTACATTTCTGTTTTAGCATTTTAATTTACATTTACTGAACTGCTACTAAGGAGTCCTTTCTCCTTAGTAGGTGCTCATTTGCACAAGCTAGGGGTAAAACCCTAGCTACAGTTTTGGCGACTCCCCTAGGTTTGAATTTCTGGTTTTCGTTTAATTTTTTTTTAGTTTTCTGCAATAATTTTCCGTTTTTTCCTTTCGGCTGTCCCTTTTGGCCGCAGTACACCGCATCTTTTCCCTCTGCAGTCGCGTCCCGACCGCGTCTTTCAGGCCTTTACCTGCGAGCCGACCGCGGCTCTTAGACTGTTTCCGACGCCCTGCCGACGGATTCAAGTCTGTTACCTGCGATCTGACCGCGGCTAATCAACCTGTTTGTTGCGATCTAACTGCGCCTGTCGGCCATTTTCCCGCGTCCTGACTGCGGCTTTCGGCCCCTTTCCGGCATCCCGACTGCGCCTGTTAGCCTTTTTCCCGCGACCCGACTGTGTCTTTTTCCCTGTTTCCTGCGGTCCGACTGCCTCTGTCGGCCAAGAAGTCGCGACCTGTTCGCACATGTTTCCCCAAAACCCGCAATCCGACTACTCAGTTTCGCCATAGACCCGCGGTTTGATTTCTGCATTTTTTCCCTGATTTGAGCCCAGCCCCTTTGCTGCAATATTTTCTGCATCTGAACAGCCATCTGTCCTACCTGCAGCCCCACTTCCCTACAGCCTTTTCTGCAACATAATTTCTGTTCCCTTTACAGAATCTTTTTAAAATTTCAGCATTTTTAATTCAGAAAATTTTGCAAGTTAAAGTTTCAAATTCAGTATTATTGATAGTTAGAAGTTGCCCCCCTTGTGGCACTTCTATTTTGGGTTCATCACCTCACGAGCACACACTCTGTCACATAATTCAAGTGAGCCTTAAAAAGTACCTAACTCAACCAATATTCTAACCCCACTTGGGGAACACAAACGAATCTTTGTAGTTAGGTAGGATCAGGGGGATAGGCTTCCAATAACACCCCTCAGTTACTTACACTTGAGACAGTTGTTGTCCAATTAGGGAACCAAAATCCCCTAGTACTTTTTGGCACAGTCACGACCAGTTTACCAGAGGGCCTCTCCCCTAGGAGGGTTGAAGTCGCGAGACTGGTTCCGGAGGCATGAGTGGAATACCGCACTCCATTCAGTAACCGAAGGGCTACCTTTCGCAGTTCTCGGGATATCCCTGTATTGGGGTATTGCGGTAAAAGGACCAAACGGCAGATTCACCTTTCTGGACGTGTCATGAATGGGGTATCTTAGTTTCCATTCTTCTAGGATTGACTACCCGGTGTCCCTCCCGGTAGGGGGATATCTTAGCCACTTGGCTTTCCTATTCATATTGTCTGACTTGGATTTCATCACCTTGCAGAGGATATGTCTAGTTGAGTCAGAATACTTTTAGTTAGGTGTTTGCATGCTCCCTTACCTCCTTTTGGTCTAGTGAGTCCACCATTTTTTATTTATAGGAAACCTGCTGCTTGTTGGTATTCTGACCATCTTTGTTGATACTCCACTTATTGTAGCACAGCTGTTGCAGTAGGTGTTTTGAGTTGGTTGTTGGCCTGAGTGCCTTGTTTTTGAGCTCTCCTTCTGCACACTCGGTTGCATTAGGGTTTTTGAGCTGTTTTTCTACTCACCTCAACCCACAGAGATTTGACACCATCTGTCACCATTGAGTCCCCGAGACATTCTCGGCGCCTCAGGGGCAAGCCCCCACAACACAGTTCACTGACACCACCTGTCATAGACACAGATCATCATCACTTGATACTACTTATCATAGATCACGAGCCTTGTCCCTTGACTCCACTCGTCAGTGGCATAGGACTCCGTCACCAGATATTGACGCCCCTTCCTTTACCTTCGATTCTGAGCCCGAGTCTGAGAACCCCATTTACACTGCCCCTACTAGCCCCATGGCTGGCGTGACTTCCACTCCTTTCTTGGTAGGGACCATTGGTGGCACATACACCACTACACTAGTTACTACACCTGCTTTGGGTATGCCCTCCATGGGGCCCCCATCTACCGTTCCCCTCACTGCACCTATTCCCACAGCCGGAATACCTATCTCCACTCCATCAGTGGCTCACACTACCCATGGTGGTGCAGGACCATCCTACACCACATTAGTTCCCCCACTTGGGGGAAACATCCCAAACCCTACTCCTCCACTTGGGGGCATTGGCCCCAACGTGGTCCAACCCACTACTGTGTCACATCCTTCTTCCAGTTTGCCATTCATGGCTAGCATCAACCTACCTGACCTGGCCAGATTGACCAACGATCCTATCCGACACGACCCTGCGTGGCCTCACATGCCTACCAAGCTCCCCTCTGACATCCCTAAGTTCGAGGGCAAGGCAGGTGAGGACCCACAAAACCATATCATGTCCTTCCATTTATGGTGTTCCTCCAACTCCATAGTGGATGACTCTGTTTGCCTCTGTCTCTTACAGCGCACCTTCACTGGCTCTGCCGCCAAGTGGTATATCGAGCAACCCCACGGGACCCATGCCACCTTTGCTTCCCTTGCCTCGACCTTCCTGCAGTTCTTCCAGTTACCTATCCACTATGACGTGGGTGTTGAGATCCTCCTGTCTTGTAGACAAAACACGGCTAGCCACATCACGGACCACATTCATGAGTGGCGTCGACGCCGTAGCTTATGCAAGATCAAATTAGACGACCGCATCTTCCTAGATTGGTTCCTCAAGTCCCTTCTTCCTGTCATTGCTAAGGATGTGGCATCAGAAAGACCCCAGTCTGAAGAAGAGGCCATCCTTAAGGCCCAACAGTTCGACCTCATTTACGCCCAGTCGGGTTACCTTTATACCATCATACCTGACGCCCCTCGCGGAGATTCCTCCCAACACGATGCGCCGGGGGCATCCCACGTTGCAGATGGCATCATTGGCCGTGTTTCTTCTCAGCCCCAACCATTTTCCATAGCACGTCCTAACCCTGGCCCCGACCTTTCGCAGGCTACCTCACAGTCTGGAGCAACCAACTCGTATGCTCCCATGACACATCACCACCACTCCCATGGACCCTCATGTCCACCTTAGTGCTTCGGTCATGCGACTCCCGCCTACGCCCCCCCGGTCGCACCTCATCCCTATTACCACCAGCAGGCTGCACCAGCTTCTGCACCTTCACAAGCCCAACCCGCTTATTATCCGCCACAGGCAGCCCCTATGGCAAACCCACAACCCGCTCCGCAGACATATCAGCAACCCCCTCAAGTTGCTGCACCTGCGTAGCCTCCACCTACATATCATCCCCCGCAGCCTGCTCCCACACCTGCGCAACCTCAAAATCCACCTGCTGCCCAAGGGCAATTTTACGCCCAACATAACCCACAGCAAAACCAGAACAACCAACGCAACCAGGGCCAACAAAACCGCGGCAAGGGCCGTAATCATGGGAACAACCAACCTACCGACCAAGCTGGTCAACCGGCTAATCCCCCCGACAATAATAATGCGGCCCCTGCTAACCAAAACCCTGATCACCCGCCCAAGCAGGCTAAGAACCCCAATTTATGAACAAACCATCCTTGTTCTATTTGCGGGGTCTATGGCCACTATACACATGCTTGCCCCCATTTGGAGCGAGCTCGACAACTCTGGGTTGATGATGCCCATCGCCAAGGGCATGCGGCTCCTCAAGCACCACCCAACCCCCCACAGCCTCAGCAGCCACCTTTGGTGCTGCAAAACCCCTTACCCAACCAAGGCGTAGTGAACACTTAGCCATTGGCTCCCCTGCAAACCAATGCACCCCCCCAACAGTAGATCACGTACGCTGCTCCCGATCAACCCATGTTTGACTCGGGAACCCACCACTTGTTGATGATGTCATCCGCTGACGTCAACCTCCAGACTCGTCGGAACCAATATGGCTCCACCACTGAAGCCCCTCCTGCTGAGAAAACCCCTAATGCTCATCCCACTGATCAAGCATTACGCATACCCCCAGCTCCACTAGAGGGCGCTCCCAAAGCACCTCGTTTCCCGCTTCGCCATATCAACAATAACCCCAATGCGTGGGCTGCGTCAAACTACAACATCGTCGATGACTTATCCCAATCTCCCGCAGCCATGTTTGCATTAGAAGTCTTGAAAAACTGCCCTTCCCAATGCAAGACTTTACTCTCTGCCATTGGGGCGATTGACCCACATGATTCAAATTTGATGGCATTTGATTTGGACCAATCCGAACCACGCCTGCCTTCCTCCTTAGCATTCCAAGTTTCTGTTTCCATTCGGAATCTTGTCATCCATCGATGAAGGTGCCTCCACATGTGTTATGTCTACATTCGTATGGCAGAAGTTGGGATCCCCTACTCTCCAGCAGTCCACCACTGCATTACGCGCCTACGACAGTCGGTCGGCCCAGCCCCAAGGCCTCCTACCCAATGTCCCTGTCCAGTTAGGTGGCAAAACTGTACTCATCGACATCGAGGTAATCAACGCCCAATTGGATTATAACCTTTTACTTGGCCGCAGTTACATGTATGCCATGCGGGCGGTTGCCTCTTCTGTTTTTCGCACCATGATGTTCCCCCATGAGGGACGCGTGGTCAAGGTTGACCAACTCACCTACTATGATCCCAATGCTCCCGCAGCACCAGAAAATGTTCTCCCCATGGTTGAACAACCTGTTTCTCGTGCCACCGCCTCGTTTGTTTCCTCTACAGGGCCTGGAGTTTACTCAGACGCACCGATGACTTCCACCTTCCAATCCATTCCTCCCCCGTCATCTACGCCCAAAGTGTCTGACTTATGTACCCTGTCCCATGATAACCAAACACCTAACAATCACCCACCCTTGTTGCCTAAACCACCACTGGTACCTAGCCACATTGGTGTTACACCTATCCATACAATCCCCTTCCTAGTCCCTCCATCAGGAGTAGTAAGCGCCCCGGTTATGGCTACCCTTAGCCTCCCTGGGTTAACCTTAGGACTACCCGTCTGGTACCTTTCGCCTCCCGTTCCCCCGCCGATACCAAGCGTCGTCCTCCAACCGGTGCAACCCATGGCTACTACCACTCAACCACCTCCCGGTGTCACTACCCCTTCGTCCTCCATGAATCCCCCTCCTACTCCCAAATCCACTGGGGGCAGAGGGCCACAACCTTACACTGCTGTACCACCTTCCAAGACGATAAAAAACCCCCCAGTGTTTCGTGCTCCTCCCAAATGCTCGTTGTGCGATGAGTTAGGCCATGCGACTCATCAGTGTCCACAGTTACCCACATTACAGGAACACATGCAGATGCTGGACGATGACCCCAACATCCCGATTGTCAAACTCGACCCCACCCCCAAGCCTAAAGATAAATCTCTACGCACTAACCATCCCTGTGCGATATGTGGTGTTTACGGGCATTATTCACATCATTGTCCCGATCTCCTGGATTACAGAGTGGCTCTCTATGAGATGAACAATCTGGACCTTGAGACGACACCACCCACCATTGAGGAGATCCACCCCCCGGTCTCCTCCCCTTCAGGAGAGGTTAATACCATTTATATGATCTCTTCAACCACTACCCCGTCGTCAACTGATTTGACGACACAAACTTTCCGTACTGATGAGGAGATTCTTGAGGCTCTCACTGCCCCGGATTATCCCTGGGATGACATGCACCACCGTTCCTATTTCATCCCAGAAGAATCCTCCTCTAGAACAGTCACCCAATTCACGGTTGAGTCCAAATACTTCCTTCCCACCAAGGTTGACTGGTTCAAGGACCCTATTCCTGCTCCTGACACCTTTGAGGAGGGTAACATGGCCAACATCTCACCTATCATCCAAATTGATATCGCTGCCCCAGGACGTGCCCTTGAACTCATCACTTTAGGAGCCTTCTGCAGTAAGCAAGAGATTGAGGAATACCAAACCCTTTTCAGAGAATTCCGTGATGTCTTTGCCTGGTCCTATACCGAAATGCCCGGTCTTGACCCCACCATTATAGAGCACCACATTGACACATGGCCTAATGTACCCCCCGTTCGTCAGAAACAGCGCCCCATTCATCCCTCAAAGCTCCCAGTTGTGAAAGCCGAGATTGAGAAACTTCGCAAGGCAGGATTCATTTATCCTATTGCCTATACCACATGGGTTTCAAACCCCGTTCCCGTTAACAAAAAACAAGGCACCGTTAGAGTATGCACTGACTTCCACGATTTAAACCGTGCTTGTCCCAAGGACAAATTCCCCATGCTATTTATTGACCAACTCATCGATGCGTGTGCGGGGCATGAAGTCCTCTCCTTCATGGATGGTTTTTCCGGATACAACCAGATTCAGATCCGTAAGGAAGACCAGTACAAAACTGCCTTTACTACCCCATGGGGCACCTTTTCCTATCGTGTCATGCCTTTCGGCCTAAAAAATGCTGGTGCCACCTTCCAGCGGGCCATGACCTATTGCTTTCACGACTTGGTCCATATCCTGTTAGTCTACCTTGATGACCTTACAGCTCATTCCCGGAAACGATCAGACCACCTTAACGACCTTCGGCAAGTTTTTCTGCGTTGTCGCAAATATCAAATCCGCTTGAACCCCCACAAGTGTGTCTTTTGCGTTCTGGCAGGCCGATTGTTTGGTTTCATTGTTTCCCAGAAAGGAATTACTGTTGATCCCCTGAAAGTCCAAGCCATCTTAGACCTTCCCTCTCCTCGCACGCTCCGGCAACTCCAAAGTTTGCAGGGACGATCCAATTTCCTTCGATGCTTCGTTCCTGATTACGCCACTACCGTTCATGGTTTCTTGCGCCTGCTCCGTACCCACATACCCTTCGTCTGGGATGAGCAAGCAGAAGCTGCATTCGAAGCCCTCAAGAAATCTCTCACACAAGCCCCTCTCATCTCCCCTCTGGATTTCTCTCAGGACTTCATCCTATACGTCTCAGCATCCGAGCATGCCGTGTTCGGAGTCTTGGTTCAAGAAGACGCCTCTCACCAAGAGAATGTCATTTACTACGTCAGTCAGACCTTGTCTGGTCCACCCCTACGTTACCCCTATGAGGAGAGACTAGCCCTAGCAGTGGTCTTTTCTGTCCAAAAATTGCGACACTACATTTTACTTAGTCATACCACAGTCGTCACCGACTCTAACCCCATGGTATATCTCCTCAACCGGCGGCTCCTGCAAGGTCGTGTTGCTAAATGGATCATTATCCTCCAGGAATATGACTTCACTTTCCGAACACCTAAGAGCATAAAGCCCTCGCGCTTGCCCAACTCATTACTGATCTCCCTTCCCTTCTCCTGGCAAAACAAATCTCCGATGAGTTACCCGACAACCATTTGTTCACTATCTCGTCTGATGACCCATGGTACGGTGATATTTTGTTATACCTGCGCATGCAGAAGTTTAGACCCAAAGTCACCCGTAATGGACGCCTTCGCATCCGTCACCAGGCCTCTCGATATCTCCTCTTAAGCGATGTCCTTTATCGGCGAGGGGTTGACACAATTGTTCATCGTTGCCTTACACACGAGGAAGCTGAACACGTCCTTAATGACTGTCATAGCGGTGCCTGCGGAGGCCATTTCTCAGGGATGGCCACTGCCCAAAAGGTCGTCCACGCCAGATATGTCTGGCCCACACTTTTTACCGACTGCATCACTGCTGTCAAGCATTGCCATAACTACCAACTTTTTGCCCCCAAGGCCCGGACACCACCTGCTCCATTACACCCAGTCGTCACCGTTGGTCCCTTTTGTAAGTGGGCCATCGACTTCATGGAGTGTAGACCCCTGTCTGCCAACGGCCACAAGTATATCATTGTCGCCGTTGATTACTTCACCAAATGGGCGGAAGCCATGCCTACCTTCAATTGTACCGCTGACACTGCTGCCCGTTTCTTTTTCAACCATGTTATCACTCGATTCGGGGTCCCTAAACAGTTGGTCTCAGACCATGGTTCACACTTCGAAGATGTCGTCTGGTGTGAGTTATCCACCCTCCTCAAATTTGAACACCAATTTTCCTCTGCTTACTACCCCCAAGGGAATGGCCAAGTAGAGGCTATCAACAAAATCTTAAAAACCATCCTCCAACGAACTATTGACCGGCATAAGTCCAATTGGCACCACATGCTATTCCCTGCCTTATGGGCTTACCGTACCTCCACCAAGACCGCCACTGGTTTTACCCCGTTTCATTTAGTTCACGGTGTAGAGTCTGTCCTCCCCATCGAGTGTCAGATTCCTGCCTTACATATCGCTGTTGAGCTTCTCCCCGACACTTCCCCCCTCGAGCAGCATTTGCTGACACTCGAACAAGCTGATGAAGACCGTCGTGCCACTCTCCAGAACATCGAAGCTGCCAAGAACCGCTCCAAAGCCGGTTATGACAAACATGTTCAACCTCGAACTTTCCACGAAGGGGACCTCGTCCTCGCCTATGACCAAGCCCATGACAAAACTGGGAAAGGGAAGTTTGAATCCATGTGGCAAGGCCCTTACATCGTGCAGACCTGCCTCGGAAAGGGGGCATACATTTTAGCCGACTCCGAAGGTCACCCTTTGTGCAACCCCCGTAATGGGTTGTATCTTAAGCGTTTTTACCCGTAAATGAAACCGCGACCTCATTGGTCCACATTGTACAATTTGCTCTCTTTTTTGTTTTTCACCTTTTTTACCATCATCTCACATTCATCATTTTTGCATGACCACATATGGACCACCTTCCACCTTGTTACACTGGCTTTGCTGATGGCGCAAGCCGCTGGTCTCCCAACCTGGCTTCTGCAGCATGGGTCTTGTACTCCCCCTCCAACGAGATGATTCACCTTGACGGAATATGTATAGGCGCTGCCACCAATAACCATGCGGAGTATGATGCTGTGACCGGTTTCCTGATTGCTTCCCTCCAGATGGGCATATGTCACCTTCATGTGTTCCTTGACTCCCAGCTACTTGTCTCCCAGCTCAACAACTGCTACCAGGTGCGTGATCCCTGCCTTTTTAGAAAATTCCTGCGCACAAAACAACTCAGCCGACAGTTTGAATCCATAACATTCACACATGTCCCAAGAGCTCACAATAGTGTTGCAGATCAAATGGCCAACAACATCCTAGATTGGAATATCAATCACACCATGTAACACCTACATCATGCATCATCATCCCATAAAATCTCATAAAAATATATAAAAACCCCAAAAGATTGCATCGCATCAACATTTGCATCCATGTACATAAACCATAACACCACATTTGTATCCATAGGGGCATCCACGTGCCTAATCATACATACCTCATGTCGCATTACATACACTACACAAGGGGAATCCACATGCCCAACATCATAGACTACTTGCATCCACGTGCAATACAAACATATCACACATCATAAAGCGCATCCATGTGCGTACAACTAAAACAACATCACAAAAAGGTGCATCCACGTGCATATATATATATATCAAAAAATACATGTTCAGTGCTATACATGTCCTGAGTACCCCTGTACTCAGCTATACAAAAAATGGCTATACATCCCTAAAGCCTCATAAAATACATGCCGTAGCTACAAAACTCGGGGGGAGTCCCCTGCACTCCCTAATGAGAGTCATACCCTGCATCAATACCTGCATCTGCTACCTCTAAGTCCTCTCCTCGCTCCTCCTCCGGCAAGTCCTCATCCCCTACGGGCTTCTGTGCCCATGCCTTGTCCACCAAGATCGCCACCCGGATTGCAATGGATCTGAACTCTCGGGGTGCCCTCATGCAATCCTGAACCATGTCCGGATCGACATCTCGCCACCCCTCGTCGGTCACCCCTATCAGCAAACGGTCTAGTAGTTCCCGTACGGACTCCAGTGTCCCCTCCGCATCGCGGCGACGGACCTCCCCTCGCCCAGGTAGAGCTGGAACGGCCACAATCCCCCTCCGTGCCACATGTCCTGGCGGCGGCCTCGGGCCCACATCTGCAGATCACCCATATGTCAGTTACAGTATATCAATGACCTATCATATATATAAAACTTGACATCCATAACATGCAAGAAAAAACATACGTACCATCGGGTCCCCATGCCTATCCTGGTGCTCGTGGCGCCTCTGTATCTCCAGTGTAGTCCATGTCCCTATACGGGAAGTCGTCCAGTGTCAATGGTATCTGGAGCCACTGCAGGTACAACTCCTGCGTAAAATACCTACCCATGTCGCCGCCACCACGGCTATGCATCATCTTGCCCCACTGCACCATCCGTGGCTCCCTCAAACCTCCTGCTCTGATCGGCACCCGCGGTCGCAGTGTGGGTACCCTCTCCATGAAGAACGCACATAAGAAAGAACCATAGCAAAATCCCTTGCCAGATTCCTTCGCTGCTGTCAGCTTCTGCTGAACGCAGGTGAGGAACATCTGGCCCCATGCATAGTAAACCCCATCCAGTACATGCTCTACGAGCTGCATCTGGCCCCCTGACACCTTCTCAGGTGACTGGGACCCCAATACTCGAACCACGCATGCCGCTATGGCCTGTACTGATGGCTCCTGTAGGTCTCTCACCAAAAGTGCATTCCTATGCACCCTAGCCTCTGGACCGCAGTACCGCTCTAGCATGTCCTCCACATCTATGTCCGTGGATACCCGCGGCTATGTGTCTGCTACCCTACCCAGACAGGGCAACCCCGTCAGAAAGTATACATCGGTCAGGGTGAGGTCCACCCTCTCACCCTGTACTCGGAAAGCCTGTATGTCCGGCTCCCAGAAACTAATTAGTCGGTTCAGCAGCAACGCTGCTGACCGTATCATGGGTATCTGTGCGAAATTTAGTAGTCCGGACAGTCCCAGCACCGATCGCACATGGCGATCCCCTCGAATCACCGTCACTATCTCATCAGGGATCTCCCGCTCTCTCCACAGAACCTGCGGCATCCTGTCAATCACACAAAGTAGACTCATCAGACTCATGTCAAATAAATAAGTCCTTTCCCTTCCCCCCGGAAGACCCTAATAGCTCGGCCCAAAACCGTGGCTTTAGGGCTCCCTGCCGCGATTTCCGACCGCGGCTGTCAGGTCTACACTCGCGGTCCTTAACCGCGTCTGTTCGACCTAACCTCGCGGTTTGGCACCGCGTTTTCCTCCCTAGAACGCGCGGTACCAGACCGCGTATCCAGCCGAGAAACACGCGGTACCAAACTACGTGGTTCACCCTGAAACTCACGGTCGCCAACCGCAGTTTCACCCCCCTAACCCGCGGTCCACCCCACGTGGACCGTACAAATATCCCCGGGACCCACTACCCAACCCCCGACCCTAAAAAATGTGCAGGTATGAGTTTGACGGAATACCTGTATCTCTCAGATCTGAAATCGGCCGGTCGGATCGTCCAGAAATGCCACCTCAGCTTTGGTCCACTCTGATCACTAGTCAAAGTCAAATAGTACAAATGACACATGTCATGTTGGACCCACTCACTATTTATAGTCAGTTGACTTTTTCTTGTTTTGGCCATTCTGACCCCATACGGAGTCCGTTTTTTGAACCGTTTTCATCACTGGAATCAGCACGACGAGACCGTCATGATGGTCACCTCGTTGCATTATTTTTGCCCTGTCATTTTTTGCCCATTTTTCAGACACCACTAGTTGCCTCGGTTTGCGTGCCACTTCGGCTGTTCTCCGTTTTTCACATATTTTATATCATTGGATTCATTTTTCTGAGTCGGTGATGATGCTTGAGATCATTTCTCGCTCTCACCCCAGTTTTTTTGGGTATTTTTTTCCAAAACGCCCCCCGTCGCCTCGGTTTGCGTGCCACATCGATCATTATCCATTTTTGACGCTCTTTATATCGCCGGATTCAGTTTTCCGCTTGAGATCATTTCTCGCTCTCACCTGGTCCAATTTCAACATTGTGTCTCAAGACCTTGCTGCCTCAGTTTGCATGCTACATCGGCCGCCATCGGATTGTTCCACACTTTTACATGAGCCATTCACTCCTGTCATACTGCAAATGTTTCATTATTTTGACACCATTCCATTCACCCCGCAAGGAGGCCCACCAGTGTTCCCCCCTACCCTTGTTCTTGGTCATCATTACTGTTCCTTGATTGAACACTTCCTCCTTGCCTGGCCATTCCTTTTGTTCGGTATAATTTTATCCCTTTTTCAGGCCGGACAAGTCCTTTACGAAAAATGCACTTAGGGAGTTTCCGTTAAGCTCTTTTCTGACTCCTAAAACAATGAAAAGATCGTCGAGCAATCTTTCTTCCTTTCATGCTCATTAAAGTACTTGAAAGGGCATCTATCTGGTATAAGTTTAACCCTTTTCCAGACCTGGTAGACTAATTACGAAAAAGGAATACTCTAGTCACACCGGCTAGAAGAGTTCTTCATTGCATCCTTTTATGCTTCTTCGGGCCTTGGAGACTAACACACGAAAAAGCAACCCCCTGGAGTCTTCTTATTTGATTTCAGACTCTCTAAAATTGAAAGCAACCATGAGCATGAACTGTCCTGGGCTCGTATAAATCCACATGACAGTACCATTCCACTATTTCAGAGTCTTCTTATCGCTTTCAGACTCCTTAAAATTGAAAGCAACCACGAGCATGAACTGTCCTGGGATCGTATAAATCCACATGACAGTATCATTTTACACACACTTCTTCTAGTTCCTTAACCCATGAAGAAGCCCCCTCCCGTGCCTCCTGGCACTATGATCGATCATCTCGGCAGCACCCCCAATCAGGTCACCTTTGTTCAGAGTATTCTGTAGTCTCCTGCAATTTTACCACAGCTTGAGTCTCCCTCAGCCCAGTCACCCTCCCCGATCCAATTAAGCTATGATCCCTTTCCCCTCAGTCAGTTTCATATGCTGCTCGATCATCCCCATTATCATACTTTGAACAAAGGAAGTTTGAGTCCACCCACTCTACTTGCCCAGTTGTCCCCCCCACAGTTTGTCAGTCCCGCCATCAGTACTATCGCATTTCTGTTCTCCACCTCGCACTCCTGTCAAGGAAACATCATTGCCTTGAGAGTTGCAGGTCTCCCTCTGTCGACGACAACCCCTCTATTCCAGAGGATAGGCCCAGAGGTCCCTATGCCTTGGACTTATCACCATCTGTGGTAAGTGTCTACGGACCATTCTGAGAGGAGTCATCATTGCCTCTCCGAGTGGTTGTTTCTCACATGCTCGACTTCAGCACCTTGATCGCATCGTCGAGAATCGCGTAGGGTTACACCCCTTCCATTATTTGTCGAAGACCCCAGATTTCCCCCGACTCTAGCACATTGGTGAGTCACTTCGGCACGCCCAGTTATATGTTCCCGTGGAGGTCCGGGTTGCGTTGGCGATTGTATTTGGAAGCCATCCAACTATATGCTTCCTTGGGTACCCAGTTCCATTCCAGTTCAGTGTACCATCGAGGTTATTGCTCCCAGTCATTATGATCCAGCAGCTTATCAGTTCCTCTGGTACCCCAGTCAGCAGCACTGTTGATATTCCAGTGCACCAGTTCTTCAGCTTACACATGGTCAGCCCAGCGGTATGTCCCAGATTTGTGTCCCCTCTGGACCCTTATGATGTACACAGTGGTTCTCTATGTATCTTACAGGTCCCCCTTGTCGGGCCTCACAGTTCTGTTTATGTATCTTGATACGAGCATGGGTATGCCCGCCTCGTCCATATATTGATATTATTCCTCATTCAGTATTTGAGGTCATGTATATTTCAGGTCCCCATTTTTCGGACCCCATTGTTATTATTATGTTATATCCTGATACGAGCATGGGTATGCCCGCCTCGTCCATATGATCAGATGATTCCTCATCCATTATTGAGGTTATGTACTTTTAGTTCTTGCAGTTGGTTCGGGATCGTTGTTCCGGGCCTCAGTTTGTTTCTTCTCTTCTCCACACCCCAGGAAAACCATACATGACTTATGATGTCCATCGGCCATACGATGAGCTCCTACCCTCGCACATCAGGGGGAAATCTGTTAACACCCAAAAAGTGTTCACTACCTCATCTGCCACATTACATGGCTCATTTGTCCATTTTCCTACCATATTTCCCTTAAAAACCCTAAAAATCCCACTAAAAAGCCTCCAAAAGGCCTAAAATGCCTCCAAAAGGCCACAAAACCATCAAAATAGCCTCAAAAAGGCTAAAAAACCCCTTTTTTCTCCAAAAATATCCAAAATTCCTCTAAAATAGCAAAAATCCCCTAAAAAGGGAATAAAAAATATAAAATAATGAGGAAAAGGAGGAAAAAACCCTATACAGCTGCCCTAAACCATATGGTTCCCAAAACCATGGGCCAGCACTCCACCACCAAAAAACTATAAATAGGTGATGGAGACCCCTTATTCCACATCCACAATCACAAGTACCCTTACTCTGCCAAAATTTCTCTTGAAACCCTAGCTCACCATTGAGCCACTTTCACCTTGAGAGCCCCTTTTGGCCCATTTCCACCATTGGAGAAAGAGAAGGAGCAAGTTGGAGCTTGGAGCAACCCTCTTGGACATTGCAAGAGCTTCACCAACCTCCACATTGGAGGTAATATCAATACAAAAACCATTATTTACATTTTGTTGTTTTTGTTTTATGCACATGTTTTAGAGTAGTTTACATTTCTGTTTTAGCATTTTAATTTACATTTACTGAACTGCTACTAAGGAGTCCTTTCTCCTTAGTAGGTGCTCATTTGCACAAGCTAGGGGTAAAACACTAGCTACACCACCCAAGTGAAATCGCTAGCTCTCCAAGGTCACATGTGCTCCCTCCTCTTGCAAGAAAAGATCTGTATGAGAATCATTCCGGGATGAAAATGACTATAAGGATAAAAATATGAAAGAGAAAGCATCAATTATGTCACTAAGATACAATAATGATACTCCCTTAGATAAAAATTAGATCATAGGTAATATATGGTGTTTCCCCACAATAGCGTCCCCTTGAAACATCCTCCTCTTCAACCCACACAACCTCCTGTTGAGAAAACATTTGGATAGATAGATCCACAATGATACACTTAAAAAAAGTTGTATATTCAAGTTGCAAATATACCCATCAAGACTAAAGAAGCAGATCCACAAAAGTAGTAATTTTATTCCAAGTTTCCAGAGCTCCAAAGATGCCTTTACAATAGGGGGGTCTTTTCCTTAAATAGGATGAGAGAGACCAAAACCCTAAACCACTTTTGAAATGAGTTGTGGAGATCAAAAGATAAAATAATACACTTAATGGCTAAGATGAGAAGGTACAATATAACATGGATCACTCAGATGAGGGGGTGTGCACTAGCCTAAAGATGCCCTAGGGGGGTGCACACCACATAAAAAGTGACAATAATACAAGTGTTCCATAAAAGATGACAAGGTCAAGTGACTAGGAGCACATGGTGGGGCTAGGAGGCATTAATTTCCTTCACTAGCATCACCCCATGGCACAATAATATAACATATGACTCAATGACATGTCCAAGAGTACAAATGATCAAATCCTGCCCCCCTCAATTGAGAGAAGAATGCATCAAAACACAACCTGGTGACGGTGTGGACCCACTGAATGCTGCAAATTGATATGGAAGGAGTGGGATACACCATAGATGACCTCTGATCAGAACTCATGCCAAAAACTTGCCTCAATTTCCCAAATTGATTTCCTAAATGACCATTTTATTCCATTTTTATTCCACCTGAAAAACCACCAAACTTCCCACAACCTACTTCTTGGTGCCCAGGCACAAAATCTAACTGTACCATCATGTCCAGAATTGGGGTAATATGGTAATAACAAGTGGCTGGACCACCCCCTTCCTATGTAGTGCCTTAGGCAATGACTTGCCTCCAATAGATCAGCTGGACATGTCATATCACCATGGAAAAACTGGTCAACAGGTGAAAAAATGCTCAAATAATGTCTGGGAGTTCTTGAAACTAAAAGATTTCAAAACCTTGAGTGCATTACATGAAATTGATCTGGAGATGGAAAATGAAGAGGAGGAACAACTACAAGAACCTCATCTTCTTGCAGGGTCATTGAATATGGATGAACAAAAGATCCAAGAGGCTCTGAAAATTCTCCATGACACTCATGCTTCAATGTCAAAGTTGTTTGGGAATATGCTTTAATGGAAGACCAATTTTCCTTTGAAGCCATGGAGAATATCCAGAAAGCAATGTCCACAATCAAAGGTAATTTCTCACAATTGCTTGCAGATAAAAATAACATGTTTGAGATTGTTGAGTTGTTGCGGGAAGCATCACTACATGATGAAGAAAGTATTTTCATATATGAAGAAGAGAACTACAAGCTCAAAGGTGAGTTGTTGGCCACCGAATATTCTTTGAGATACACTCAAAGTGCCCTCTTAAAAATCACAAATGAAGATAGAACCATTCCAACAAGAGTGGCAAGAATTGACTGAATCCTCAATTTTTCCTGAGAGTCATCCCTTTTGGGTCTGTTAAGTCAGTATTTTGTTTCTTCAAATTTGGTTTGATTTGCACTTTATTTTAAGTTATTTATTTTCTTTAACTTGATTTTTTCCTCTTTAGTAAGTTTTCCTTAGGCTTTATATGAGATTTTGGGCTTGCTTTTGAGTTTTCAGATTTTAAAACTTTATATTTGTTTTTGATGAGGGGTTTTAAAAGTTCATTATATCAAATAAGGAGCTCATAAATCTTATTCTAGGTGAGGACATGTACAATCCTAATCCTGATAGCTTTAAGATCCCATGCAAAATGATAAAAAGTTGTTTAAAAGCAACAAAACAGTGTCAAAGTTTTTCTTGTAGCGCTGGAGCCGAAATTCATCAAAGACGCGCTACAAGAATATCGCGATTCCAGATTCTTCCGATTTTCCAGCAAATTTTGGCACGCTTGGGCTAATGAATAACTGATTATGTGTTTTAGAGGATTCATGACGTGTTGATGCAGAAGACATCATGATTTCAAATGCTTGGACGTCGTGAGGAAATCGTGCTCATCATCAGCACAGGTGTAGTTCAGTTTGACAGATATCCACACGGTTTCAGGTAATGTGGCATGAAGTTGTTATCTACAAGCTTATTCAAACACAGAGGACTTAATGAGATAACCATAGCCACTTGAAAAACCGAGCATCGTTGCCAACTAGACAAGCAAGAGGCGTTGAGGGCTTCACGGAAATTAGGGCTTCCTAATTCCGTTGTTAACAGCTAAATTGAAGATTGTTGGACATCTGTACAACAAAGCTGACTCATCTGACAGTGTGGGTCATGATTTCAAACAAAAACAGTGGAGCAATTTACAGGTATTCTTAAAAAACCCATATAACAGCAAATTTGGGGCTTTTCGCTGGAGCTTACTCTGTTCAAATTAATCAAAGGTTAGGTTAAATTGTGCTTTTAAACGCAATTTTAACCAGAGAAATAGCTATTTGTTGATAATCTGTGACGCCAGACTGAAGGAGGGTTGAAGATAACAGTTTCCTTTTTATGAAATTTAACCTTGTCAGTGCTACGAATAACCTGTACATTCAATAGTGCTGTTAACTTCCAAAATTCAGCTCCTGTTCACAAACAATACAAGAGGATACATTCAATTTGCAGTGATTGAAGCATAATGGGCAGGAGTGGTAAAATAAACAGAGCTGAACCAACAGATGTAGAATGGGTTGAAAAACTGCCTGAGTGTGTGGAGCTATTCAAACAAGCTGGATGGATGGATTTTTTCAGAAAAATTGATGGATATAATGCAAAGGTGTCCTGCAAGTTTGCCCAGGGTTTCAAGAATGATATGGTGGTTTTCGATACCCTGAAATTCAAGCTGACAGTTAAATTGATTTCAGAAGCCACAAGAATTAAAGATGAGGGCGAACAATGGTTTAAGAAGCTTCCCTTTGACTTCGATCCACAAAGATACCTCTTACCCAATGTCATACCTGATTGGAATAAAGGTGTCCTAATCCAAAATGTCAAAAAAGAATGGGTTGAACCAATCAGAATATTACAGAGTTATGTTACTTGTGAAGGCAGGTATGCTTTCGTATACAAGTATCATTTTAGATTTCTTCAGCACATGGTGGGAGTATCCAAGATGAACCTGCCATTCTTCTTCCTGAAAAGTTTGCAGAAAATGTCCAACAAGGTGAAAGGGCCAGTAGATCATTTCTCTCAGTCCATCTTTCATCATGGATTAATCAAGTTGATTGTTAGTACTGCCTTGCAACATGAAGGAAAGACCTAGGATTTCTTCGTTTTTTGGTCTGGTTTTGAAGATCAAAAATCTAAAACACAAGCAGATAAGGGCAAGGTCTTGCTCAGAAAATTAGGTCATAAGCCCAAACTGGAAGATAAGGGAAAGATCAAAATTGAGGAAGCAGTAGAGCCTGTGGAGGAAGACAATGAACAAAAGACATTCTCAGCCAGCTCTAAAGGCAAGTTTACACTGTTTGAAGATAAGAAGGAACCACCTGAAAAGAATTTGGCGCCTGTAGCAGATCCTCAGGAGGAGAAAAGGGTTGATATTAAGATGGTTACTGTACCTAAAGAAGAGATTCACACTCAACTAAGAAGCCCCATCACCATTCTCTCAGATGATGAGGGATATCTATTAGAAGAAGAATAGACCATCTCCAAAATAGAAGTCAAAGCTGAAATACAAGAAAGTCATACTTCAGATAGCAAAACAACAAGACCTAACAGGAAAAGGAACAAGCTGGAAGTAGTAGAATTGGCTGCTATTTAGCACCAAGGGAAAGAATTGAAGATGATGGGAGAAGCAACAACATTTTGGAGACCTAAAACTAGGTCAAAGAACAAGTTGAGATTAAACATGAAGAAATTGCTGAATCCTAAATTAAATTCAGATGAAGTGACTGTCTTAGATGAAGTGTCCATAGATGATGATAAATCAGAACTGCATAAATTGCAGCCATGTTTTAAAGAAGAAATTCATTCAATCGAAGCAGTAAGTACAGAAAATCAGAATCCTAGTATTGAAGACACAAAACTATTGACTGAAGAGACAGAAATCTTCAAGAAGCTTGACATTCCTTGGAGACCTGAGGAAGATCAAGATTCTACAATGGATAAATTAGCTAATTCTGACAGGAAAAATTTGCAGAAAGCTGTCAAGCAATACAAACACCAGATGAGATATATGCAGGAAGTCAATGACGGATTGATGATGGCTAACAGGAGGTTAAGGGAAGATCTCCAAGATGTAAATGATAATTTTCAAGAGCTAGTGGCTGATGCAAAAGAAGCACTTAAAAGGAAAAGAGCTGCTGACAGTCATTGCACCCAGTTGGAGAAGACAGTCCAAGAATTGCAGCAGAAAAACAAAGAGCTCATCAAAAAGATTAATGACATGGAGCAGGAGCAAAAGAAGGCTAAGAAGAAAGACCAAGCTTTAGATGGTATCGGTCTCCTAGCTGAGGTGGCAAAAGACCTATAAAACAGTTGTGCTTTTAGTTAGTTGTCATTAGTTAGCAAACTGATATGTTAATGATGTGCTATTTTTAGCATATTTTGTAACTTTGTAAATATTCTGCATTTACTTTACCTCATCGAATAGCTGGAAGGCAGTTAGGGTTAGAGACCTAACTAATTTTGTAAAGCATAGTATTTAGAGATGTTAGCAAGTCATTGGAGAGGTTCTGATTTTTGGGAGCATCAGGAGGTCTGCAGACTGTGTTGTATCTTCAGACTTGTTCAGAGATAAGTACTGTGACTCTTATAAGCATTTGCTGATGAAACAATGAGATATATGACTTTTTCCCCTTCAGTTTGTCTGTGTTGGCTTTGTTATTGAGCTTGTTTAGCTTCTTAAATGATAAATTCATTGCTAGTTAATGTGTATTTTCT